>JAMPIV010016748.1:0-230000 GCA_024509875.1 Oreohelix idahoensis
TTCTGACTGCCAGATGGCGTCGCTGTTCTATATTCCCCGGGGTAAATCTGAGCTATCCGATTGGTCAGGGGAAATCACCCAACTATTAGAAATGGCGTGTAGAAGCGACTCTGCCCTAAATATGTGACACTATTATTTATTATTTTCTGTTTCTCATAAAATATAAAATTATGGGGTGGTCTGTGCTTCCTCTGTCTTGTTAGAATATAGTCTGTTTTCTGAATAAAGCACGGTATACCCGGCTACACTACTTAGTTAATTCTCTAGCTAAACTCCGCTATCTGACTACTCTAAATTAATCTGAGTAAATCGTTCACGGTGATTCTGGCTCCTCGATGAGAAATGTTCAACAATCTTTCTCGGTGGTTCCGGCTTCTCGATGAGAAATGTTTAACAATCTTTCTCGTTGGTTCTGGCTCCTCGATGAGAAATATTCAACAATCGTTCTCGGTGTTTCTGGCTCCTCGATGAGAAATATTCAACAATCTTTCTCGGTGGTTCTGGCTCCTCGATGAGAAATATTCAACAATCTTTCTCGGTGGTTCGGGCTCCTCGATGAGAAATATTCAACAATCTTTCTCGTTGGTTCTGGCTCCTCGATGAGAAATGTTTAACAGTCTTTCTCGGTGGTTCTGGCTCCTCGATGAGAAATATTCAACAATCTTTCTCGGTGGTTCTGGCTCCTCGGTGAGAAATATTCAACAATCTTTCTCGGTGGTTCTGGCTCCTCGATGAGAAATATTCAACAATCTTTCTCGGTGGTTCTGGCTCCACGATGAGAAATATTCAACAATCTTTCTCGTTGGTTCTGGCTCCTCAATGAGAAATATTCAACAATCTTTCTCGGTGGTTCTGGCTCCTCGATGAGAAATATTCAACAATCTTTCTCGTTGGTTCTGGCTCCTCGATGAGAAATATTCAACAATCTTTTCGTTGGTTCCGGCTCCTCGATGAGAAATGTTTAACAATCTTTCTCGTTGGTTCTGGCTCCTCGATGAGAAATATTCAACAATCTTTCTCGTTGGTTCTGGCTCCTCGATGAGAAATATTCAACAATCTTTCTCGTTGGTTCTGGCTCCTCGATGAGAAATATTCAACAATCTTTCTCGGTGGTTCCGGCTCCTCGAAGAGAAATATTCAACAATCTTTCTCGTTGGTTCTGGCTCCTCAATGAGAAATATTCAACAATCTTTCTCGTTTGTTCCAGCTCCTCGATGAGAAATGTTCAACAATCTTTCTCGTTGGTTCTGGCTCCTCGATGAGAAATATTCAACAATCTTTCTCGGTGGTTCTGGCTTTTTAACGTATGACCGTTAAAGGCCATCACATTGTCATATAACAAGTCCTGAAGAAGGGATTGTCTTCTAGCCACGTCTTTGTAACCTCCGAATTTTCAACGTATGACCGTTGAAGGCCCACACATTTTCATATAATAAAGTTTTGAAGAATGGATTGAAGAAGGGTAATTTTACCTTACCCCTTATTCTCAGCACATAAATTTGAATCCTGTATTACGGCACCATTTACCTACCCCACATGTCACAGGTTATTCAAACACAAGAAGTTCTTTCTCGTTTGAAGGCCGTTTATTATGATCAGTATAGATGGTAGTACATTTTACAGGGGTGGTAATGTTATGGACGAAAACAGATTACAACCTTTCAGCTCAGTGACCGGCTTCATGTCTCTATCACAGGGTGGTAAATCAGAGACGACCCAAATCAGAATTCCGTCCTCTCAGTCCGATGGCTGGCTTCATAACCTTGGTTCAACGTCATTTTCAATCAAAATCATTATTCCTACGTCATCCGTTTCCAACTCACTAGCTAGGTGTCCGCTTCGAGAGTACAATTCTTGCTCAATTTCCCATACTCGCAATCGTGGCGTCATCATCTAATATGTGTCGAAATATGCTGTGACACTGTCTCGTGCTAAGACGCAGTACACGAAAGTGAAGATCTTTTGCTGAGACGCAGCAAATGAAAAGGAAAATCTTTATAAAAGCAGGATTAATGAAACATTATTTTACTTAAAAAATTGTTTAGCTTCCACTAGTTAACGCACAGTTAGCAGTTGTGCCGACGAATTGGCTCTTCTGTGCATAACCGTAATCAGATGCAAGTCGAAATGGAAATACTTGATGAGAGGTCACCGCTAGTGAGTCTGAAAATACACAGTTTCACCGATTGCCTCCCCTGCTTTGCAGTAGTGGTCCAACAGTGACCAAAACTCAAGAGTATTTAATATTGGCTTCCAAGGTATCTACCTGTGCGCAAGATTACTCTTGGCAGAAATGTAGATAGAAGATTAATGACACTTCTACCTGTAGGGTGCCTTCACAAGAAATTCCCAGAAATCAATAACAAAAGCTGCTTAGGGCTGAGCAATTTTTTAACTTATTTTCTGGTCCGTCGCCTTTTGTGAAGGGTTTAAGCAATGGTTTAGCCAGTTCAAGCCCACAGTTGGTGTAATCCAACGAAATCCCTCATATAAGGTTTAGCTCTTTTTAGTGTAAATATATGTCTAGGTATTTATATATAGATTAACTATTCTGGCTCATACGTTTGCTTTCATACATATAACTGCATTAACTATTATTGTTTGTTTTAAAACAACAGGTAACAAATTTAATAGTGAAATAGTTTTTAACAGGTTAAAATAAATGAGGAAAGATTAGTGGAATTTTGAAAGTTATAAATTTCTCATCATTGAGACGTAGGTGGAAATTTAACTTTATACTTAAAGTTTAACTGGAATTGTTCCTTTTTGCTGGTGCCTTTTAGTTAGCACTTATCTTGTATTGGTGAGTCCTGCAGCTGTTGTTCATCAATTCTGTGCTGACGAAAGCATTCTCCACACTCCCTTCCACTGCCGGCGGTTATGGTGGATGCTTTTCTCTCCCACTAGCTGAGTTAGTACCACAAATCGCCTGATGGCTTGTAACCACGAACTTGAGACAAATAGAAGAAACAAATGCCTGCTGAGTACATTTGTTCGCCGCAAACTAACAGGCCCATTGTCATGCGCTCCACCCATCAATGTTAACCTCTCAGAAGAATTAAATTCCCGAGCACACAGTGTAAGTCAGGGAAAATGATGAAAATGCACCTATATCCTTCTGGGTGTTAACTAGGAAATTGTGTCTGGAGTGCATGAATAATGATTTGCCTGAATTACAATTAAAAAAGGTACATAATTTTTTCAAGATACAGTAATATGTTACACCTTAGGCACATGTGATGTAATCATCGCTCATCACTGCTTCAGTCGGATTCTGGGGTCGCTCTGCTGTCGGGTTTCCCGCACGACTAGTCAGAAACAATCACCAGCTCTTGCTGTAGGTTTTCATGAATTTACTATTTTCATATATTGAGATTGCCAGCCTCATATATAACCACTAGCAATTAAACATGTTAAATTCACGTTTGTAATAGAAATGTTTACACTTACCCCAAATAATGGGTATACACAATCTCCTGCACAGATTAGAATGGACACACAGCACTTAGGTTAGATTCTGTTCGAATCACTTTGGTCTGGGAAATTAGAGTTAATTCCTCTGACGACGGGTGTCTCTGCGAAATCACTTGCTGTGAAAACTTGAGTTAAATTTCTCTTACGACTGGGTCTGGGAAATTAGAGTTAATTCCTCTGACGACGAGTGTCTGCGAAATCACTACCTGGGAAAACTTGAGTTAAAGTCCTCTTATGACTGGTGAATCTGATTCCTAGGTTTCCAGTCTTGTTATATTAAAGTCCTGGCTCGTTAACCTTTCAGTCTTGTATTTAAATATGCGTGTTTACTCTTAAGTTCTCAGAGTTGCCCAAATACGTTGAACTGTCACTTATAAGTATGGAATACTAAGTCCAATATCTCACTGGCTTCTGGGGAGTTGTTCGCTGTACAATGTGATCTCTCTGTGTGTGTTCTGTGTCTGGGATTTCACTACATTATATTGTACAGTTTCCAGTTCAAATCCAGCTGGGTTTCCGCTGAATGTTCCAATCAAATTCATTGTAGATTCTGGCGAACCAATCGCTCTCTAGCACTAGAGGGGTCGGTTTGTTTATCATTACTCATCCCACGCGTATTTGAAAAATATTAAATTTAATATACACGCGTGGCCTCTTACAACAGTAATGTCATATCGCTGCATAAGACGTCCGGCCACACCCCTGTTATTCGCAATATTGTGACCATGTTTTTTCCTGATGTAATGTCTTCCGCCCAGATGTCTACCCCGACAGATTATCTTACTTATCGCCTTTATCTGTGTGCCTCCGCCAGACAGATGTCTGTTCAGACAATGTTGTTTTCTTTCATCGTACGCACAATACGAGCTTGTGTCAACACGATCAGCAACTTTTCACTGGGGTCAAATGTTGGACCGACACGTTTCTACAGGTGGTCAGACGGATTCAAAGAGATAAGCGGGTGACCGATCTGATGACTGGGTATTTTTACGGTAACACCACAGTTCACCTGGCGGAACGTAAATACGTCTGAGGAGTGGTAAACAATAAGATGCGAATTACTCCAGTAGCAGATACTGCCATAGGGGAGTGGCGTGTTAGAGACTTTCCCCATGCTATGTCCAGCATAAAGAGTAAAATGTATGAAAGGGCAAAATGAAATGCCAAATAACAAGTGAATAATGAAGAAATATGAAGAAAAGAAGTTTACTGCCGGAGGGCTGAAGTTGTGAGAGATCATACAAAAGGACAGGGACAGACATTTCGTCACAAACAGGGAAAAAAACAAAGATGATGAGAGTAAATGCAGAAAACGATAACAAAACTGCACGTGAAGAAACATGACTACAAGATGTAGAATTATACATATAATTTGACCGCAATAAAGACAGTTGGAGGAACAGACAGTGATATCAAAATAACAATACAGAAGGCTACAGGAGCTTTCATTGGATTGAAAAATATATCGAGAATACAAAAAAAAAAAAAAAGTCAAGTCATACTAAAAAATAAAAATCTTCAATTCAAATGTCTAGTCAGTCGTACAGTATGGCTCTGAACATGGAGAACAACCAAAACAACAATCAGAAAACCTCTGACTTTCAGAAATGGGTTTAACAAAAAAAAGGGTAGTCTCATAACATATACTGCCGTAGAGGAGTAAAGTTTTAGAGACTTCACAATATTAGGTTGAGCTACGAGAGTTAGGGTAACCAGATCCCCACCTGGCTGCCTTTACCTTTCCTAACCCAAGAGGCAGAGTCAGGTAATCCATTTACAGCTGGGTAGACTGAAGAGTGACGCAACTGTGATTCCAACCCGCTACGTTTGCCGCGACAAGCCGGCGCTCTAACCACGGACGCTCTTATAAATGGGTGCTTGTCTAAAGTAGAAGGATTAAGGTGGTATGACAAGATCACTAATGTGGAACTGATGATACGAACCAGGCAAGTACCAGAAGAACAAGACATGAGAAGAAGACGATCAAAATGGATATGACACACATTGAGCAAACTTGCTCATAACTTTACCAGGCAGTCCTTGTTCTGAAATCCCCAGGGGAAGAGATGTAGCCGTGTGGCCTACTACGCCACCCTTAGGATAGAAAGTACTTTAGCAAGTCAGATACACTATGTACATGTATAGGCTAGTTAGTACTCACACTAGTCACAAACCAATGACATCATTTGTCATGGTACTCATGAGTCCATGATGTCATTAAATCTTGTGTGGATTTTCATACAAGATATACCGGAAAGTTCATAAACTGGAACTATGATTGGTCAACGTCCCTTGGTAATAATAAATTTGGTAGAGAGATTTTGTTGTTAGTTGGTTTAGAGATTAAATTAACTGACTGTTGACCAAAAGACCAATCATTAGTTAGTTTCCGGTCAACAAAAAAAAAAAAAAGGAGAATAACATCCGCCCAAGACTTGGAGAACAAGGGTATCTTTTGAGTCTGACTGAATGTATTTTGAGTACAAGTCGATGTTCCCAGTCATATTACTTCACAAGATGTCCCATACTGAAATAAACATCTTGAAACGTATAATCGTTACTGATTAAGTAAATCCTGTGATGTGAGAACCTGTTGCTGGTTTGTAAAAGCTTAGATTAACTAATGGCCATCAAAGTTTCCTCTACCTACTACCACTATCACGAGCTACACTGCCACAGAGAAGCAGAGGAAGACAAAGGAATACACGAAGAGAACTGAAGACTAAGGCTGTGCAGTCGGCCAAAAAAATTGTCGAATCCGACTCCTGAAAGTTTAGAAGTCCAACTCTGACTATAGTTTGTTAACTTGTCGTACGGCATAAAATTATACACTTATATACGTATTAGTATCTTCTTCTTCGTGCTGAAAAGACGTTGGTTGTGTTGTGTCCGTTTTGCGCCTTTCGGCCGACACATCCGACTTCAGCACGGTATTTTTTGGGACCAGGTTAGCCTTCCCACTTCGATCCCTACTCTCTCAACCAGACTGCAGTGATGCAGCCTGTTTCCATGACCACTCTTGTAGGTGGAGTAGGGTCTTGGTCAGCTCTGGTTCGCGGACCCTGACGCAAGCAGTCAAGCTATGGGTCGGTGACTTCATTTACCTCTGGTGGTGCGTCTTAGGTCCCATGTATTAGTATGATATACGGTATGTGTGAATAAATGAATTCGGAATTTTCGTAGATTACATTTTAAAATATTTATTCATTGAAACAATAATACAAAACAAGAACTCAAAAAAAGTTTGTCAAAATATGATAATTTTTAGTTTTTAAATAAATGATATTTTTTATTTAATTTCGATTGGTCTAAAAAAAAAGAAAAGAATCGTTTCTAGTAGGTTCGACTTCATTGCTGCTCTCAAATCGGATTTGCTTATTCTGAGGGCAGAAAACAAACGTTCTACAGTGACTTGAGTGGGTGGTTAAGCTATGACAGTCAAAGCAGCATCTTGAATGATCACGGAATGTGTGGCAACAATTGATGGAATGATGGGACTAGATTTGCAGGAACTCTTGCCCCTTCTAATTTAACTCACTGTGATGGGCCAGAAAAGCGCCGATCTCCATTGTCTTGGGTTTACACCGTGACTGCATACAAAGAACACCAGCAAACAGTCCCGCTTGGGTCGACGTAGTTTTCCGCCATCCCGTGTTTGAGGTGATGTGGTCAGGGTACCGATATTGAGGGATCGGCGGACCAGCGAGTGAGATGATTCGCAAGAGTGGCTGCGAAAGGAAGGAAGGAGCAAAACAAGGCACCCAGTGCCGGTAGAAGAGGTAACAAAGACATGGGGACACGTTAGCACATGAGCACTGGCTGGGTGTTTGTTTGTTTATGTTCACGTTAAACGCTTGTGTCACTGACTTGGTTGTAAACCCTCAATACATACAACCCCTGCCTTCTAATCAAGAGTCTTATTAGTGTACGGGTCTGGTGCGAGCGTGGATTAGCCACAGGGCAATATCGTAGATCACATATCTCACCCACATCTTCGCCCACTCTATCACATCCCTAATTCAAAAACTTCGCAAGGTACGTTGCTTAAATGTACTTGGTTAATAATAAAGAACTATTTCAATTGAAACTGCTATTTCATTTTTTAAAAAGTGTCCTGCATGATCTGCCTTGACATTAAGTCTCGTTAAATCTGGAATCGGGATAGTTTTTTACCGACTCCGACTACACTAAAAAACGACCGACTCCGACTGTCGACTGCTACTCTCCTTGCTGAAGACATACATGAGGAGGGTGAAAAAGATATGGAAAGACATTGAGCAGCTGGCACAGGGCAGGAAGTCTTGGCATAAAGTGAATGATCCTCAGAGTATTGAAAGTTGATGATGATGGTAATAATAATGATGGTGACTAGTTTAACTAAATTACATTTAATTAGGTTTTTTTTTTCTTTTCAGTATTACAAAAGATAGGGAGAGAAGAAAGGGGTCGGTGTGAAGAGATTTGTGAAGTCATTTTTTTTTTTTGTCTTAAGTCGTTTGCTACTGTCCCTTGTGTAGCACGCTCCTTTCATCCATTTACCATATACATATAACTGTTGGTAATTTCAGGACGTTGTTTTGTCATTTAGTGTGCTGTTTTCTTGATTGTGTTTATCATATGTTTTGTACTGTATCATTCCTCAAGTTGGGGTTGTTATTTTTTTGGTTAATAGTTCAGTTTGTTGTGTTGTTCAGAAGCGTACTTGTATCTATACCGGCATGAATTTAATATTGGTTTGGGGTTTATTTATGCACTTTTTCTACTGGGTTCTGTTATTCCTGTCTGATGAGATAGCTTTGTTACTAATTGTTACTACTGATGATTACGAGTTTACTTTCAGAAGATATATATATATATATATATATATATATATATATATATATATATATATATATATATACATATATATATATATATATATATATATATATATATATATATATATATATACAAATTAGTAAAAGAATATATCATAATTACAAAAGCAACAATCTAAAAGACGACAGGAGAAATGACACAACATTTTTTTTTTAAATATATATATATATATTGATATCAACTTTATTGATATCATCATCAACTTTCAATATATATATATATATATATATATATATATATATATATATATATATATATATATATATATATATATTTTTTTTTTTTTTTTTTTTTTTTTTTTTTGGTGTCATTTCTCCTGTCGTCTTTTAGATTGTTGCTTTTGTAATTATGATATATTCTTTTACTAATTTGTGTACTGCTTGTGGGGACTTGCACCATTAAAGTTTCTTCATTTAGTTCTATTTTGCAGTTTTTACAGTAATCTTTTATATTTTGTATGTGTTGGTCGTATTTCTTGCATGCCAACAAGAAGTGTTTAATAGTATTAGTTCCATACCATTCTTCACAGATGGGTTCCTCTATTCTAAAGTAGCCGGTTCCTAATTTGAGCCGGAGTAGTTTTTTTATTTACTGGTATTTTTAGTTCGTCTTGTATTTGACATTTTCTATTTGCTTTTCTTATTAATGAAGTCACGTAAGGGGAGTCTGGGTTTTTGAGACAAAATATGACCAGGGGAAAAGGGAAAAAAAAATGGGGGGGGGGGGGGGGGGTAAAAAAATGTAGTGACGTCATATGTGGACGACCCCTTTTGCAAAAATGATAGTGTGCGAAAAACATTGAAGCCGGTCGTTAAAAAAAAAAAAACCTACGTTAAACCTACGTCAGGTGCTAACATCACATGGAAGGTCGGCTGTAATTCTTTCTTCTAATTGTTTCTTCATTGTCTATGTTTATACACCATACAATAAAGAAGAATATAAATTGCATTTGATGATTCTCACTTTGAACTTGTGAGTTAGTTGTTTAGATTCGCCAAACACTGAATACAGTCTTACCTTACCGTCTGACGATCCTCCTTTCGGAGAGTAACGACTTAATCAGCCGACGTTCGATAGCCATTTGGGCGAAATTGTCCGTATGTCTCCCTAGATTACATTTCACTGAATTTTAGAAACCAGTCAAAAAAAGAGACCACACTGCTGCCTTGCAGGTAGGCTGGGGACCAGTCAAGGTCTAAGAAAGGCAATCCGACATAAATGCATGTTGAAATCAAATGCACAGGGACACGGGCCTAACGAAACAGTGCAACGTACGCCATTTGATGATGACGTCACTAAACAGTAAGATAAATGTCGCTGACCCCGTTGAGTTCAACTGGACTACACAGAGGCAAAGGGCAAGAAAAGATGCCCAACATATGTGGAACAGAGAAAGCGCATATGGCCGACATCAGTACCATTCGTGGAAAAGCTCTACGGAGATGCAAATAGCTTCAAGCTGACTACTGCTATCTTTGAAAACATTCAAGTGGACGTCTGAGAGTGTAAGAAGAAGAAGAAGGGGACTTCTTCTTCTTCTTCTTCTTCTTCGTTCGCCCTGAAAAGGACGGTGGTTGCGTTGTGTCTGTTTACAACGTAGCTGCGATATCTGCACCTTTCGGTCGACACATCCGACTTCTGCACGGCATTTTTTAGGACCGGGTTTGCCTTCACATTTCGATCCACACTCGCTCAGCCAGCCTGCACAGCTGCAGACTGTTTCCAGGACCACCACGTGGAGGTGGAGTGCGGTCTTGACCAGCTCTGGTTCGCTGGTCCTGACGCAGGCAGTCAAGCTATGAGTCGCTGACTGCGGTCTCTATTGCTGCGTCTTGAGGTCCTAGAAGGGGACTGAAATCACAACAGACTTGAAGGATATCCAATACTTCTTGATAGTTGATAACTGGTTGGTGTGTGTCTTGATTTAACCGTCTGTGCCTTTGCAATAACGAAAAGTCGTACAAGTTGGGAACTTTATTCACAATGTGAGATGAACGATATTTTTATAAATGCCTAATATATGATAAGTCTGATTTGTTCTCAGACCAATAGCAGCGTCTGCAGTAACGACACCGCTACCGTTTTCCAGGATTTTGTACATGCGTACTTGTTTGTACTTTACCGTATAGTCGTGATGTTAAACAAAAAAGAACGCTTGCACAAGGGATGGTGCGTGACAATTTTAATTTTGTGAAGATGGATATAGGAATATTCTGTTACTGAAACTTTCAAAATTTTCAGACAGTAAGTTTTGACTTAAAAAAAAAAAAAGAAGTACCGTACTGATAGTGCTGCTTCGTGCAGTTCCCTTGTGTGCGTGTGTGTGTGGGGGGGGGGGGGGGGGGGGGGGGGGGGAAGAGGGTTGATAAGGCAAAGGAAGCACACTAGGCATATCATAAAAAGTGTCTTAAGCTGCGGTTGCGCATGGGGATGGCAACCTTACCATGTAACACTAATTGCTACAGAAACCACCACACATGTGCTTTGGCACAGGCTCTATGCAAAAACAATAGCTGCTACGTGGTGGCCCCATACTCCATAAGGAACGCTAAAAGGAAGAAAGTATTGAAAGCATAATTTGTCTAAGTAATTATTGTCGTGAAACATTCTAAATCCACATATATAAATTAAAAAGTAAATGTAAAGCCTAACGAATAAATTCAATAAAAGGAAAGAAGAATGGTAAAGAACAGTGCTGTCACAATGACGGTACTCGAGATCCCCCTTTTTATGCTTCGTCTGCATATTCTCACGCTTTCACGTTGATAGCAAAGCCTACTGCATCAATACACGCTTTCTACAATAAAACGTGTACTGCATTTCTAAGAAAAGCCTTGAGATACGCAGGCTGATTAATGACCTAAATTAATACCAGCATTAATTACACTACGTTACCATAAACGAACGGACAGATGGACTTAGGATAGAAAGAGAGGGAGGGCTGAAAGCAGGAACGCATGCAACCCTAACACGCGTCTCGCGATACAAAATTAATGCCATCACGCGTGTAAGGCCACAAGCACTAACTTTTTTTCAAATCGACAGTGATAAAAACACTACCCATACGAGAGTTAGGTTTAAAAAACCTGAAAAATGCTTATTAGGAAATATGACATTATACTGGTTTACGTTTGAAAGCCTGACAGTACCCAGACACCACATCATATCGAAGTGAACGGGAGGTAGAAGAAAATGCATATTTTGAACGCAGCCCCTTAGCCCCATAAAATGTATATAGTTGGGTTCCTTAGGACTTGCTGACAAAGAATATATTAAGTGTTACGCAAATAGTCTAGGAATTAACAAATTATAGCCAAAAGAAAATAGTGAGGGTGTCAGACAACACCAAATAATAATCGCACAGTGGCATGTTTTGGAACCACTATTTTACGGGAAATGGGCCACCATGTGAAATCCTATTTGATTGGATAGAAGTAAATGTAAGGCTAAACACGATTAGTCGGGCTACAAATACTAATTCTTTGTTGTTAGGGAAACGTGAGTAGGAGTATTTTTTTGAAAAGATGTGTAAACATGGCCCGATTGGTTAGACCCGCCAATATAGGCAATTAGGAGCGTCAGTTCAGTGCCACATGTTAAAATAAACTTACTCAGAAACAGTGCGTTGAGAGCCAGATCATATTTTTCGAAATAAAAGTCTGGGACAGAGGCAGATCGGAATTTGTGCCATTATTCATCGCCAGTCAACGTATCTGTGTATTATTTCCATGAATTGGGGTAAGCTTGATATATTCAATATCTTTTTAATGAAAATTGAATGTAAATTGATAATTTATGTCTGTATATGTGTGTGGTTCAGTGACAAACATGAGGTAAGGCCTAAATATTGCTCCAACCTGAACAGAAGGTGTCGGAGAAAAGTAAAACTGCATGGAATTGCCAAACAGTACACGGACACCTATCTTATTGACTAGATAGAACTAATGCTGGAATTGCAGAGGTGTAGTAACCATTAGGGAGGAGTATACTGGTGTAAATTGTTTCAGATGAAGATAGCAGTTGGCCTACCGCTCTGAACTCAGTGTTTGTTATGTATTGTGTTCAGTCTGGAAATAGATTATAAATTAGTTCTGAAATAGGAGGTACAACCTTCTTGTTTCAGGGACCGTGGTCCTAAGTTATTGTAGCAGCACCTGGTCTGAGTTTTGCTGAATCCAGAGGCTGACAGCATACTCCTTGGTCCAGATAGCGACCAGTGAGGTGTCTCCAGAACACAGGAAGCAATCGAGCAGAGGAGTCTTTTCCTGCCGCCATCACGAAAGATAAGCTTCTGTGGCCAGAGTAGCTCAACATTATGTGCCCCCTCAAAAATTGACATTTTATTAAACACAGAGGGACAATTAATTGGTTCAAATGACAGGAACTGTGAACTTTTCCCAATACTATTTCCAAGATAATCAAACACTTTAAGTCATGATGAAAACAACAACCAAGCTTGAACAAAACCAGTATTACCTCATATTACTACTGCACAAATTACACACATAGAATAATAATAATAAAATATGTTAATACAAAGTTCATATATATAAACTGTGTACATACTACTTGTAATTACATTTGATTGTGATTCCTGGTTCACTGTGTAGTTGAATCAGGATATCAATTATTGACAAGAATTAATACATATATTTTTAAAAAACTTAAACCCTTGACTCATTTAAGATAGTCTTATAGAGTGTTATATGTGTGTGAGTGTCACAGTGTTGTAAAGTGTTGTGGAATAAAATAAATTGTTTATCTGTCTGTTGTTGTTGTGACTTACACTTCATCATTTTCATAACCCTAGACATTTAACGTAGTCATCACAATATTCCAGAATAATTCTGACTGAGGTATAAATGTGGTAGCAAGTAAGGTCATCTGTAATACACCACACTTATTAGATACAGATACCTTCACAGCTGATCTCAGTCAGTACACTAAGTCCCCTATAAATATTTATAACATCCCACTTTACCACATATATTGGGGTCTCGCTCCCGGGATATTGAACTTTCTCCTATTAGATATATTGGGAATAATAAGAATTTAAAAGATATCCTTGGGTGGAATTAAATAAGGTTGAGCTCTCAGTGACTGTGGTTGTCCTTAGATAATTAATTACAGATTGTATTGTTTAGTTAAATATTTTATACATTTACCTGTTAGAAAATGGCGGACCTGGCCAAATTTCGATCTGCTGCTGTGCAGACTGCAAAAGAGTTAGGAATGGACGGGCAGATTATGATTGCTTATGTCACTGCTGAATGTGACAAATATATTGAACGGGAAGAAAGAAGATTAGAAAAAGAGGCCGAATGAAAGTTAGAGGCTGAAAAGGAAATTAAGAAGTTACAATTTGAGGCTGAGACTAAGAGGCTGCAGATTGAGGCTGAGGCTAAGAAATTGGAGGCAGAAAGAGAAGAGAAGAAATTAGCTGCAGAAAGGGAAGACAAGAGATTAGCTGCAGAAAGGGAAGCCGAGGAAAGAAGACAGGCTGCAGAGAGGGAAGCAGAAAAGGAGGAGAAGAGATTACAAAGGGAACACGAGTTACGACTAAGGGAGTTTGAGTTTCAAGGCCAAGCTCCTGAAAATGGTGCCAGTCCCTTTACCTCTGATGCCACTGCTAGTCAGGGAGCCTCAACCTCAGCTATGAATTTTCATTTAGATCATTTTGTTGAAAAAGACGATGATATTGAGAGCTATCTAAATAGATATGAACTATTAGCTACCACGTATGGGTTAGAGAGAGAAAGGTGGAGCTTAAAGTTATCTCAAGGGCTTCGTGGGGCAGCTTATGACGTTTTTGCCAAAATGAACAGAGGTGATCAAGAAAATTATGACATGCTAAAGCAGGCTCTTTTGTTAAGATATGAAAAGAACGCAGAATTTTATAGGAAAAAATTTAGGAATGCTAAACTACTGTCAGGTGAAACCTTTCACCAGTTCTCTGCACGGTTAGAGACATACTTGGAGAAATGGACTTCTCTGGGGAAAACCCAAGATCTTAAGGAAATGGTCCTTATAGAACAATTAAGAGAGTCCATGGCTCCAGACCTGAGAAAGTTTCTCATGGAACAAGGTGCAGAGAGACTGGGGGAGTTACTAAATGTTGCAGAAAGGTATCAAGCGGCTCAGGCCGAGGTATCAGGTAACAAAAAGAAACAGGTAGAAAATTTTAGGGCACCACAGAACTTTAATAAATTTGATCCTAGGGATCAAAACAAAAGTAAGCACCCGTTTGATAGGTCACGGTATGACAATAAAAATAAAACCCCACAATTCGATGAAAGGAAATATGATGAAAGAAAATCTTTCAACCAAGGAAAGAGATGGTGTAAAAATTGTAAGATGAACAATCATGACACTGACCATTGTAGAAGGAAACCTCCTCATTGTGCTGCTATGACATCTGGAAAAAAGGAAAAACCTGCGGAATTACAGGAACCATACCATCCCCCAGTGTGCGAAGATGTCATCTGTAATGGTGTCACCATAAGGTGTTTATATGATACAGGTTTAGATTATGATTCCGTTGTGAGTTCTCACCTGGTGCAGGCAGATCAATACACCACAGAAACAGTGGAGATTCAAACTGCAACCAAGGATGTAGCTACCATAACACTTCTCGTCGCCCGGATAAAGGTGAAAACGCGATATGTGGAAGGAATCATAAAAGCAGCAGTGATAAATGAGCCAATCTACCCTCTGATATTGGGGTGTAGATATGTCTTCTTGGGGAATCCCAAGAGACTTGTGATATTGGCAACAGTGCAGACCAGATCACAGTCTAAAAAGGAGGAGGATAATCCAATAAATACTCATCCAGATGAGATGAGGAAGGCACAGGCGGAGGACAAGACACTCAGGCCGTGTTTCAAGAAGTTGCCCAAATCTCATACACCTCCAGGCAAGGGAGAATTTTACATGAAGAACAAACTGATTTATAGGAAGGCTGGATCTGAATCCAATGGTCACGGACAGCTGGTCCTTCCCACTTCATATAGGACTAAAGTGTTGGAACTAGGGCATGCGATTCCCTTCAGTGGTCATATGGGGATCAGCGCAACAGGACAGCGAATAGCTTGTCACTATTTCTGGCCAGGGATAACTGAAGATATCAAACGATATGTAAAATCCTGTCCAGAGTGCCAACGAGTAGCACCTCAGCATTGGACTGCACCAGCAACTCTGGGGGAAATGCCCATAGTGGGAACACCCTTTGAGAGAGTTGCCGTGGATCTTGTGGGACCTCTCACTCGATTTAAGAGAAGGAACAGCTACATTCTGACTCTGGTGGACACTTGTTCTATGTGGGGAGAGGCGGTAGCCCTGTCATCGATTGATTCTAAGCATGTGGCAGAGGCATTACTCACAATTTTTACAAGGTTAGGCTTTCCCAATCAAATCTTGACTGATAATGGCTCTCAGTTCAAGGGGAAACTAACTGAAGAAGTTTTCAGGATCTTCCAGGCCAAACACTTCCATTGTAGTGTGTACCACCCCCAAGGGAACGGCCAAGTGGAAAGATTTAATGGCACGTTGATGTCGATCCTGAGAAAGTTGGCACACGAAAAACCAGATACATGGGATCAGTACCTTCACGCCGCCCTCTTTGCTTATCGGGAGGTACCCCATAGTTCAACCGGAATGGCCCCGGCAACATTATTATTTGGAAGGCCAATAAAAGGTCCACTTGAAGCGCTGTTAAGAACGTGGACTGATGAAAAGGCAGAGGAAAATATTACATCCTCATACCAATATGTGAAGGAGCTGACCACTCGTTTAAAAACTGGCTGGAAACTTTCCAATGAAAATTTTAGACAAGCCAGGAAGAAACATGCTGCCTATTATAACAGGAAAGCTAAAGACAGAGATTTGGCTGTGGGAGAGAAGGTACTGCTTCTTCTCCCCGGTAGTCAGAATAAGTTACAAATTGGATGGCAAGGTCCATATACAGTTCTAGAGAAGGTGTCTAGAACAAATTATAAGATAGATAAGAAGGGGAAAGAAAAAATCTATCATGTGAATCTCCTGAAGAAATACTTGGAAAGAGAAAATCAGGAAGAGACACACTTGTTGACCTTGTCCATTGCCATGGAGATGAAAAAGGAACCACTTTCATCATTTGAATATCCATTACACCCCTGTGAGACAGCGGCACAGGTGAAAATCAGTACACATTTAACGAAAAATCAGAAAGAGAGAGTGCAACAGGTTCTAGATAATCATACAGAGGTGTTAACGGACCGACCGGGGCATACAAACTTATTGGAATATGATATGAAACTGATAGACCCCACACCTGTCTGTATGAAACCCTATTCGATTCCTTTTGCTAAGGAGAAAGCTTTGAAGGAAGAGATAGACTATTTGTTGAAGGAAGGAATTATTTCACACAGTGAATCTTCGTATAGTTCCAGTGTTGTACTCTTAAGGAAACCCTCTGGAGAACATAGACTCTGTATAGATTAGAGGAGACTGAATGTTATTACAGAAGGACAGGTGGATCCATTGCCGGATACAAATCAGTTGTTTGCCAGACTAAATAAAGCTAAATATTTCTCAAAAGTGGATCTGAGTAAAGGATACTATCAGATTCCAGTAAAGCCTGAGGTTAGACCATACCTAGCGTTTAGTACCTCAGAGGGACACTATGAGTTTAACAGATTGCCGTTTGGATTGAAGAATGCACCTAGTGTCTTCTCTAGAATGATGAGAAAATTATTGGACCCTCTGAATAATCCATGTATCACAAATTTCATGGATGATATCCTTATAGCAACAGAAACATTTGAGGAACACATTGACTCTCTGAACATGCTGTTTAATCGACTTAGAGAAGCGAATTTAACAGCCCGACCAACCAAATGTTGCGTTGGATGTAAAGAATTAGAATTTTTGGGACACACAATCCATCAGGGAAACATAACCCCTGACCCCAAGAATTTAGAGAAATTACAGAAAGCCCCGAGACCACAAACCAAGAAAGACGTGAGATCCTTTGTCTCATTATGTGGTTTCTACCAAAAGTATATCAAAAACTTTAATTCCATATGTGCACCGTTAACTGATTTGACACGTAAAGGAAATCCAGATCGAATTACATGGACACCACAATGTGAATTAGCTTACCAGGAATTGAAGGAAAAGCTCACAAGCAAACCTATTTTGAAATTACCTGACTTAAGTCAAGAATTCATTGTAAGGATGGATGCCAGTAATATTGGGTTAGGTGCGACTCTGCTACAGAAATCAGATGCATTGGATGGGGAATTAAGCCCAGTGGCATATGCTAGCAGAAAGTTGAATAAAGCTGAAACCAACTACTCAACTAGCGAAAAAGAATGTCTTGCAGTAATATGGGCGATAAAGAAATTCAATATTTATCTGTATGGGAAGGCATTTAAGTTGCAAACGGATCACAAACCCTTGTCGTTTCTAGCGCAGGCTAGACATGAAAATTCTAGATTACTCTGTTGGTCATTACTGATGCAGCCATTTGAGTTTAGCATAGAGTATATATCTGGAAAGACAAATCTGGGAGCGGATTTTTTAAGCCGCCATCCGTGTGATGAGAATCACCGTAAGCCCCAGAAATAATAATAAATTTCTCTATGTGTATATAGAATTATAGACTGACATATAACGTCTGTTTTAAGAGGGGAGAATTTGTCGTGAAACATTCTAAATCCACATATATAAATTAAAAAGTAAATGTAAAGCCTAACGAATAAATTCAATAAAAGGAAAGAAGAATGGTAAAGAACAGTGCTGTCACAATGACGGTACTCGAGATCCCCCTTTTTATGCTTCGTCTGCATATTCTCACGCTTTCACGTTGATAGTAAAGCCTACTGCATCAATACACGCTTTCTACAATAAAACGTGTACTGCATTTCTAAGAAAACCTTGAGATACGCAGGCTGATTAATGACCTAAATTAATACCAGCATTAATTACACTACGTTACCATAAACGAACGGACAGATGGACTTAGGATAGAAAGAGAGGGAGGGCTGAAAGCAGGAACGCATGCAACCCTAACACGCGTCTCGCGATACAAAATTAATGCCATCACGCGTTTAAGGCCACAAGCACTAACTTTTTTTCAAATCGACAGTGATAAAAAACACTACCCATACGAGAGTTAGGTTTAAAAAACCTGAAAAATGCTTATTAGGAAATATGACATTATACTGGTTTACGTTTGAAAGCCTGACAGTACCCAGACACCACATCATATCGAAGTGAACGGGAGGTAGAAGAAAATGCATATTTTGAACGCAGCCCCTTAGCCCCATAAAATTTATATAGTTGGGTTCCTTAGGACTTGCTGACAAAGAATATGTTAAGTGTTACGCAAATAGTCTAGGAATTAACAAATTATAGCCAAAAGAAAATAGTGAGGGTGTCAGACAACACCAAATAATAATCGCACAGTGGCATGTTTTGGAACCACTATTTTACGGGAAATGGGCCACTATGTGAAATCCTATTTGATTGGATAGAAGTAAATGTAAGGCTAAACACGATTAGTCGGGCTACAAATACTAATTCTTTGTTGTTAGGGAAACGTGAGTAGGAGTATTTTTTTTTGAAAACATGTGTAAACATGGCCCGATTGGTTAGACCCGCCAATATAGGCAATTAGGAGCGTCAGTTCAGTGCCACATGTTAAAATAAACTTACTCAGAAACAGTGCGTTGAGAGCCAGATCATATTTTTCGAAATAAAAGTCTGTGACAGAGGCAGATCGGAATTTGTGCCATTATTCATCGCCAGTCAACGTATCTGTGTATTATTTCCATGAATTGTGGTAAGCTTGATATATTCAATATCTTTTTAATGAAAATTGAATGTAAATTGATAATTTATGTCTGTATATGTGTGTGGTTCAGTGGCAAACATGAGGCAAGGCCTAAATATTGCTCCAACCTGAACAGAAGGTGTCGGAGAAAAGTAAAACTGCATGGAATTGCCAAACAGTACACGGACACCTATCTTATTGACTAGATAGAACTAATGCTGGAATTGCAGAGGCGTAGTAACCATTAGGGAGGAGTATACTGGTGTAAATTGTTTCAGATGAAGATAGCAGTTGGCCTACCGCTCTGAACTCAGTGTTTGTTATGTATTGTGTTCAGTCTGGAAATAGATTATAAATTAGTTCTGAAATAGGAGGTACAACCTTCTTGTTTCAGGGACCGTGGTCCTAAGTTATTGTAGCAGCACCTGGTCTGAGTTTTGCTGAATCCAGAGGCTGACAGCATACTCCTTGGTCCAGATAGCGACCAGTGAGGTGTCTCCAGAACACAGGAAGCAATCGAGCAGAGGAGTCTTTTCCTGCCGCCATCACGAAAGATAAGCTTCTGTGGCCAGAGTAGCTCAACATTATGTGCCCCCTCAAAAATTGACATTTTATTAAACACAGAGGGACAATTAATTGGTTCAAATGACAGGAACTGTGAACTTTTCCCAATACTATTTCTAAGATAATCAAACACTTGAAGTCATGATGAAAAACAACAACCAAGCTTGAACAAAACCAGTATTACCTCATATTACTACTGCACAAATTACACACATAGAATAATAATAATAAAATATGTTAATACAAAGTTCATATATATAAACTGTGTACATACTACTTGTAATTACATTTGATTGTGATTCCTGGTTCACTGTGTAGTTGAATCAGGATATCCATTATTGACAAGAATTAATACATATATTTTTAAAAAACTTAAACCCTTGACTCATTTAAGATAGTCTTATAGAGTGTTATATGTGTGTGAGTGTCACAGTGTTGTAAAGTGTTGTGGAATAAAATAAATTGTTTATCTGTCTGTTGTTGTTGTGACTTACACTTCATCATTTTCATAACCCTAGACATTTAACGTAGTCATTACAATAATCCAGAATAATTCTGACTGAGGTATAAATGTGGTAGCAAGTAAGGTCATCTGTAATACACCACACTTATTAGATACAGATACCTTCACAGCTGATCTCAGTCAGTACACTAAGTCCCCTATAAATATTTATAACATCCCACTTTACCACAATTATAAAGTACAATCAACCGAGATTTTAAAGGATTATATAGTGCAAACATGTTTGATATTCGGGCAAACATTAGCCTACTTTAATGGAAACTGATTTCTAGGGACGAACCAAATTAATGGCGTATTTAGACAACAGAGTATAAAAGGTAAAAGATCCCGTTACACGCCCATTGAGGCATATTGGGAATATGGTGTTAGGCCCATATTTTCTTGACCATCGGCACACTAGGGGTGATGTGGTCAGCATCACTCCGGCCGCCTTAACCTTCCCAGAAGTTGCTCTGGTACCCAATTGGGGCTGGGTCGACCCAGGAGCCGTTTGTGGCCTAAAAAAATCCCACCTCATCTGGGGATCGAACCATAGACCACTGAGCAAGGAAGCAAGTGCACTAACCACTATGCTACCGCGACTCCTGCGTATAGAGTATAGAGAAACCCGAGAAACATTCTAATGAGCTTTTTGACTTTTCTGTTCTGTTTGAATACTAGTCTTTATTAGCTTCCATATTGTTTTCCAGGGGCTGTCACTATCTTTGTTTACCCTTTCCATTAATGCTTAAGATAAAATTACAATTTCTTCTCCTTCATTTGCTCTCATATAATCACATCTATTTCTTTCATAAAGTTGGCGGTACGTCTCATTTTCCTGTCGCTGCCATACAGTTTCTCCTTCAAATAGGCTGGTGAACTCTTGTTGAACCTTTTGTTCTTTTATATTTGGACATGCGCCCTAATATAGCCGACTAGGTTGAACGGGCCGCGCGCCTAGCCAAAACGAGACTATTTTTATAAAAAATAAAAATCAACAAGAGCTACATAAAATAGAGGTGTAGGCTTACACATACGATTACATATTTCAAAATATTTCAAAAAAATTCAGTGCTGAGACAGAAGCACTAAAAACGCTTCAATATCCATGGATGAAATAATGTGAATACGCTCGAGGTTTATAGTGTTTCTCCTTGATTCCACATCAAATATTAACTGTCATAATGAACCACAAAAACTAACACATTTAGACAGACTGTCAGTAGCAATAATAATGGAAACTAGCTATACATTTAAAAAAAAGTACAGTCGATTCCTGCACACTGCAAGATATATGGAAATAAGAAGGCAGACAGTCTTGACATAAAAGAAAAGTGGGAAGGGGTGGATACAATTCAAAATGAGGACAGGAAAACGTTCGAAGAGATAAAAGCAAAAATAAAACATAGCGGCAGATAAACGGTAACAGTTCTTTTTATAACGACTACCAAAAATCCCAAAACGTCCATTAGTAGCGATATCGACCATTTTTCTATAGTGAAAGTAACCCCAAGAGTGGAATGAACGCTTGTGTCACTAAACTTCTATTTTTGAAATTTAAACATGTTTAAATAATTTTAAAAAAACGTTTAAAGAATCCTTTCAACAAAAAGAAAAGTGATCTGCGGATTGCTACAAAATTTTGTCCCACTCAAATAACATGTCAATTGATTTTTGGAAATTTACGGGGGTTCATTTAAGCTAAAATTAGTCTTTCTCCACTGTAGTTCTCGGCACTCTCTGATGAGGCAAATAGAGGCGTGCTGTACTGGGCGACTAATATGACTTTGTGATTGAGGCTTGCAACTTCATCATGTAAGACAAATTGCTATAGAAACCACTCCTGCAAGAGCAAGTGAATGCTTGGAGCAGGCAACCTGAAACCTGGAAAGCGACTAGATGCAATTCTGGCTCAGTGGTTGTGACGGTATTGCCTCCCCTGCTTTGCAGTAGTGGTCCAACAGTGGCCAAAACTCAAGAGTATCTATTATAGGCTTCAATGGAGTCTATCTTTACTCAAGATTACTTTTGGCCGAAATGTAGATAGAAGAGTAGTAAAGCTTCTATCACTTGGGAGTCTTCACAAGATATTCAGATAAGCGAAAACAATGCTGGCTGTTATTGAGCACGTTAATTCTGTAATCTGCCGAGAACTGTTGTGAAGGATTTAAGCAATGGTTTATTCTAGCTCGTTAAGCCCCACCGCTGAGTTAATCGGTGGAATTATTATTATAATATAGCTCTGTTTAGAGTGTGTGTTTAGTAACTTTGACTGAGACAAACATGTAGTACATTCAAAATGATTGAATCGAAATTAAATTGGTATAATTACAATTAACAAAATTTGATAATCACTTTAAGTTTAACAGTTTAAAAGAAAGGAATAATAGTTAATTACAAAAAAAAGTTTTCATCACTCGGGTGATGGTTTTTGATAAGAGGTTCAAGTGGCAGCATATGAGTTAACTTAGCTGCCAGTGACGATTCTGATCCTCCTCCTCCTGATGAGTTGGTTTTCTGTACACTGCGTTCACTCGTCTTTGGTCAAGGTTCGTAGGGTAAAGCTCGTTTCCCAGGAAAGTCTAGAAGAGTCTTCAAAACTGGTCTTCCGTCTTAAAGCGTAACCTCTCGTCCATTCTTGTTCCAGAAATGGTCCTTTTTGCTGGTACCACCAATAAGCCAATCTTGGCTACAGACTTGTTGCTCAGATGAATAAAAGAGACAAGTCGGTCTCTTACACGCGTCTGGGGGGCCTTAAATTTGGCAATAGATTCCCTTTTGACTCCGTGTGTTTCTTCAGTTTCCTAGTTCCGGTGTTCCTTATTAAAATGTTGAGATTTCCTAGGCTTTGTAAGTCTTATTTGGTTCTCCAATAAAAGGTCTGGTTAACAAAAGGAATTATGAATCTAGTCTTCACTCTGGCGAGGTCTGATGTTGTCTTGGCGAGCGTGAAATTCACAGTGAAATAAAACTGCGAGATGGTCAGACTATATTCCTATCTTCCCACGCCTTTGTTTGTTATGGAGTTAAATGAACGCTCCAATCATTTTCAAACAGGTCAGTTGTGGTACTTTCAAAATGGAAAAATTTTGCAAAGATCACGTCTCCCATATATGGTAATATGATGTTCGATGCCCTTGTGTACAAACGTACAGCAGATCGGTAGACACACATGACAACATGGGTAAGCTGTAATACTTATTACTTTTAAACAAGTGACCGGAAGCGATTATGTCACACTTGTCTGCCCACATGTGTCACACAGACAGTGATCTTGTTATCTGTCGTATGAGTACGTGTGATAAGAGGTTTTGATGTTACTAATTATAGGATATCCTGGACAAATAGATGTATCAGAGGATACCAGGATACTGCCAGATAAGAGACTGGTCTTATAAGAAATACCCCCTTCTCTGAAAAGAGCAAGGGTGTATAGACAATCAAGGTAAGGTCCAGCTATGTAAGTTCCCAGAGTAAGGAATGATGATGATGAAGTTCTCTGGGTCCCTATCCGCAACCTCTTGAGATCTTACCAAGAGTATGTTATCTGTGTGTTGTTATTTGGCAAAGTGTCTAGGGTAATGTATTATAACAGTTATGAATTTCAAAACAGAACTTTAACTTTAATGAAAATTAAGCAAGACTGTCTGAAAATAGATATGTGTATAATTTAATATTCCTGTACCTCAATCTTGTTGGGACAGGAATTCTCAACATCAAGAAAAGGTTATTTACAGGCTAAAATAAATATTTTTGGAAACTCTGTCCATTTGTGTAACACAAGAAGTCACTGGAATGACTATACCCACCGTTCTTGATATTTTCACTAATTCTACACTGTGAGGTCTGTTATTGTCATCACTCCCAGGTGGTATACTTTAATTGGTGAAATTAGATTTGGATGAAGTGTCAGTGCCTGTTAAAATAAATAAATAAATTCTTTAAGCGCCAAACACGGCGCATAAGGCAGAAACCAGTGCTCTCCAGGTTGTTCGTTGTGACGCCACTCCTCTTAGCTCTTGCACATTATTTAGGCCCAACGTTCTTCCTTCTCTTATTATTGTTCTTCTGAGTGTTTCTTTTGGTCTTCCTTTTTTCCGCTTACCCTCAGGAACCCAAGTGAGCGCCTGTAGTGGTATTCTGTTGTTTTGCATTCGTAGGACATGACCGATATATGACCATCGTCTTTTCCTTATATAGTCGGAGACATATTTCTGCCTAGAGTCTTCTCTTATTTGTCGATTAGTCTTGAATTCTTTCCAACTGATGTTCATGAGTTTTCTAAGACATTCATAACAGTGCCTGTTACAAAGGACTTATCTGGTAAAGGTTATTGCAGCTGTTTTGTCGATCATAGACCTGAACACCAACGTTGTGACTCCTGACTGAAGAAAAGGAGTTTAGCTTCAAGTTGCAGCATCAGCACTCAACTCCCACACGTTCTTCTTCTCAGGCTACTGCAGCAACGAGGTAACTTCATAATACAACCCTCAAATAAAAAATATTCACACACACAAGCTGACCGGCAGTAAAGGCTATAGCACTGAGCTCGCAGTACAGACGGCAAAGGCTTGTCCTTCTGTCTCTTTCTGAATATGTCAGCTCGGCATGGAAGCTTATGATTAAAGGCGGAACTTACAAGCAGTTGTTAATTTTTATCAAACTACACCCAACCAATCAGATGACGAGTCACAAAAAGTTAACTATTTCCTAGGCTATAGAAATGAGCAGTTTTAAGCGTGTTTGTCTAATCTGACCAAATTTGTTTATTTTATATCATAGTTATTTGTGAACCGATTTTAATTATCAAAAGTAATAATTAAACGGCCAATTATTATCTATCGTTCTATATAGTTTTCCTTTAGTTATTCCTTTGCATTCTAATGGGGTTAATTTTTTTATAATTAAATTTGATCTTAACCTGATGTGAACATATTACTAAATTAAATTTTTCTAAGTTAAGATAATTTTTGTATGAGGGAATCTCTATGTGTATATATTAAGCAATATCAGCGCTATAATTTGAGACATCCCTTGCATTTTAAGTATCTTTAGTTATCAAGAAATAAATTATCTAAGTTCGATCACAAACCTAAAATAGGCATTTTTTCCACTTCAACCAACATTTTCTTGTTGTTAAGGTCCTATTTTAATCAAGGGGAATTAAACGTTAATATCCTTGTATGTACAGGTCAGATTTTTGTTATCTCCCTTGAGTAGCTGCTAGTTTGTTTAGAAAAATATTTGATCGAGAATTTTCTCGAATATTCTAGAAGAGTTCAGCTCTCGTCTCGCGGTTAGCCGCGCATGCTTGATTGTCTGAGCTGGACTGAGACAAGGGAATCTCGTGGAGTAGGGCTGGGCAGTTTACCGGGATGGTGGTCAGCCATGGTTTTTGACAGTGTGTACGGGGAGATATTTTGTGTGTGATAGGAATGATGGAGACTTCCTAATCTATTTCAAAAGCCAAAGATATGATGGCTTATATTTATACTGCAGAATGTACGTTTTTTGTAGACTTTCAGGCCATGGATTATAGGCCATTATATGTTCACCTCCTGATGATGGATATTTAGAAGTTCGACAGTTTGTTATAGGGGATTGTCTTTCTCCCGTGAGATGTATCTTATTTATCATATTGCCAAAGAAGATAGAGAGTATATTTACATTGCTGTAAAGCCAGGAACTTATACGACTTATTTATAATATTGCCAGAGAAGATAGAGAGTATATTTACATTACTTCAAAGCCAGGAACTCATACGGCTTGTTTATCATATTGCAAGAGAACATAGAGAACTTATCTATATTACGTCTAAGCCAGGGATAGGCTTATATATATATATATATATATATATATATATATATATATATATATATATATATATATATATATATATATATATATATATATATATATTGTGGTAAGTTGGGATTATACAATATAGTTATAGGGGACTTAGTGTACTGACTGAGATCAGCTGTGAAGGTGTCTGTATCTAATAAGTGTGGTGTGTTACAGATAACCTTACTTGCTACCACATTTAGACCTCAATCAGACTTATTCTTGAATTTAGTGATGACTACGTATAATGTCTAGGGTTATGATAGTGATGTAGTGTAATTCACAACAACCAACAGACAGATAAACACCTAAGTTAAGATCCTCACAAATTGACAACAATATGACAGTCACAAACACATAACACTCTAAAGATTATCTTATTAAGTCAAGGGTTTTCAAGATGCAGCAATAGAGACCGCAGTCAGCGACTCATAGCTTGACTGCCTGCATCAGGACCAGCGAACCAGAGCTGGTCAAGACCGCACTCCACCTCCACGTGGTGGTCCTGGAAACAGTCTGCAGCTGTGCAGGCTGGCTGAGCGAGTGTGGATCGAAATGGGAAGGCAAACCCGGTCCTAAAAAATGCCGTGCAGAAGTCGGATGTGTCGACCGAAAGGTGCAGATATCACAGCTACGCTGTAAACAGACACAACGCAACCACCGTCCTTTTCAGGGCGAACGAAGAAGAAGAAGTCAAGGGTTAAATTTTAACAAATGTATTGAATTTTTTCAATAAATAGATATCCTGATCCTACTACACAGTGAATCAGGAATCACAATCAAATGTACACACAATGTTTATGTACAAAATTTTATACAAAGGATCTTTGTCCCGACATATAATATTATTATAATATGAGTGTAATGTTGTGAGGTAGTATTATGAGGCAATACTGGCTGTTTGAGCTAGGTTGTTGGTTGTCATCACGACTTCATGTGTTTGTTACTGGTGGAAATAATATTAAAGGATTCACAGATTCTTTTACTTTTTAAAACAACTATTGTCCCTCTTGGACTATTTATGTAATTCAATTGAGGTGGGTTATACAAGGGTGAGCTGCTCGTGCTGAAACATTCTTAGCTCATATAGCGGCTGCAGGAAAACTGTATCCTCTGCTCGCTTGCTTCTCAGTTTGCTAAAAAAACCCACAAAGGCTGATATCTTGGGCAAGGAGTCTGCTGCCAGAGTTCTGGATCAAGCAAGGCTCAGACCATGTGCTGCTATATTAACATCAGTACCGCGGTTCCTGAAATAAGAAGGTTGTGCCTCCTTCTTCATAACTAATATATAATATATTTCCACACTGACGTACAAGACAGTACAAACATAAAGTTCAGCGCTGTAGGCCAACTGCTAGCTTTTCATGTGACAATATACACCAGTATTCCTCTCCCTAATGGTTACAACGCCTCTGCAATTCTAGCGTTAATCCCTTCTATACAATAGGATAGGTGTCATGTTACATATGGCAATCCAATATATCTATCTGTATAGGCAGTTATACTCCTCTCTGACAATCTTTACAAGGTGGAGCAATATTTAGGCTTTGCCTCATGTTTGCTACTGAACCACACACATACAGACATAATTTATCATTTCACATTCAATTTTCATATAAAATATATTAAATATGTCTAGCTTACCACAATTCAAGGAAATATTAAACAAGTAACGTTGACTGGCGATGAATTCTGGCACAATTTTGATCTGCCGCTTTCCAGGCTTTCCTTTATTAGAAAATTCTTAGCCTGTTCTCAACGTACTTGATTTTCACAGGATTTATTTTCAAAATGGCAGTGAACTGACGCTTCTATTTGACCATATCTAACGTTCTAACCAATCAGGCCATGTTTACATGAGCCTTTGAAAAAACTATCCATCCTATCCGTTGCCATTAACAACATTATTTGTAGTTGCAGTTAGACCAATAAGGTTTCGCCTTACATTTTACTACAGCCAATCAAATCGTATCTAACTTTTCGGCCTCATTTCCCCCAAAGCAGTGTTTTCCAAACATGCCATAAAAAAAAAGCAGATATGATCTTGTGCTGTCAGTCAACCCCACTATAGTATTTTGGCTATAATTTGTTAATTAATAGACTATTTGCGTAACACATAACATATTCTTTGTCAGCAAGTCCTAAGGTACAAAAATATATAAGTTTAATGGGGCTAAGTGGATTCGTTCAAAATATGTATTTTTCTATGATAGTCATGTATTTGCTGTTACCACCTGTTCACTTCCATACCATGGGATGTCTTCTGTACTGTCAGACTAATGTCAGGAGCTTAGACATAAAACAGTAGAATGTCAGGTTTCCCAATAAGACTTTAAACCTGTTTTCAAAACCTAACCTCGTATCGTTAGTGTTTTTTTATCACTGTTTATTTGAAAAAATCAGGCCTTCATGCGTTTCGCGTGTGATTGGCGTTCACTTTTTAATCGCGAGACGACGTAGTATTATTGCTTCGCTCCGTCTATCCTTTGTCGTCTCTGCTTAGCCCGTCTGTCTTTCTAGGTTAACTTTGTGTGTATAATTTCATTAATGGTAGTATTTGTATCTAGGTCATTATGCAGTGTGCCTATCAAGGTCGTCTAAGAAATACAGTACCAGTTTTATTTTTAGAAACGACTGTGATTCGCGTGTAGGCTTTACGTAGAGTTTATGCAGACGAAGTAGAAAAGGAGGGTCTCTTGTTCAGCCATTATGGCGTTATAAAACGGAAGCGCTATTGGGAAAGCACTGGTCTTTCACCATTCTTCTTTCTATTGTATTATTTCGTTCGGCTTTACATTTATATATATATATATATATATATATATATATATATATATATATATATGCGCCATTCATGCCATATACGGATGTATTGAACTGTCGTTATTTTTATGATGTGCTTTGAACTGTGACCTATTGATGGTGTGTCTTGATGATGTCTACGTTTTGTTACTGTGGCGTAATAAACGGTGTAGAACTGTACTTGGAGTTTCAACCTTCCTGACTCCCATGTGTGCATTGATGTATGATTGCTATCGACTTACTTCAAAGAGCCTATACACATTCGCGTCTATATCTACACAATCACACCTCAGTCGGCCGTCTGTAAGCCCGACACGCGGATCGCCTATATCAGCGCACACAATAACATTAACATTTATCCTCACTCCCACCCTAATCGTCAACACTTGTCCTTACCCAAAAAGAGGTAACGATTTGATTGGTTGTTAAATTTACTACGCTCTTCGATAAATATTGGGATGGGTGTGTGGGGGTGGGGTAACTTTTAACTTGGTTTCTTAGAAAAATTCAAATACTCTAGTTAAATTGTTAGCGGTAAATTTGACTGGACCCTCAGACAAATTTCAAATACTGTAGTTATTTATAGATTTAAAATACGTTAACTAGTTCGTTTTTGAGCGGGGAATTTGAGCGTGTTGTCATACGGATTCACTTCACTACAGTACGCAAAAACTCCGTGTCTGCCCATCTGGGTTACCAGACAAGGCGTCTTATCAGCGGTTCAATCTAAACACGCCGGCGACTATCTTGTCTCAGTTGCTCACCGCAAACTAGGATAAACATTATCTGCAAGGAGTGTCACAAATGTTTGAACATACAAACTACTGGCTCCTTAGACGAAAATGAGAAGAAATTGGTACTTTTAAAAGCACACAAATAAAAATCAGTACCACAAATGTACCGATACTGCCGAAGAGAAACAAAGATCGATAGTGCCGCCCCGTTTTGTCACAGTGGTTCCATGCTCCATTAGGAGCAACATTGAAAATGATGGTGATATTAGTCTCTGTCCCACTCATATTTGTTCTAAGGAACCATGAAAACGACGGTGGCAAATCAGTTTGTTAGAAGCACAAATAAGAGCCAGTTATAAATCAAAACAATTGAAAGTACATAAGATTCCTGTACACTCGTCGTATGAGAATCTTCTTCTTCTTCTTCGTTCGTCCTGAAAAGGACGGTGGTTGCGTTGTGTCTGTTTACGCCTAAGCTGTGATATCTGCACCTTTCGGTCGACACATACGACTTCTGCACGGCATTTTTAGGACCGGGTTTGCCTTCCCATTTCGATCCACACTCGCTCAGCCAGACTGCACAGCTGCAGACTGTTTCCAGGACCACCACGTGGAGGTGGAGTGCGGTCTTGACCAGCTCTGGTTCGCTGGTCCTGACGCAGGCAGTCAAGCTATGAGTCGCTGACTGCGGTCTCTATGAGAATGAAATGGCAGATAGACTTGCCAAAGAAAGAGGAAGCAACATTGAAACTAAGAACAGGACAGCACAGGATCAGATCAAAACAATAATAAAAATATAGCTTCAAAGTAAATAAAGCAAAGAGAACACACAGAGCCTGATACATTGAAGCACATTATTCCTCACCAAGAAAAGATCACGTGATAATTTTCAGACAGATAACCTGCCTGCGGACTCAAATACCATCTGTTCAACAACTAATAATTGGGTAGACTGACATGAGTCCATGTAGGGAAAACATGTAAATAATATGACATGTCTTCTAAAGATGTCGGCTCCAGATGAGAATCGGATTGACATGGCTTTCACTAGAGAGAAACTCTTCGGCGATGACAGAAGCCTACCAATATTATTTGAATAATAAGACATGTGGCTATATTCTTCTTCTTCTTGTTCGTACACTCTCAGACGTCTGCTTGAATGTTTTCAAAGAAAGTAGTAGTCAGCTTGAGGCTATTTGCATCTCCGTATAGCTTTTTCACGAATGGTACTGGTGTCAGCCATTTGCGTTTTTTTCTGTTCCATATAGATATGTTGGGCATCTTTGAAGCAGATGTCAGATGATAGGAAACTCTATACAGGGCGATACAACAGGAGGCAATCTAATCATCAGAAGAGTCCCCCCCCCCCCCCCCTCGATCAAGTGTTTCGGCCCCTTCATCTCCTTTACACTCTAAGGGGGGCGGACCCACTTAGGTTATGACTCCCAAGTGTCAGCCTGCTGTTGTCAAGATTGGGCATCTTTGAAGCAGATGTCAGTAATTCTTATCCTTTGCTTCTGTGTAGCCCAGCGGCACTCTACGGGGTTTTTCTTACTGCTTAATGACGTCATCATCGAGCGGCATACGTTGCACTGTTTCGTTAGGCCTGTGGCCCAGTGCATCCGATTTCCACATGTATTTATATCGAGTTGCCTTCTTTAGTTTTTGACTGTCCCCAGTCTACCTGCAGTGTGGTCTCTCTGTTTGACTGGTTTCTAAAAATAAATGTAGAAAATCGCTACTGTCATAAACTTAAGTCGCCATATTGGCAAGGGGAGATCACTTGCGGCCAAGATGAAGAATATATGATATTATATATGGCACGGGTTGTCTATTTCACACGGACACACATTACTGAGACATAAACATACAAGATCAGTTAAGATGTATGTACCTGTGTTTATGTCCTTGATGAAACAAAATGTGAGAACTATAGTATTCTTCCGCCAGGTTCCGCTCGATGCAGTCCTACGCCAGTATATTGTAGTTGCACAGTACGGTCGCTCTCAGGAGAGTCATGTTTAAGACTTGTGAAAGCTTGTTATGTCATCAAGACAAATACTTTGTAATCTTCTTCATATCCGATAATAAATCATGGGGGAAAGGGGGGGGGGGGGAAATTATCATCTCTGCAGACCCAAGTAGAACAGTCCCAACTAAGATGGTGTGACCGTGCGTGTTGATGGTGAAAACGTATAGTGGATTGTTCGATCACTGTCCTATCAGTGGGTGGTTGATGATGATGGTGATGTTATCTGCGAAAACAAACAGCTGTACGAACAGATGCTGGATGATAATAAACTCATGGTGAACAGATTTCACCCTAACAGCAGTGAAACAGGAAAAACTTGGAAAGGTTTATTTAAATCTTCAAAACGTGCAGTACATCATGTGGAAGGGGATTATTTTATTCAATCCTACAATGCAGTATTCGTCCTTTATACAGCACTTTATTTTCATAATGATTTCGCAATAACGTCCTTGCTTCCCTCTTTCAATCCTTCCTCTTAGTCTCTGTTTCTTCTCCCTATATATCTGTCTCTGCTGTCTTAGCCTCACTAGCTTGAGAACCGTTGTAAACTTCTTATTTTGGCTATTGCTGAACTTCTCTCACTCTGAATTCTAAATACTAGTTTTTCTTCTGACAAAGTCCTATCTTCTATAACGACTGTGTGATTTCTTTGGGTGTCTTGTACTAAGACTGGCCTACACCGCCATGGTTGATTATTTCTTGCAAAATATCTGTACTTCACATGTCTATCAGCAACTACAGTGTATGCATACCTGCTTGGTATTGAAACGTGGAAAAAAACATCTTGCACACTTCTTGAAAATATACGTTAACTGTTCTATATTGCATCAAGCGGCAATTTGCTATCATGATAGCGCCCAGAGAGCTCGACAACAGTGCAATCTTTTGTGGGCACAAAAGGCAACAGAACTATGGCATGTTGTCTTAATCATTCCAAGAAATCAGCTCACCATTCTGTACTTTAACACATGTGAGAAAACACATTCCCATCTTACGCCTATCGCTTCTGAATCTGAACTGACTACTTTTTTTTCTCCGATTTACCTTTACAATTCATACAACCCTACAAGTCAAGCTTTGTCATGGGACAGAAGACTCAGCAAGAGAGATGAATGCAGTCAGCGACTCATAGCTTGACTGCTTGCGTCAGCGAACCAGAGCTGACCAAGACCCTACTCCACCTCCAAGTGGTGGTCCTGGAAACAGGCTGCATCACTGCAGTCTGGCTGAGAGAGTAGGGATCGAAGTGGGAAGGCAAACCCGGTCCCAAAAAATGCCGTGCTGAATTCGGATGTGTCGGCCGAAGGGCGTAAATATCACAGCTTTGCTGTAAACTGACACAGCGCAACCAACGTCCTTTTCAGGACGAACGAGGAAGAAGAAGAAGAAGCTTTGTCATGAATCGTTCACTCCAAAACCCTTGCTTCGCGCTCTGTTCACATTACTTTAGACAAAAACAACTCCCCCAATATTCCTAAGGGACATAATAATAATTAGGCTCCCTTCGCTGAATAAGTCTATGATCCATAAATTCTTATTTCCCTTTAAGTAATCAAATAGCGTATGCAAATTTCCAAAACCATTTTTTTACAACATGCAACTATCTGTACACTAAATCCAGGACCTATTTTAAGGGGCATAACTTAAAAGTTGCCTACCTTAGTTCTAAAACACCACCGCACATTTTATTATCTCCCATATTAACAAAATCTCCAAACCTCTACACCTCAAGATAGAAGAGGAACGACTAAGTAAGTAAGGAATCTATCATCATTACTATCATTTTCCTCTTCGCTCATTGTAGAGGATTGAACCACACCCGGAGCTAGTCCTTCCCTGCAGGAAGCCGGCGTCAAAGCTATTTCTTGCAGCCGTGGTTTCTATAGCTATTTATTTTACGAGATGAGGTTGCCATGCTCATGCATAACTTCATATTATTCCCCTCAATAACATGCCTGTGGGAACCAAGGCTGTGTAGTGGTTTTTTTAGTGGAGTCAGACTCGGTAAAAAAATATCCGAACTCCGCTTCCGAATTATATGGCTAGTAAAAATACTGTAGTCGGAGTTGGGCGTCGGAGTCAGTCTTCTAAAATTGAAGAAGTCGGAGTCGAAAAATTTGTTGACCGACTCCACAACCCTGGTGGGACCAACAATAGTCTTTTTCTGTTTTTATGTCATCAGAGGACCATGGTAAACTACACGGCGCTATTCTGAGAACCAATACCTATAAAGGTCATTAGGTCATTATTCTGATTACGAAGAGAAAGAAGTAGATGGAGTCCGCGATGTTGTATATATCAGAAAGTAATGATGTTAACGATTACGTTGATGTGAAGATCAGGAAGAGGAAGGCGGTGCTGCTTTTGAGGAAGGAAATGATATTCATAAAGATGATGACTGAAAATAGGGGCGATGAGGATGAAGATAATGATAGTAATAATAAGAGTGATGGTGATCGGGTAGTTGAAGGTGATGATTTTGTTGTTGACGAGATGAGGAAGGAGGTGATGTAAAGTGTGGCTGTAATAGCTTACTTACTTAGTCGTTCCCCTTCTACCGTGAGGTGTAGAGGTAAAAGACTGTAATAGCAACCCTAAATCTGTAATAGCAAAAGATTCAAATGAAGACAAAAGATGATGCAGTTGTGGAAAATACGCACAGAGAAAACATGAAATAGCAATACTAATGGCGATAAAAGTGATAATGAATAAGTGTGATTATGATAATAATGAAAATGAAGAGAACGAGTTGTGACGATTTTAACTATGACAATAAGTGATACTATGAAAATGTAATAACGTGAATTTTAATGACTCGACAAAGAGGCACGTTAAAAAATATTTGTCATATTAGAAATTACGTAAAGTATCATCATATCTGTTAGGCATCTGTAAGGTAAGATTAATGTGAGAATTTGCATGAGACTGGTAACCTAGTCTTATAAAAAGAATAGCTATGTAAACCACAGCTTCAAAAGTATGTACTATGTCGAAGGCTTCCTTAAGGTGGCTAAGTGCAGTGGTTCATCTTTGGTAGGAAACTCTTTAAGCGATACAACAGGAGGCAATCTAATCACCAGAAGAGGTCCCCGTTGAACAAGTGTTTCGGCCCCTGATGTATAAAGCAAAAAAAAAAAAAAAAAAAAGAGAGTATGAGAATCATATCTGAACTGTCATTGCTTGTTAATGCGATGGTTCTCTTTAGCACTGTATGTCTTTGAGTTTTTACAGAAATTTACAAAACCTTTGAGTATTACAGTACTTCATAAACCTGGTTGTCCTTTTAACAATCCAGTACTTCACAAAAATGTCTGGCCTTTGAGTACTCCATAAACCTGGCTGTCCTTTTAACAATCCAGTACGACACAAACATGTCGGACCTTTGAGTATTACAGTACTTCATAAACTTGGCTGCCCTTTTAACAATCCAGTACGTCACAAACATGTCGGACCTTTGAGTATTACAGTACTTCATAAACCTGGCTGTCCTTTTAACAATCCAGTACGTCACAAACATGTCTGACCTTTTAGTATTACAGTACTTCACAAACCTGGATGTCCTTTTAACAATCCAGTACGTCACAAACTTATCTGACCTTTGAGTATTACAGTACTCCATAAACCTGGCTGTCCTTTTAACAATCCAGTACGTCACAAACACGTCTGACCTTTGAGTATTACAGTACTTCATAAACCTGGATTACCTTTTAACAATCCAGTACGTCACAAACATGTCGGACCTTCGAGTATTACAGTACTTCATAAACCTGGCTGCCCTGTTAACAATCCAGTACGTCACAAACATGTCGGACCTCTGAGCATTACAGTACTTCATAAGCCTGGATGTCCTTTTAACACTCCAGTACTTCAAAACAAAGTCTGACCTTTAAGAACTTCATAAACCTGGCTGCGCTTTCAACAGTCCAGTACTTCACAACAATGTCTGGCCTTTGAGTGCTTCATAAACCTGGCTGTCCTTTTAACAACCCAGTACTTCACAATGGATGGGTTTGAAAAAAAATCGAAAAAGTCTTACCGCAGTTCCCCTCAACTTCCTCGATTTAATATACAGTACTTCACAAACATGTCTGGGCTGTGAAAATTCCAGTAATTCATACATCTGGGCGGCCTTTGAACATGACAGTTTTTAAAATAGTGATCTCTGAGCATTCCCGTCCTTCACTAAACTATCTGTCATTTGAGTAATCCAGTAGTTCCCAAAACTGTCTGGTCTCTGATAACTTCAGTATTTCATAAAACTGTCTAATCTTTGAGTATTCCAGCACCTCACAAAACGGTATAATCTCTGAACACACCAGTACCTCATAAAACTCTCTAAGTATTCCAGTACCTCACAAAACTGTCTAGTCTCTGAGTATTTCAGTACCTCACAAAACTGTCTAGTCTTTAAATATTCCAGTACCTCACACAACTGTCAAGTCTCTGAGTATTCCAGTAGTTCAAGAAACTGTCTGGTTTATGAGCATTCCAGTACCTCAAAAAACTGCCTGGTCTCTGAATATTCCAGTACCTCACACAACTGTCAAGTCTTTGAATATTCCAGTGTCTGACAAAATTGTCTCCTCATAACCCTCCACTCCCAAAGGAGCACAGGCCTACAACAAACACATGCCAAGTCCTCCTGTCACGTGCCATCATCTCAAGTTCTTTCCACGTTCTCCTCATCATTTTCACCTCTGTTTCCAGCTCCCTTCTCCATGTGCTTCTTGGTCTACCTCTGCCTCTCTTGCCCTGGGGATTCCAGAATAAGGACTGCCTTGTAATGCTATCAACATGTTTCCTCAGTGTGTGTCCTATCAATCGCCATCGTCGTCTTCTCATCTCTTGTTCCACTGGCACTTGTCTAGTTCTTGTCATCAGTTCCACGTTGGTAACCTTATCATACAATTTTAATCTCTCTATTCTACGCAAGCACCCATTTATGAAAGTCTGTAGCTTTTTGGTTGTTGTCTTTGTTGTTCTCCATGTGTCAGAGCCATACAATAGGACTGACTTCACATTTGAGCTGAAGATTCTTATTTTCGTGTTGGATCCGATTTCTCTTGATCTCCATATATTTCCCCAATGCAATGAAAGCTCCTCTTGCTTTTTGTATTCTTATTTTGATATCACTGTCTGTCCCTCCAACTTTGTCTATATTGCTGCCAAGATATGTGTACGATTCTACATCTTGTATTGGTGCTTCTTCAAGTTCAACCCTGTTATCATTACCTGCATTTATTCTAATTATCTTTGTCTTTTCCCTGTGTATTTTCAGACCCAATTGCTGTGACCTCTCATCGAGTGTTTTCAATTTGTCCTGCATCTGATTACGGTTATGGGACAGAAGAGCCAAGTCATCAGCAAAATCCAGATCATCCAACTGCTTAGTCAGAATCCACTGGATTCCATTTCTGTTGTGAGTTGTCGATGCTCTCATAACCCAGTCTATTGCTAGTAAGAAAAGAAATGGAGACAAGAGGCATCCCTGTCACACTCCTGTTCTTATCCCAAACGGTTCTGTAAGCTATCCTTCATGAAGAACTCTGCATGTCATGTCTTCATATGTATTCTTTATTAAAATAATGATCTTCAGGGGAATTCCATAATGCCTCATCAATTTCCAAAGTGATTCTCTGTCCACACTGTCAAATGCATTTTCGTAGTCCACAAATCCGATGTATAGTGGTGAATTCCATTCCAGACTCTGTTCAACTATTATTCTCAAAGTGGCTATCTGGTCTGTACAGGATCTGTTTTGTCGAAAAACCTGCTTGTTCATCTCTTAGTTTCTTGTCTATGGACTCTTGTAATCTCTCGAGGATAATCCTGTTTAATACTTTTCCTGGCACTGATAGTAACATTATTCCTCTCGTATAATTTGTGCACTCTTGTAAATTTCCCTTCTTAGGCAATTTAACCAGATATCCTTCCTTCCATTCTGCTGGTATCTCTTCCTTTTCCCAGACTTTACCAAGTAATTTATATAACATCTCTGTAGCCGTGTTGATATCTGCTTTGATGGCCTCTGCTGGAATGCCATGAGGCCCAGACGCTTTTCCATCTCTTAGAAGCTTTATGGCTTTATTTATTTCTTCCTTCGTTGGTCTTTCACCGTTAATTTGTAGCTCTTCTTCTGCTGGCTGAATGTCAGGGGGGTTTTGTGGAGCTGGTCTATTGAGAAGGTCCTCAAAATATTCTGTCCACCTCTTCATTTGCTCTTGTATATTGCTGAGCAGTTTTCCATTCTTGCCTTTTATGAGGCAACTTGTTTGCTTGTATTTCCCTGTCAGCTTCTTTGTGCAGTTATATAGTTCTCTCATATTTCCTTTGGCTGCAGCATCTTCTGCCTCTCTTGCCAACTCCTCAATATACTGCCTCTTGTCTCTTTTGATACTTCTTTTTACTTCTTTGTTTGCTTCTGTGTACACTTCTTGAGCCTTGGCTTTGGAACTTCTGGTTTTGCTTGTGTTTAAATCTGCTTTCTTGTTTTCTCTGTTTTTTATCTTATTGATGGTTTCTGTTGTTATCCATGCTTTTTGTTGTCATTCCCTTTTCCCCAGTATTTCTTCACATGTCTCATTCCATACCGTTTTGACCTGCTGCCAATAGTCTTCTGTATTCTCTACATCTTCCAGCTGTTGGAGCACTTGGAATTTTTGGTTATTGTGACCGCAAATTCGTCTCTTGTTCCTTGATTTCTTAGATGTCCTACATTAAATTGTTGTCTATAATTTTGCATTGTTGCATATCTCTTGAGTTTCATTTTTACTTTGGCTATCAGAAGGTGGTGATCCGATGCCACATCTGCTCCTCTATATGCCTTTACATCCTGCAATGATGATCTAAACTTCTTGTTTATGCATATATGATCAATCTGATTTTCCGTTCTATGGTCTGGTGATATCCATGTTGCCTTGTGTATTCACTTATGTGGAAACATGCTTCCTCCTATAGCCAGTTCATTTGAAGCACAGAAGTTTGAGAATAGTTCCCCATTTTCATTCATTATTCCCAGCCCATATTTTCCCATGACTTCTTCAAAACCGGTGTTGACTATACCTATCTTTGCATTCATGTCACCCATCAAAATTGTGATGTCTCTTCTTTTTACTTTTTCCATAATTTCCTGTAGTCTAGTATAAAATGCTTCTTTCACAGACTCTTCTTTGTCATTAGTTGGTGCATAACATTGGATGACATTTACCTTTATTTTCTTTTTAGCTGTTTTAAAGGTAGCTGTTATTATTCTGGGTCCAACGGCTTCCCATTCAATGAGTGCTTTCTGTGCTTCTTTAGATAACATAAGAGCTATCCTACGTCTTCATGTCCTGAGGACAGCACCAATTCACCTGTGATGAGTTTCTTCTTGTCTACCCCCTTCCACTTTGTCTCCCACAGCCCAGAACCTCGATTTTATATTCCCTCATTTCTGCTGCTACTTGTGCCACTTTCCCTTTTCGTTTAATGTCCGAACAATCCAGGTGCCAAATCTGGAAGTTCTCCTAGAAGAAAGAAGGTTAGTCAGTAACACAGACTCCTTTCGGCTTTCTCTGTGTTGCATCATACGCCTCCCTGCGAGACGACCTTCCCCTGTCTTGGATGGCTGTGTGTTATTTTCCTTAATTGACTCGTCCATATTTGTTAAAGTTTTTTGTGGTTTAAATATTTTACAGGATGGGGTAACCAGCCCCATGCCCAACCCTCCTTAGTCGCTTTCTACGACATGCTTGGCAGGGAACAGTGTTACTATTCTTCGCTCCCCTTTCGGGCCCCGGTAACACACGGGTGACAAAACTGTCTGGTCTCTGAATATTCCAGTACCTCTGTGGTAAAGTGGGATGATATAAATATTTATAGGGACTTAGTGTACTGACTGAGATCAGCTGTGAAGGTATCTGTATCTAATAAGTGTGGTGTGTTACAGATGACCTTACTTTGCTACCACATTTAGACCTCAGTCAGACTTATTCTGGAATATTGTGTTGACTACGTTGAATGTCTAGATTTATGATAGTGATGAAGTGTATGTTCACAACAACCAACAGACAGATAAACACTTTAATTTAATCCACAATACTTTACAACACTGTGACACTCATATACATAGAACACTCTATAAGACTATCTTAATAAGTCAAGTGTTAACGTTTAAAATATGTATTAATTCCTTTCAATAATAGATATCCTGATTCAACTACAAAGTGAATCAGGAATCACAATCAAATGTAATCACAAGTTGTATGTACACAATTTATAGATAGGATCTTTGTATTGACATATATTATTATTACAATATGTGTGTAAGTTATGATGTAGCACTATGAGGTAATACTGGCTTTTAAAGCTAGGTTGTTGTTTGTCATCATGACTTCATGTGTTTGTTACTGGTGGAAATAATATTGGAAAGGTTCACAGTTTCTTTTATTTGAAACAAATAACTGTCCCTCTTGATTTAATGTACAGTCGATTTTAGAGGGGGGTATACACAAGATTTAGCTGCTCTGGCCAACGAAATCTTAACTTCTGTGTGGGCGGCAGGAAAACTGACTCCTCTGCTCGCTTGCTTCACCGTTTTCTTGAGAAACAACACTGGTCGATATCTTGACCAAGGAGTATGCTACCAGCCTCTGGATTCAGCAAAACTCAGACCAGGTGCTGCTTTAATACTTTAGTACTACGGTCCCTGAAATAAGAAGGTTGTACCTCCTACTTCAGAACTAATTTATAATCTATTTCCACACTGAAGCACAATACATAACAAACACCGAGTTCAGCTCTGTAAGCCAACTGTTAGCTTCTCATGTAACAATATACACCAGTATTCCTCTCCCTAATGGTTACAACGCCTCTGCAATTCCAGCATTATTTCCTTCTATTCAATAAGATAGGTGTCATAGTACTATTTGGCAATCCCATATATGCCTATACATTGATACTCCTCTCCGACAAGTTTTTTTCCATGGTGGAGCAATATCTAGGCTTTGCCTCATGTTTGTTACTGAACCACACACATACAGACATAAATTATCAATTCACATTCAATTTTCATCTAAAAGAGATCAAATATGTCTAGCTTACCACAATTCAAGAAAATATTAAACAAGTACGTTGACTGGCGATGAGTTATGGCACAATTCCGATCTGCCTCTGTCCCAGGCTTTTATTAGAAAAATATGAGCTGGTTCTCAACGCACTTGCTTCTACAAAGTTTATTTTCAAATAGTGGCACTGAACAGACGCTCCTACTTGACTACATTAAATGGTCTAGCCAATGAGACCATGTTTACAAAAGCATTTGAAAAAAATGTACCCTTCCTACCGTTTCCATTAACAACTACAAATAGTATTAACAGTCGACTAATCATGTTTCGCCTTACATATTATTCTAGCCAATCAAATCGGATCTAACGTGGTGGCCTCATTTCCTCTAAAGCAGTGTCCAAACACGCCATTATGAGCAAATATGATCCTGTGTTGTCAGACAACACCACTATAATATTTTGGCTATAATTTGTTAATTATTAGACTATTTGCTTAACACCTAACATATTCTTTGTCAGCAAGTCCTAAGGCACCCAAATATATAAGTTTAATGGAGCCAAGTGGCTTCGTTCAAAATATGTATTTTCTTCTACCACCCGTTCACTTCTATACGATGGGGTGTCATCTGTACTGTCAGGCTAATGTCAGGATTTCAGACGTAAAACAGTATTGTGTCATGTTTCCTAATAAGCATTAACCATGTTTTTAAAACCTTACCTCGTATTGGTAGTGTTTTTTGTCCCCGTTTATTTGAAGAAAAAAAACAAGCCTGCATGCCTTTTGCGTGGGGTGGCATTAATTTTCAATCGCGAGACGACGTGGTAGTATTGCATGCGTTCCTCCGTACATCTCTCTCTCTCTCTCTTCTAAGCCCGTCTGTCTTTTAGTTTACGTAGTGCATAAAATGACATTAATGGAATATTAAATCTAGGTCATTACGCAGTGTCTCTATCAAGGTCGTATAAGCAATGCAGTACCAGTTTTATTTTTAGAAACGCGTGTATTTGATGCAGTAGGCTTTACTAGCAAACGTGAAAGCGTTACAGTTATGCAGACGAAGCATAAAAAGGGGTTTTCGTTTTAGCTAGCATGACGTTCTATAACACAGGCGTACGCTATTGTGACCGCACTGTTCTTTTACCATTCTTCTTTCCTTTTATTGAATTAATTCGTTAAGCTTTACATTTACTTTCTAATTTAGATATGTGGATTTAGAATGTTTCACGACAACCTCACAAAACTGTCAGGTCTCTGAGTATTCCAGTACCTCACAAAATTGTCTGGTCTCTGAATATTCCAGTACCTCACAAAACTGTCAGGTCTCTGAGTATTCCAGTACCTCACAAAACTGTCAGGTCTCTGAGTATTCCAGTACCTCACAAAATTGTCTCGTCTCTGAATATTCCAGTACCTCACAAAACTGTCAGGTCTCTGAGTATTCCAGTACCTCATAAAAGAGGTACAATATATATATATATATATATATATATATATATATATATATATATATAATATATATATATATATATATATATATATATATATATATATATATATATATATATATATATATATATATATATATATATATATATATATATATATATATATATATATATATATATATATATATATATAGATATTGTATGAGTAAAACAATAGCACAAAATAAGTAACACTCGCTAATCATTTTAATTTCTATGACAAAGGTCACTCAGCCAACGTAGAAATTTCCCCAGCCAGTTCTAAGGTTCAATATTTGCTGCTGGTAAGTGCTGGAAAATCTCACTCAGCCAGGGATAACATCTCAACGTTAACGCAAACACAGGCGAACCGTAACAATGAATATATATTTTCTTTTTCTAGAAGCGTCGCTAAGAGATGACGTTACATTTTGCAGATAAGATAACGTTGTTAACATTCAGCAAATATCATATGTCTCTTGTTCGTGTAGTTTCAAATAACATTACATATAAGCCTTGCAGAACGCGGAATACAGAAAAGATTGAACAGAGAAAGAGCGAGAGAATGGAAGTTACAAAATACATTAATGGCTATAAGGCTGGCCGTTGGCCAATTTAACTTATTTGACCCAATCGGACCCCGCGCCCACAAGGGGTACCGTACTCAGGTTGCTACCTCCAGCTTTGAAGAAAAAAATAAATAAGGAACACAGAACAGATCGGATTGGAAGATTCTATTCAAGGTTACACACCGAGATAAAACTGATGAATATTACATCATTCCTTGTTTGTCTTCACATACTCTTTCTTGTTCTTATTAATGTCATGGAGAGAGTGAGGGAAAGAGAGAGTGAGAGAAAGAGGGGGCAAGAGAGAGAAAGAGAGAGGGAGACTGGAAGTTACAAAATACATTAATGGCTACAGCGACGGCCATAGGCCGATTTTACGTATGTGACTCAATCGAGCAGCGCGAATCCTTGGGTTGCCACTCCCAACTTTGAAAAAAAAAAGAGAAACACAGAACATGTTGGATTGGAAGATTAAAATTCAAGGTGATTAACCGTGATAAAATTGATGAATATTACATCATTATTTGTTGGTCTTCACTTACTCTTATTCTAATTAATCTCACGGTCGAGGACAAAACAAAAGAGAGAGAAAGATACACACACAGAGAGAGAGAGAGAGAGAGAGAGTGAGTGAGTGATACAGACAGAGAGAGAGAGAGAACGAACGAACGAACTTTATTTTCGAAGGGTAAAGAATTGGGCGCGCAGGCCCGTCTAACATTCTGCCCTTCCACTCTCATTAATCTTGCATACTATATCCTTTCATTCCCACATGATACTTTAAGCATTAATTTAAAGGCATGCAACATTATAAAGTTACCATAACAGCATTCATTTACAGTATGCGATCATAATAAAAAAATGAGTAGGTTTTTTTTCTGAAACAAACACGCTAGTAATTGGGGGAAAAAAGTAATAATAAAATAAAATAAATAAAACAATAAATAAAAATAAATAAATTCTGTATACCGACACTCACAGAGAGAGAGAGAGAGAGAGAGAGAGAGAGAGAGAGAGAGAGAGAGAGAGAGAGAGAGAGAGAGAGAGAGAGAGATGTCGTGAAGGGGTCTGATTCACAACACGTCATTCTGAGTAACTCTGACCAAACAGCGCCATACTTTATGAAAACTGCATGATACACGGACCAATCGGATGGTACCTTCATGCAGTGTTTACCAAAGCATTCGGCAGTCAAAATGGCCGGTCCAAATTTGTGCAAACAAGTGGGGGATGACATTTAACTACAGCATTATGAGAGAAGTACCACATGGAAGAGGTCCCTAATACAATATTAGGAATGTTGCTCTACACGTCTGTGCAGAGACTTCCACGAATAGTATTATAGGAAGGAAGAAATCTCTAGTGGAATGCATCGAGACCTCAGGTTGGTCCATAATTTTGCTGTTTAGGTTACGCATAGAATAAAATGGACTTAGGAAAGTAAAAGACACTTATTAGAAAGTTAAAGGATAATTCAAAGCGTATTTTAAGTCTTAGATGAATAAAATCGCTACAGGAATAACGTAGATAAATGAAATCTTAGTTTTCCTGATTTGTACACATAGACAGATTTTGCATACAATTTCGGAACACAAAACACTCTTTGGGTAGTAAGCTCCCTCTGGCGTCCGGCCTTGTGCTATATATAGGACGTGCCCTAAATAGAAAAGCAGACCATAAGAATTTCAAAATACAGTGAGCATCAGCGTGTTAATGCAGATTGCCTTTGCCTTTTGTATCTGAGAACAGACTAATAGATACCCATTAACAGCTTGACTGTATGTGCCTGAGGGCAAGAAAGAATATATATATATATATATATATATATATATATATATAGATATATATATATATATATATATATATATATATATATATATATATATATATATATATATGTATTTCTAGTTAATTACTTCACTTGTGCGTTAAGAAGTGTGAAGATGTGTTTGAACTAGTGCGTAAATTTCTGGAGGCAAAAAGCCAAGCTTGTGAATATTCAAATAAATTGAGAATGATGGCAAAAGTGTGTCTATAGTTTTAGAAAAGCATTTAAAGAAATATTTCTTGATGGAATGGGGCACACACCAGGAACTAAGGAAAGGATGAAAGGAATTGTATTACTGTATTGTATAAGCTATTACTTAGTATTTTATACAAGACCTAATCATTATATGGAGGCGGATCATGGTCAAATGGCTCTTACTAAGGATTTAGAGGAAAATTGTATTCACAGTGAACTGGATTTGGTTGTTACTGCTATTATGCCCTGTGCGTCTGCTAGCATCTTGTCTGAAAACTGTCTGACATCCCCTACACCTATAATAAAGGGATACTGATAGAGAATATAGTGGTTAATCCAATATGTTTCAGGTTATATTCTGTCAACCACACACACTTGAAAGAGTCAGCCACTGCCGCTGGAACTTGTGGTGCGAGAGCCCTTGTTGTCTATAGGGACAGTTACCCAGTATCCACTGCCTGGAGGAACTTCATGTGACTTTTCCTTCCATGTCAGGAGTGTGACAGACTTCAATACACCAAGATAAGTGGCCAAACAAGGCTACTGTTCAGAGTATCCTGATGACACCACTATATTAAAACCAAGATTCTTATAAAGACACATTTTATGATGACATTTATTGGGCATAGGTATTGCCAGTGATAGCTTAAATCAAATGAGAGTGAAATAACAGTGTTATAAAGATATAGATATTCTACAAACAGCTAGTTCAACCAAGAGCGAAGGACTTGCTACAACCTGAGTGACATTTTGCTAATTTAGAACTATTTTCAAATGTTTCTTTATTTAAATGATGTATTTAAAATGTGATTTTCTTGAAGAATTTTTAAACAGAAAAGAAAATCTGTAAAAATAAATTGTAAATACTTACCAGCAGACTTACTTAAATTCTTTAAGTTAAGTTACACTTCTTGTTGGTATATTATTTAGTTAATACCCCTAGCAGAGCTAATAATAATAATAATAATAATAATATAATCAAAGGAGGATCTTGAGAAGGAGCCCATAGGAATCTAGGATAATACAATATCATCATACCTAGAAACTTATACAGCTTGATCTTACTAAATATTTCTTCCTTCTTCATACATCGGAAAGCCTTTGAAAGTCATCCTGAAATTCCTTGCTTTGAATGACAGAGCTACAACATTTTTAATGCTCTGCGCATATTTTTGACAATTCCAGCCACAATTTCCGTCAAGGGACAGGAGCAATTCCAAATTAAAATTGATCAAATCTTATCAACAGTCAAACATGCTTCAAGATATGCTTTTAAGAAAGACTCAACAGCTTTGCAATATTATCCATAGAATGTGAGGAAGCCATAAAATGTAAAATTCGACATTTTGAAACGGTTTCTGGAGCAGAAGGCAAAACATATTTCTTTATAAATGATTTTGTTGTATGGCAAATTGTAGCTAATAAATATAGATACTATTCTATTTTTATTATAGCATGTATGACTGGCCTAATGTAAAATAACCTTTAATTCAGGGGCCCCACCAAGATGGTCCACATGGGGCATTACAGTTACTCAGACTGGCGCTGAATGGGAATAATGTATGTTGATGTGCTGAGGAAGATGATATTAATGGAAATGCTGTTTGTTGTCTCAAATTAAGAATACAGAAACCATAAGCGGTTTACATTGCACTGGGAAATGTATGGAAATCAAAAGAACAAACGAAGGAACGAAATATTTATGTTAGGAGGATAAAGCAATATGTATTATCGCCATATTATATTTCTACTCTGAAATAAAAAAACAATCAGGCCCAATTTGGGATTCAAAATCTTGGGCTGAAGTGTCAGACTGGTCCTATTGTGTGGCTGTGAAGCATGGAAAACAGTAAAAACAACAACTAGGATGTTGCAGACTTCCTTAGATGGGTGCTTGTGTAGAAAAGAGAGAATGATGTGGTGTGGCGGGCTCACCACTTTGGAACTGATGATAGGAACCAGACAGATGCCATTGGAACGGGAATTTGGGAGGTGGAGGAGACGATGATGAAAGAAAGCTGTTGATAGCATTGATGGGCAGTTCTTAGTTGATAGCATTGATGGACAGTTCTTAGTTGATAGCATTGATGGACAGTTCTTAGTTGATAGCATTGATGGGCAGTTCTTAGTTGATAGCATTGATGGGCAGTTCGTAGTTGATAGCATTGATGGGCAGTTCGTAGTTGATAGCATTGATGGGCAGTTCTTAGTTGATAGCATTGATGGGCAGTTCTTAGTTGATAGCATTGATGGGCAGTTCGTAGTTGATAGCATTGATGGGCAGTTCTTAGTTGATAGCATTGATGGGCAGTTCTTATTCCGAAGTCCCTAGGATAAGAGAGGGAGAGTGATACAGAGCGACACACGTGTAAATTAATATTAGACAAACATAAAGGTATGTTATCAGGCACTCGTAAGAAATAAAGAAGTAGAACACTTGGGCAACAGAAAAACAACAGACGTGAGTGGCTTACCCAGGGTTCGAACCCCGTACCTTCCGTACGACAACTCCGCCTAGCTATCAAGCGAATCACACTGACCCCACGGCCAGCTAGGCATCCCTTCCTTATGTGTTATTTATGACACACGTGTAAGAGAAGTGAGGATAGAAATGACAGAGATAAAGAAGACATGCACAGATCTTGCGCGGATGGCAGAGAACAGTAGAATTTATAATGCTCTTCAGATGTTTCCAAGTCCTCTGAATAATCATCAGAACAGGAATCTACATCACTAGATGCGTTGTAGTCACTATCAGATTATATTTTGTTTACGATGCATTAAGATGAGTTGGTCGCAAAATATCCAAAATAGCGGACGGACAAATGCGGTTGTTTACGTTTTTCCGCTTCTAATTTCAAATTCAAACTAAGTGGAATCAGTATCTTTTTTTTTTAGCACAGATATAATTGTTAACATGTATTCTTAAATGTAAAACATTGATTTGAAGTCAAAATTAAAAAAATAAATGTGTTTTTTTTTAACTTCAAAAGTCATCGTTATGATCGGAACGATTTTTAAAATTTCCGGTTCGAAGAGTGTTAAAGTCCTCCTTTTGTCAGCTGAAGATAATGGTGTTAATGATGATGTATGTTGTGGGGAGGATGCTGAGATTTATAATGCCAATTATCGTAATAATGATGTTGCCTTGATGATGGCGATAATTGTGGTGTTGGTGTTGTCAAAAGTTAGAACGATAATGACTATGATAACGATTGTGATAACATTAGTCGTAACGAAGGTATTAACAACAGTGTTGCTGTTGATGAATATAATGGCTGCCATTGTTATTGTAAAACCAGAGCTGAATTCTGGAAAAAGAAAATTGTACTGTTCGCCTGTTGTTTTACTGCAGGGTTTCTTAGCCTTGTTTATACCATGGGCCCGTTTGGTTGTCAAATGAAGACTGTGGACCCCTTTGATTGTCCAGTGAAGGATATGGACTCGTTTGATTGTCCAATGAAGGCTATGGACTCGTTTGATTGTCCAATGAAGTGCTATGGACCCCTTTGATTGTCCAATGAAGGTTGTGAACTCGTTTGATTGTCCAATGAAGGCTATGAACTCGTTTGACTGTCTAATGCAGGCTATGGACCCCTTTAATTGTCCAATGAAGGTTATGAACTCGTTTGATTGTCCAATGAAGGCTATGAACTCGTTTGATTGTCTAATGCAGGCTATGGACCCCTTTAATTGTCCAATGAAGGTTATGAACTCTTTTGATTGTCCAATGAAGGCTAAGGATAAATTTAATAATCCAATGAAGGCTGTGAACTTGTTTGATTGTCCAATGAAGGCTATGAACTCGTTTGATTGTCTAATGCAGGCTATGGACCCCTTTAATTGTCCAATGAAGGTTATGGGCTCGTTTGATTTTCCAATGAAGGCTAGTAACCCGTTCTTGGAAAAAAAATGTACATTAAAGCATTTTTTAAAAAAAATGTCCATTGTTTTTAAGTAATGAACACAGACTCCCTTGATTCTAAGAAGTGGCAAGAAAGATACAGAGCGAAATTACAAAACCGGAGTTTAAATACGATGAAAATAAACAACATGAAATCTTACAGGTTTGTTGATAACTATTTGCTCGATTCTGTGCGGAGAACGACTTTAATTCACTCTTCGTAACTGAAATTCAAATGGAGAATTTTCAAAATGGCGTCGTTCACGTAATTTAGTCTATCGCATAAAAGTTGGATTTTTCGCAATAAAAAAAAAAAAAATATGGCTGGGCACGAAAAGCCGGACAAATTCGGCAGATTGGGACGTCTCGTAACCCTACCCTAGAATCCTTTCATGGACTCCTAAAAGGTCCGAGGAGCACAAGTCAAACGACAACCTACTTTACTGTGTACAAGATTATAGGAAGGAACTAGTCGTCTTTGTTTATTTTGTTCAAATTACGCAGCCATCTTTGTATGCGTTACAGATTGAACAGCAAATAGTGTTGCTTATTATGTATTTTTTGAACAATTATCTTTGTTGCGTTATTTGTGTTGTCATTATGAGATACAATGACCGGTATTATTTTGCAAAGACCCAGAGTTTGTTTGTTTTGTGAGGCCATAGTTGTAGTTATCACAGGTCAAGTCTAGCTAGTTATGTTGACAAATTATTGTCATCCGAAACTCTGAAGAATTGTGAGCAGCAGAGTACTCCGTTTGCTGCTATGTGGTTTAGTTCTTAACAACCTCCACCTAACACAAGACTCGTATCATTGGCCTTGTACGGTTTGCCTGAGGGTACAGTAGTTTAACTCTTTCTTTGTCTCTTCAGAGACCCACAGGAACGGCACGAGGGTGTGTATATATATCTCTTTGTGTGTGTACGTGTATGTGTGTGTCTCTCTTATAGTCTTCACATTTGTCTTTCTTCATCTGTCACCACTACTGAATTCTATAGCTTTCCTACAGGAGAATAAAATTAGACTGCCCAAAAATTTTTTTTTAAAATCTGCCCCGATCTATGTTTCAGAAGCGTGGCATGAATATTATGTCCCAGCTTCAAATGTCATTTGCCAGTTCTTCTTCTTCTTCTTTGATCCTTAGCCGCCGAACGTCAAAGCAGTCAGTGGTCATCACGCCTGGTAGTGTCTTCTTGCTTCCACTTTGTTCGGTCGGATGGCCATCCTTCGTGCATTGCCCCAGCTCTGGCTTATTCTTTGCATCTCGGCCTCCAAAGTTCTCAACCAAGTTGTTTTGGTCGGCTTCTCTTTCGCTTTCCTTCAGGGGTCCATAACACAACTTTTCTTGTGATGACATCCGGGTCTCTTCTGAAGACATGATCAATCCAACTCCAGCGTCTGCCATGCAAGATGGTGTGCATGTCCTCTTAGTTACTCCAAGTAAGCAGTTCTTGGTTGTGATGGTATTAGGCCAAAAGTTTCGGAGAATATTTTTCTTTGCCAGATTGTGTGGAAAGTGGACAATTTCGACATCTCCTTCTATGTTACTCTCCAGCATACCGCACCAGAGAAGCACAGAAAGTGCACAGCTCTGATATAATCTTAATTTGGTGTTTGTGCTGTACTGAGAGGACTTCCAGATGTTGTTTAGACTAGCAAAGGCTGTTCTCGCTTTATTCATTCTGTTGTTGATGTCTTTGCTTGTTCCGCCTTCTGGTGTTACTGAACATTCTAGGTATGTAAATGTGTCTGTCTGTTCCAGCTTCTGGTTCTTTATTGTTGTGGACTTAGGATTAGCCACATTGATTGTCATGACCTCTGTCTTAACAAGCTGTGAATATGAATTGAAAATTAACACCGAGGAAACAAAACTTTGATAATTAGCGCAACAGATTAGAAGCCAACGTTAAACTTCAGAATTAATGACAAGTGTCTCTATCTAGGGCAAACAATAAAAGAGAATGGCTGACGTGAAACAGAAGTCATGCAGAGAATAGGAATGGCCAGAAATACTTTAAGCAACAGGTGGCGTAGCGTAGGAAGGATAAGAATTTATTAGAAGAAATAATAGATATGAATGTGAAATTTTCCTGGATCACCCCGAGGAAGATTTGGCTCAAGAAATCCTGGTGGGTTTCTCCACTGGCTGAAGGGAGACAAAGAGGGTAAATTCTCCTGACTTGACAGGTCTTGAAAGTTTGAAAGGAGATATTTGGTCTCTCGCTACCGTCGTCCCCTTCTCAGTTATCTATTATTATTATTCTTAATTATTGCAGGGATAATATTTTATATTTTTACGCGCCCCCCCCCCCCCCCCCCCTTATAAAAGGAAGATAAACATCAGACAATATGTAACAGCTAATAGAAGAAACAAGGCATGAGGTACATTATATACACCCAATAGGTTTATTAAAATTAAAATGAATAGATGGTGGATGATAGTATTGTCGATGGAATTAGTGTCTGCTGTATGTAATATGTGTCTCACAATTCAAGTGTTTTTCATCATGGATGACTAAAGATAGGGCATTGACATGGTGAGTTCCCTTTTTCAAGGAACTTATCTTTTCAGCCCCTGGCTGATAGTGAAGCGTGGTTAGTTCTCCGGTCTTCTTATGACGTTGCACCAGGTAGGTCTTGAATGGTTCGGATTTGCCTTCTCTGTGCTCGACTCCGTATTCTGCTCTGAGATTGGACTGTCGTGCAAGGCTCCACCATAGACTACTCAGATGGACTCTAATCACAATTTAGACACGTGGCTTCAGTGCTTTAATGCGTGAATTCGCACGATCTGGATTAGGTCTAGCTTTCTCGATTTCCTGTGCAAGTGAAAAATGGCTGGGTTTGCCGCACTTTTAGCGGGTGATTTCCGCTTGGACACGTGATCCGAAGCGTGCATCACGTGGCTTTTTTATCATAAAGACGCTCCAATCAATAACGTTAAAAGTCACGTGGGGGTTTCCTAAAGTGGCATAAACTGGTTCTACCTAAGTTTAAGCAGTCGGTCCTAAATTAAAACAGGTTTCTAGCTACCGAGGTCAGGGGTCAACAATGACGTCGCATCTAAAAATAGTATTAGACTCTAGGAGAAAATCACTGAACTCTAGGAGAATATCCACGAGCTAAATTTTCCGTGATTTTACCGGCTTCTCGATCATGCATTGAAGATGAGAAAAAATGATGTGCTCATAAATAATAAAAAAAAGAAGAGAAGATTGGGCAAGTCGTCACTCAAGCCCCTCCTCAAGTTTGAGGTTTCGTCCAACTCCTCTGGCCCTGTCTGTCGTGAGAAATTCTAATCCACATATCTAAATTAGAAAGTAAATGTAAAGCCTAACGAGGTAATTCAATAAAAGGAAAGAAGAATGGTAAAAGACCAGTGCTGTCACAATGGCGTACGCCTGTGTCGTGGAAAGCCTAATGACTGTACTCGAGATCCCCCTTTTTCTACTTCGTCTGCATAAGTGTAACGCTTTCACGTTTGCTAGTAAAGCCTACTGCATCAAATACACGCGTTTCTAAAAAATAAAACTGGTACTGTGTTTCTTAGAAAACCTTGAGATACGCACACTGCTTAATGACCTAGATATAATACTAGCATTAATGTCATTATATACACTGCGTAATGAAAAGACAGACGGACTTAGAAGAGAGAGATAGAGAGATGTACGGAGGAACGCATGCAATGCTACCGCGTCGTCTCGCGATGCCACCCCACGCGAAAGGCATGCAGGCTTGCTTTTTTTTCAAATAAACAGGGACAAAAAACACTACCAATACACGGTTAGGTTTTGAAAACATGTTTAATGCTTATTAAGAAACATGACACAATACTGTTTTATGTCTGAAATCCTGACTTTATACTGACAGAACAGTCGAAAAGGCAGAACAGGTGGCGGTTCTAAGACAATAAATAAAAAAACAATTACACGACTATCCTAGATTAATACATATTTGTAACGAAGCCACTTGGCCCCATTAAACTTATATATTTGGGTGCCTTAGGACTTGCTGACAAAGAATATGTTAGGTGTTATGCAAATAGTCTAGTAATTAACAAATTATAGCCAAAATACTATAGTGGTGTTGTCTGACAGCACAAGATCATATTTGCTCATTGCTTTAGGGGAAAGGAGGCCAACACGTTAGATACGATTTGATTGGCTAGAATAATATGTAAGGCGAAACATGATTAGTCGACTGCAAATACTATTTTTGGTTGTTAATGGAAACGGTAGGAAGGGTAAATTTTTTCAAAGCATCTTGTAAACATGGTCTCATTGGTTAGAACATTTGATATAGTCAATTAGAGGCGTCTGTTCAGGGCCACATTTGAAAATAAACTTTGTGTGAAGCAAGTGCGTTGAGAACCAGATCATATTTTTCTAATAAAAGCCTGGGACAGAGGCAGATCGGAATTGTGCCATAAATCATCGCCAGTCAACGTACTTGTTTAATATTTCCATGAATTGTGGTAAGCTAGACATATTTGATATCTTTTAGATGAAAATTGAATGTGAATTGATAAATTATGTCTGTCTGTGTGTAGTTCAGTAGCAAACATGAGGCAAGGCCTAGATATTGCTCCACCATGTAAACAACTTGTCGGAGAGGAGTATAACTGCATAGGCCTAGATGGAATTGCCAAATAGTACTATGACACCTATCTTATTGTATAGAAGGAAGTAATGCTGGAATTGCAGAGGCGTTGTAACCATTAGGGAGAGGAATACTGGTATATTGTACACGAGAAGCTAGAAGTTGGCCTACAGCGCTGAACTCTGTGTTTGTAATGTAATGTGCTTCAGTGTGGAAATAGGTTATAAATTAGTTCTGAAGTAGGAGGTACAACCTTCTTATTTCAGGGACCGTGGTACTGAAATATTGGAGCAGCGCCTGGTCTGAGTTTTGCTGAATCCAGAGGCTGGTAGCATACTCCTTGTTCAAGATATCGACCAGTGTTATTTCTCAAGATAACTGAGAAGCAAGCGAGCAGAGGAGACAGTTTTCCTGCCGCCCACTCAGAAGATAAGATTCGTTGGCCAGAGCAGCTCAATCTTGTATACCCCCTCTAAAATTGACTGTACAATAACTCAAGAGGGACATTTATTTGTTTTCAAATAAAAGAAACTGTGAACCTTTCCAGTATTATTTCCACCAGTAACAAACACATGAAGTCATGATGACAAACAACAACCTAGCTTTAAAAGCCAGTATTACCTCATAGTACTACCTCACAACTTACACACATATTGTAATAATATTATATGTCAGGACAAAGATCCTATGTATAAATTGTGTATATACAACTTGTGATTACATTTGATTGTGATTCCTGATTCACTTTGTAGTTGAATCAGGATATCTATTATTGAAAGGAATTAATACATATTTTAAAAGTTAACACTTGACTTACTTAAGATAGTCTTCTAGAGTGTTTTATGTATGTGTGTGTCACAGTGTTGTAAAGTATTGTGGATTTTAATTAAAGTGTTTATCTGTCTGTTGGTTGTTGTGAACATACACTTCAGCACTATCATAACCCTAGACATTCAACGTAGTCATCACAATATTCCAGAATAAGTCTGATTGAGATCTAAATGTGGTAGCAAGTAAGGTTATCTGTAATACACCACACTTATTAGATACAGATACCTTCACAGCTGATCTCAGTCAGTACACTAAGTCCCCTATAAATATTTATAACATCCCACTTTACCACACTGTCTTCCTCTTCTTTTACCGCTTCTCATTTCACCTTCATCCTCAATATTCTCTCCTATATCTCCTCGTTTGCATAAGGGTGTTTACTAAAAAAATCTGCCCCTATATTGTTCTTCCCAGGTAAGTATTCTGGTTTTCTTTCTGGTTTTCTTTGGATGCCTACGTCTGCAGCAATGCTTTCTTAGGTCCTGTAACTGGTCTACCCTATGTGTTGAGGTTACCTGGTTACAATCTGAACAGGACTTCACATATCGAGCTGTCTTCCATGATGCCGGGCCAATAATAATGGGTGGCTATTCTTTGATTTGTGGCACCATTACCCAGGTGTTCACTCAAAGTAGCAACGTGCCCCCATTCCATATCTTTATTTCTATATATGGATGGCACCACAATCTGTCCATGACTTTTAGCCCTCTGCCAGCTTTCCTGTGCAAGAGTCCATGTTCCATATAAAAGTCACCCTTTCTTCGAGGGTTATGTGAGTTTTTCAATTTGCCAAAGCAAGGCCCCAATGTGCTATCAGCTGCTTGAGCCCTTTTCATCTTATTTGGATGAATTTCTAATTTAGAGTCCCTCTCTATGCATTTGGAGTCAGACCTGGTCTGGATGGCAGCCATAACCACAGGCTTTACTGGTTCTCCTAAAAAGACATATCTACGCCCTAACATCAGGGAGTAGAAAGGATCCTCTAAAACTACAGTATTGATTTCCCCTTCCACATAGCGACAACTGACCTGAATCTTCGCTATGGGCAAAGTTAAGGGTAATGCTCCCTTGAGTGGCCCCTGGATATCCACTGTTTCTGTGGTGAGTTGTTCGGGGTGCACCAGAGATGCAGAAACGACCGCGTCATAGGACAAACCTGTGTCATACATCCCGATGACTTGTTTGCCATTCACGGTCACTGTTTCCTGTATAGGTGGGTGATGGAGGCTATTCTGACTCACTGTCAGTTCCTTCCTGTCAACAGCCCTCACCTGCAAACATGCAACATGATGTGGGGGGTTCTTCCTTCTGCATTCTGCAGTATTGTGGTTGCTCATTTTGCACGTCTTACACCACTTTTCTCCCCGCCTCTGAGGCTGGAAAGCTGATCTCTGAGTAGTCTTATGGGCATAGTCTGGCTTGTCATGTTTTCTGAAGTGATGGTAAGGTAGATTCATTTGGGGTTCCAAGTGTGCCTGAGGTGTCGGCCTCGATAATTCTTCCGGTTGGTTCCACCGGGATGGGTCATTCCCTGTTAGCGCTGCCTGATAACGTTCCGCTAACTGGACTATGGTTTCTAAAGTGCTGGCCCCATTCTTACTTACTTACTTACTTAGTCGTTCCCCTTCTACCGTGAGGTGTAGAGGTGCTGGCCCCATTCTCTGTCAGAAATCTTCTCATGTTGGAAGTCATGGTGTCCTTCAGGTTTTCGATAATGACCATCTCCTTCAGACCTTCCCAATCATGAGAAAAATTCCCTAGGGCACCCCACTTTTCCACGTACGAATCCAGTCTAGCGGCAAATTGAGCAAAGTTCTCTCCGACTTCCCAACTAGAGTTACGGAACCTCTTCCTATATGCGTCAGCATGTAGCTCATAACGTATAAGGAGTGCCTTTTTCAGAGAGTCATAGTCATCCTGTAAACCTGGAAAAAGCTTGCTATACACTTCATAAGCAGTTCCTCTAAGCCCTTGTGACAGTTTCAGGTTCCACTTGCTCCTCTCCAACCCAAATGTGGTGGCAAACTTCTCAAATTTTCCCAAATACATATCGATCGAGTCGGCTTGTTCTGAGAAAGCTTCGAATGGAAACGTCAAGGGTCCCAAGTTTGACACATGGAAGGAGGATGGCAAAGGTCCTGTGCTCCCTGTGTGCAAGGAGGGCATATTATCAGACCATAGCGATTGGTTGCCTGATGATGTAGATGCTGTCGCACCGGCTACCGGTTCAACTCTTTGAGCCTGTCCCTGCATCTCTAACTGCTTCATCTTCAGTGCATGCTCGCGTTCATCTCTCTCGCTTCTTTCCCTAGCGTCTACAGCTTTTATCCTCTCATCTATTTCGGCTAACTTTATTCGCTCTTCTCTTTCAGCTTTCGCTATTTCTCGAGCGTAATACTTATCAGTCTCGACACTGACATAATTCGCAAGGTCCACCCCACTATAACCTAGATCTCGACCGGCCTCTCCTAGTGCTGCCTTAAGCTTAACTATTTCAGCCATCTTTTGCTGTTATGGTCCACACTGAGTAAACTAGTGCTACCTTCCAATAGTATTTCTAACATCAAGCAAAAACTTACAAATTATCAAACTCCTGTAGAATGAAATTACTACAGTTATGGAGACTTAATGTCTGTAATTCAATTAGATACAAAATCATGAACTAACTTAATTAAAACACAACATATATAAAGGGATTCACCAATCAATGCCTGAAATTCTAGAAAAATTGTTTTCTGTCTTTCTAGAGCTACTGTGTAAAAATACATGTGTTCTAATAGTATACTGTAATGCATGAATGAATGATACTATCCCAGAAGTATGATATAGATACATAAGTTCAAATCCCGGACGGAGACCCCAGTGTGGCGTAGCGTAGGAAGGATAAGAATTTATTAGAAGAAATAATAGATATGAATGTGAAATTTTCCTGGATCAACCCGAGGAAGATGTGGCTCAAGAAATCCTGGTGGGTTTCTCCACTGGCTAAGGGAGACAAAGAGGGTAAATTCTCCTGACTTGACAGGTCTTGAAAGTTTGAAAGGAGATATTTGGTCTCTCGCTACCGTCGTTCCCTTCTCAGTTATCTATTATTATTATTCTTAATTATTGCAGGGATAATATTTTATATTTTTACGAGGCCCCCCCCCCCTCCATTATAAAAGGAAGATAAACATCAGACAATATGTAACAGCTAATAGAAGAAACAAGGCATGGGGTACATTATATACACCCAATAGGTTTATTAAAATTAAAATGAATAGATGGTGGATGATAGTATTGTCGATGGAATTAGTGTCTGCTGTATGTAATATGTGTCTCACAATTCAAGTGTTTTTCATCATGGATGACTAAAGATAGGGCATTGACATGGTGAGTTCCCTTTTTCAAGGAACTTATCTTTTCAACCCCTGGCTGATAGTGAAGCGTGGTTAGTTCTCCGGTCTCCTTATGACGTTGCACCAGGTAGGTCTTGAATGGTTCGGATTTGCCTTCTCTGTGCTCGACTCCGTATTCTGCTCTGAGATTGGACTGTCGTGCAAGGCTCCACCATAGACTACTCAGATGGACTCTAATCACAATTTAGACACGTGGCTTCAGTGCTTTAATGCGTGAATTCGCACGATCTGGATTAGGTCTAGCTTTCTCGATTTCCTGTGCAAGTGAAAAATGGCTGGGTTTGCCGCACTTTTAGCGGGTGATTTCCGCTTGAACACGTGATCCGAAGCGTGCATTACGTGGCTTTTGCATCATAAAGACGCTCCAATCAATAACGTTAAAAGTCACGTGGGGGTTTCCTAAAGTGGCCTAAACTGGTTCTACCTAAGTTTAAGCAGTCGGTCCTAAATTAAAACAGGTTTCTAGCTACCGAGGTCAGGGGTCAACAATGACGTCGTATCTAAAAATAGTATTAGACTCTAGGAGAAAATCACTGAACGCTAGGAGAATATCCACGCGCTAAATTTTCCGTGATTTTATCGGCTTCTCGATCATGCAGTAAAGATGAGAAAAAATGATGTGCTCATAAATAATAAAAAAAAGAAGAGAAGATTGAGCAAGTCGTCACACAACATGAGGAAGATTTTAACAAGTAAACAAATAACACACAAAATTACAAAAAGCAGTCATCAAATGTTTATTCTTCTCGTTACTATATGGTACTGAAAATGTAAAAGACAAATCTGAAAACCATGGCAATGTGGGTTTATTGAAAACTTCGATGCACCTTAAGAAAATGGAAGAAAACAAATAAAGATGTCCTAATATGAACTACAGTTGAAAAGAAAATTACACAAATTGGTCTCGATCGACGGGTTATTGAATCCTGCTCTAATATGTCCTAAATTCGATGCGGAAATACCACGGTAATTGAACCGCCATACAATCAGTTAACCAGCTGAACAAAATTGATTATGACTGTCAAAAAATAAAAAAATAAAAAATTATTTATCATTAAGAAACAAAAAAAAACCAAAAAAAACTTTCGAATATTACGAAATTTGTTAACGGTTTTAAGTTCGGTTCTTGTTGATTTCCAATAAATTGCAAACTACAGGTTTGAAGGCCTATTGATCTGGGCGGCAAACTATAGGTTTGAAGGCCTATTGATCTGGGCGGCAAACTACAGGTTTGAAGGCCTATTGATCTGGGCGGCAAACTACACTAGTTTTTATTTTATTTTTAAAAAATTCTTTACGTATACATCTGTGCACGTGACTGGAAAGTAAATAGATTCTGCTGTGATTCGCATGTAAATTGCGTTTACTTGTGAAACTTACTTCCAGTATTCATGGGAGAAAAAAAAAAACAAAGCAAACAAAGACAAATCGATTGAGTAATAGCTGTCCTATTGGACACGTTGACCGAACAGAAAAAAAAAACCACACACAAACATTCGAATCCGGCAGCCTCTAATATAAGTACGAATCGATAAGTCCTTCAGAATTAGCCATCGAATAATGACATGAAAGGGAACGATACTCCGATACAATTTCTGATGCACTTTAGTGGAAAAAACAGGATTTAAAAAAAAAGACTTACGTTCAATAAACAGAGCGACACAGTTACCGGTATCAACACCTGGTAGCGTCAAACACCAGTCTACCTAGGTGTTGGTTGGTTGTTCGTCCATCACGGGTGATGAAGACCACTCTGTTCATCCAATTATTTAAGAATATGTTAGGTTAGTCTATGGGTACGAAGGTGACTGAAGAGCCCGATGCGGGCCTGGAAAGATCTTGGACAGTGTGGGCAGGGATTGTTTGCTTCATGTGAAGGTTTTATTTCACGGTCCTTTCTAGCTTGTCTCCGCTGTTCCGCTGCTGCTCTTCTGGATGATTCGCATGCTGCTGCACCTTTACGAAGAGATGTGCGCCAAGCAGTTCGGTCTTGCGCAGCAGCTTCCCATGTGTCTGGGTTTATGTCAAAGGTTTTCAATGACGTCTTTAACGTGTCTTTGAAGCGCTTCTTTTGGCCACCATGGGAGCGTTTACCCTTCTGCATCTCACCATAAAAGAGTATCTTTGGCAGTCGATGGTCTGGCATGCGGACTACATGACCTGCCCAGCGAATTTGTGACTGCATCAGAATAGTATCAATACTAGGGATACCAGCTCTGTCAAGAACGGCGGTATCCGGGATCTTGTCTTGCCATTTGATGTTCATTATCTTCCTGAGACAGACTGTATGGAAGTGGTTTAGCTTCTTTACGTGGCGCCTGTATGCAGTCCATGTTTCACATGCATATAGCAGCACTGGAAGCACCGCAGCTCTGTACACCTTCAGCTTTGTCTGTAGACTAATGCCACTTCGATGCCAAACGTTGGTGTATAGTCTGCCAAATGTGCTGCTGGCTTTGGAGATCCTGGTGTTCACCTCATCATCAATGACAATGTTCTGGGATAGTGTGCTACCAAGGTATGTGAATCTGTTCACAACATTCAGTTTCTCACCATTAACCTTGATGACTGGCTCAGTATAAACTGTGCCAGGAGCTGGTTGGTACATGATTTCTGTTTTCTTCGTGTTGATGGTAAGCCCAAAGTTGGCGCAGGCTTCGGAGAATCTATCCACACTATGCTGCAGATCAGCCTCTGAGCCAGCATTGAGGGCACAATCATCAGCAAACAGAAGATCTCTGATGGTGTGTGATTTGACCTTGGTTTTTGCTTGAAGCCTCCTAAGGTTAAACAATTTTCCATCAATACGATAACTAATGTCGATTCCTGTGTCCCCGTCTCTAAAAGTATCAGTCAGCATAGCAGAAAACATGATACTGAACAGAGTCGGTGCAAGTACGCACCCTTGTTTAACTCCATTTGAGACGGGGAAAGGCTCTGATAGCTCACCGTTTTTCTGAACTCTAGCCTGCATTCCATCATGCAGTTGCTGCACTATTGTGATAAATTTCTTTGGGCAGCCGTATTTTGCCATGATCTTCCATAGACCCTCTCTACTGACCGTGTCGAACGCCTTTGTCAAGTCGATGAAAGCTGTGTACAGGTCACAGTGCTGTTCTTGGCATTTTTCTTGTAGCTGTCTTGCAGCGAACACCATATCTGTGGTTCCACGTTCTTTCCGGAATCCACACTGACTTTCAGGTAAAAGACCTTTGTCAAGATGAGCCGTAAGGCGATTCAAAAGGATTCTAGCGAATATCGTCCCAGCGATTGATAAAAGAGAGATTCCTCGATGATTGTTGCAGTCTTGGCGATTACCTTTACGTTTATATAGATGTATAATTGAGGCATCTTTGAGATCGTGTGGGATGGTTTCACTCTGCCACATTTGCTGGAAGATCATATGAAGTTTCTCTATCAGAACTGCACCGCCATCTTTATAAACCTCAACAGGAATTGAATCGGAGCCAGGGGCCTTTCCACTAGACAGTTGACGAATCGCTTTTTTAGTTTCCTCCAGAGTTGGTACATCATCTAATGCTTCATTTATAGGAATTTGGGGCAGGCGGATGATGGCTTCGTCGTTAATAGATGATGGCTGGTTCAAGATATTATTAAAATGTTCAGCCCAGCGTTGGAGCATTTTTTCCTTGTCTGTAATTAGTGTTTTTCCATCTGCATTAAGGAGGGGAAATGATCCTGATGATGTTGGACCATAGACCGCTTTGAGTGCAAGGTAAAAGTTTTTCAAGTCATGGCTGTCAGCAAAGCCTTGGAGCTCATCTGCTTTATTACTCAGCCATGAATCCCGCATCTGGCGTAGTTTATGTTGGACGATTCTACGCATGTTGTTGAAAGCGTCTTTCGTGGATGTAGATTTTGGATCATTTAAATATGCTTTATGGAGATGGTGTTTCTCAGCCAACATCTGCTTTATATCATCTGAGTTCTCATCAAACCAGTCATTTTGTTTCTTGATGGAAGGACCCAGGTGTAAATTGGTACCAGACTCTGTTCTCGAGTTAGGGAAGGCAATGGTAGCGAGAACATGAATTGATCACCCCACCTTATAAAGCTGTACCTAGTAAAGCGACGTCTCTAACACTTCATTATCCCTCGGTAGTTTCTGATAAATTAAAAAACAAAAATTTACAAAAAATATTTATACAAAGTGTGATTTCCATATATATACACATATTAGGATTCTCACTGGTGCTACGGAGTTCGTGCTCTGTGCTGACATCCTCCTTGTGTGATCTAAGGGAGGAGATCGGAGCACTGATTGAGTTGTCCGTGTGCGATGAAGATAGTCCTTAAAAACCAAACCAAACCAAGTTTCTGCCAGATACTATCGTTACTTTCACCTTACTTTCAATAGTCGTCCGTATGGTGGGTTCTGATGTCGATTCTGTTGGTTAATAGGTCAGTCGCAGACAGGTGTAATACAGTATCACATAATGTTTGAGGCCAGATCCGGTCGTCGAGCATTCGGCGCCTGGGGCTAGCGGTTTGACCGGATGGAATTCTCTCTCCCCCCCACCCCACACACTTATCTTACTACTTAGTCGTTCCTCTTCCACACTGGGGTATAGAGGTTTGCGAGAGCGAACATCTAAACCCTGGGGTATAGAGGTTTGCCAGAGCGAACATCATACTATCCTATCGGATGTCTTTCTCCTGGCCTGTTTCTAATCTAGTCATCGGCCTATTAGTTTGGTATGGTTTTTAAATACTATCTTCATTGCACACGGACAGCGCCATCAGTGCTCCGACCTCCTCCCTTAGATCACACAAGGAGGATCTCAGCGCAGTGCACGAACTCCCTAGCACCGGCGAGAATCCCAATGTGTGTTTATAGTGTATAGGAATCACACATTCTATAAATATTTTTGTGGTGTGTAGGTTTCCTTATTTTTAAATTTAGCCAGGGCAGCGGCCTGATAAGCAAGCCTACTCTTTACGATTTCCAACTGCTGTGGAATTTTTAACGTGCGCAACTTGCACACGGGATCTCCTATTTTTTCGGACTTATCCGAGAAGGTTAGGCATCCGATCTCACTACCCATGAGACCAGGGGGGGGGGGGGGAGTATGAAGTAAATAGGACAACTGGTTCTGAAAATATATTTCAGTAAATTATAATCCCTCAACTGGGATTCGAACCCGGTACTTCTTTAATACGAGGCGGACGCCATACCCCGAGCCACTCAGACCCCAGAGACTGACTAATGTTGTCCTCCAATCGAACTCTGGGTCGTCCTGGTGGTCTGGATCCCTGGCTCGTGATTTCCCATATTTGTCGTGGTAACCGATCTTCTTCCATTCTGCAGACATTGTCAAACCATAGTCATTGGGACTGTTCCACATGGGTCTGCAGGGTCACATAATTGTTCGTTCTTTTTTTCGTAATTTATCTCTCTCTCTCTCTGCCACTATCTTTTTATTTCTTCTATATTTCCACACATAAAATTGTGACGCGCCACTCCGTAGATTTTTTACCTCTGTTCAAACTGCGATCGTGTCATCTCACGGCTAGTAGACCATCCATTAATTATAATCGCTTAAGCCGTTGAATTAGATTGACTTCATACGGCAAAAGTGAAAGTATTGGTGACTTTCTGCGTAATTCATTCCCGCCAGACACGCATTCCCGTCTTTGGGCATTGTTCGCTACAAAAGCGTTCAAACACTGTAGCGGGGAATACAAAAGGAAGACCAGATGTTGTCTGTGAAAAATGTCTGTGTGCAGCGATATGTCGCTGCTTATCCTTCTGGGACCCGCGAAAGTGCGGGTGATAATTGCATAAGCACTTCCGTCCAGAAGTTTCTGTAACAATTATTACAGACAAACCTGTGACGATGAAAATCGAGCCTCTCTTTAATTCCTTAGTCACCCCTTTCTCTCTTATTCCCACGCTTGCTGGTTGGTATGCAATAAGTTATCGTGCAAGCGGCCTATTTCGGTATCTCTTACTGACATTCCCACAGAGAGGCGGGTCACCGGCGATCAGGTTAAGATGTCAGAGAAGAGATCTGAAACCTCTGATTAACACCTGATAATAGAATGGACGCAGAATTCGCTCGAGGTGCGTTTTGCCAGACATGGGGACATCGGGCCGATTCAGTATATATGTGCAGTCTTCTAAAACTCATTATCAGTCTGCCCCAGGAATTGTGATATCTGCTAGCGCGAATCGTTGAGTTTTTATATAGAGATAATTTCTTAAGATTCGTGGAGAGGGTCATTTTCCTTGCGTGGCAGTAATCATAATATATATTAGAATTTTGAGTGTCTTAACGTGTTAAAGTGTGTTTATTAAATAAGCATATTAAATAACTTAGTAATAAGTAAATTTAATTTCTTGCTATTTCCCCAGTAAGAGACGCTTTAAATTAATTAATATACGCTAGGCGACTGATAATTAGAGATAAATATGCTTTTATTCATCATGCGTAATTTTGTGAATTACTAGAGTTTTGTGGGTTTTAAATATAATTTAATACCGGAGTGGTCTTACCTAACGAGTGTAGAATATAATAATGATATCATTGTTAAAATGTTTATTTTTCTACATCTAGACGATCAACCCTGCGATCTAGCGGTCTGAATAGCTCCAGAAACATTCTTAAAATATTATGGGGTCTTAGATTTGGACCTGTGCGGTTCTCTTGTTTTCTTACAGAGAGAGAGAGAGAGAGAGAGAGAGAGAGAGAGTCCCCACCTATAAACATTTAAAGAATAAAACATCAGAACTGGACAAGAAATTACCCAGATTGTTCACAGCAAATCTGGTCCGCCTGTGGTGGCCAAATATCTATATATAAACATTTGTTCCAGAATATTGACTATCGTAGGTTTTTTCTTTTCTCAAGTGGATTTATCCAGAAAAAAGGAATTCTTGGGTCCATAACCTGCACCCAAGCCAAGAGTGAGAGATAAAAACAGATAGGAGATCCTTTGCTTATCCTTATTGGTTTTCTAACAGTGTACCCACCAGACATTTTCCTTAAATATCGGACTTCTATGTGCTGCCCATGGTGAACTTTTTGATCGCAATATATATTTACCTGCACTACCTGACGTGAACTTTTTGACACATAAAATTAGCACTATTTAAGCGGACGTTCCCCATTAGGAAAAATTAATCATTCTTGGAGGAACTGGGGTCCCTTGGATAGCTCCACCCTAAAATATGTCAAAGATACACAGATATGTTCAAGAGTAGTAGGTAAGTGTGAGAGCCTGTGGCCACAGACTGACAGATTGTAAGAAAGAGAAATGAATATTTCATATTTTTGTATAATCATTATACCCACTTCAGTCTTTTCGGGTTCGCAAATACTGTTATATCATTTCTTGTCTTCTTTGTTTTCAGGATAGATTAACTAGAGACTTGGTTCTTTTACTTTATCGTCTATCCCTATATATATATATATATAATTAACTGTAATCTTCTGGGTTAATTACCTCTGTCGGGATCTACTTTGGGATTCCTTTACAATAGAGGACGGCCTATTGGGTTAATAAATTTTCTTGCAGCTGTATGTCTGTAAACTATACGTTCTGATAGATAATATTGATGTGGTGATTTTTTTTAAGATAATAAACATAATAAACCTTAAGTCATCGTGTTGGTCAAAACCCCCTCCCATTATATGTTAACCATAGTTCGTTTTCACGTCTGTACGTATTATGTCACAGAATTGTGTATATGTAAGTGAAGTGTAACTGATCTATATGTACCAGGAAAGAAAGTGAGTCTAGTTAAATATTCTCGTGAGATAGACTGGATTAGAGCAATTACTCAATCCAGAGACTGTCCTTTCTCTTACACTCTCACCCTTGTGAAAAATAAAGCTATTTCTTACCCCTTATTCTCACATAGTTTACCATTATCACCTCTGCTCAGACGGGACCTTAAAAATCTTCAACCTATCTCAATAAAATCTACGACAAAACCCGTCTATGGAGACAAATTAGGTATGCACTATCTTGCAGGTGTGAGGTTACAAATCTGATTTGAAAGGTTACCTAAGAGTAACGGAAGGAGCCATGCCATATATGGAGGAGGTCATGTTTTCAAATTTTAAAATGATAATTTAAAACACGAGGGTGAAGGTAATAACTAAAAGCCCCGACCCTCTTCATTCCTTGCGCGTGGATTGGATCAAATGAGAGCACAAGAAATACACATTAGTTGTGATTGGAAGCCAGTCAGAAAACAAGGTGAACGGGAGAGCAGGAAAACTGCGATAAAACGTACAACAATTCAAGCCATACGACACTGCATTCCAAGATTATCAGAGTAGACAAACCAGACAACGCCAGGGAAGAACAGAGTCAGGATTCTGAACTTATAAGACCGGACAAAACGTTTCAGAGCATCTGCTGAAACATCAGTAGAAAATTGTCAATATTTATACGGAAACCGGATTCTACAGGACCACTCACAAGTCACAGAGGGAATCTAATTAGAAATAATACTAGAGACCCGTGTTCGAGGCATCTTCATCAAGTTGCCAAGTTCTATTGAGCAAAAACTCTAGAGTGTCCAAAAGTTTTTCGGGTGAGTTGTAACATATATTTTATACTTTGAATTTGACATGTTTGAATTTGCTAATAGTTATACAAGTCCTTACGATGCTGGCAACCTCAGCATGTGAGAATTATATATTCACGAACCACCACAGCAAAGCGCTGGTGATTGCTTCGTGCTAGTTCTCACCGGGAACAAAAAACAGAAGTAACCACAGACTAACAGTCGAGCAGGGAGTTGATGATAATGACATTATATGTATGTATTTACTATCATTTATAAAAAGTTGTATGTATACTTGAACATGTTCACCCAGGCACAAGCCACTGCATTCTCCGCTGCCCAGACATAACTTTTTTTGCTCAGACTAATTGAATGTAATGGTGAACTTTTATCTTATCCACTAAGCTATACTGTATACTCAGAGGGAATAAAATTGCTGATAAAAAAAGAGACAGCGGGAAGGCACCTGATTAGTATCAGAGAACACAAAACTTAGCAGAGGGCTTTGTTTTCCTCTAAAGTTCGTGGTACTGGTCTACAAGACTATTTGTGGTACCAGTCTGCGATACTAGTTTGGAAGAGAAATCTGTGGTTCATAGCTTGTAGTCGACACAAGACGCCTACTTTTAACGGCATGTGAAGATACTCGCATTTGACCTCAGGAGCGGTTACCGCAGCACTCACGTTTTGTGACGTGCCCTCGCCACAGACATCGTAGATCGACGGAGCAGTCAGCAGCCAACAGAAATACTTCATCAATCTGACAACCAAGTTAAACTTATCAGGTCAGAACTAAATGAACACTTTAACAATACTTTTCCAGCAAAGTTGCAGTGAAGAAACTAATATTAACTCAACAATCATTTATTTATTTTACTTTTGTTAAAAGATAATTGATCATTAAATTTGTTATTTGTTTTACGAATTCGTAGTTGATTTAATTATTATAGAGAGAAGTTCACACATACGAACCAGTATTTCCCATAGATAAACGAGCTATTAAGTAGCATGTTACTGTTAAATCAGTTGGGGGCTTGAACGAGCTAAATAAAATACAGAACATATCTCTTCACAAAAGGCGGCGGGCAGATAATAAGTTAACTTTGCTAAGACACATTCAGCATTGTACTTGACTTGTGAATATCTTGTGAATACTCCCTAAAAATAGAAGCATCATCATCTTTCTATTCACCAATCTGCCAAGAGTAATCTTGAGTGAAGGTAGATACATTCGGACATTAGATACTCTTCAGTTTTGGCCATTGTTGGACCACTACTGTAAAGCAGGGGAGGCATCCTGTGACAGACTCCTTTGATTGTCCGAAAAAGGCAATGGACTACTTTTATTGTTCGAAAAAGGCACTGAACCCCTTTGATTGTCCGATAAAGATAATGGACTACTTTGCCAAAATCCCAGATACTCTGAAACCTGAAAACAAACAAGATTGTATCAAAGTACATCTTTAGAAAGCTCAGTGTTTCTAAAGAGGATTCCCACAGCTGCTGGGTTGCCTACCGCGGCTTCAAATGTTTTAATGTAACATATAGTCTTTTTGTTTGAAAATTAATTCAGATTAGGGAATACGTGACGTCATTACTTTCTGGAGGTCTGATGACGCGAATTAATTTGACCTTCACGTGACTGAATCTTTATATTTATATAAATACATTCTAAACTTAATTTCGATTAGCTGTTTATAGCATCCGAGCTGGATAAATGTTATCATAAATCAAAAATAATATAATGAAGCACAATTGTGGAATAATGTCACGCTTACCGCACAAAGGGTCAATTATTGTAATGTTCGGAGAAATGGAAATAGGCACTTGCGATGCATTCGTGGATTTAAAAAAAAAAGGTTTTAAATAATTTGAAGATGACAGGTTAATAAAGAGATACTATCTCGAGAAATAAAGGGACATTACATATTAGAACCACTATTTGCACAAGTCTGGAAAACAGGGACAACACCAACAGAGTGGAACAAAGGAATAATTGTCAAATTGCCCAAGAAGGGAGATCTTGCAGACTGCAATAATTGGAGAGGAATCACTCTTCTCTCAGTTCCCAGCAAAATACTAGGCAGGATAATTATACAGAGAATTTCAAAAGCAGTAGACCAAAAACTGAGGAAAGAACGAGCAGGATTTAGAAAGAACAGAAGATGTTTAGATCATATATTTACTCTCAGGAACATTGTAGAGCAGTGCTCAGAATGGCTAAGACAGCTGTACATTAATTTCGTTGATTTTGAAAAGGCTTTTGACAGTATATATAGGGACAGTTTATGGAAAACATTGATGGCTTATGGAATTCCAAGATGCATAGTGTCAATCATAAAAAGCCTACATGCCAACTTTATGTTAGTGTTGGGCAGAGCAACCCAACCTTATCAACTACTCTATTTTTAACTGTCATAGACTGCCAGACAACAGAGGGCAGTCCAAGAGGAATAAGATGAACTACATTTTCTACATTGGAAGATCTGGAATATGCAGGTGACATTGCACTACTAACACATTCACATCAACACATCCAGGAAAAAACGGATGGACTTAATAAGTATAGCCAGCAGGTGGGCTTGAACATCAATTTAAAGAAGTCAGAGGTCATGACGCTCAATGTGAGCAACCCTGAGCCCATATCAGTAAGGAATCAGCAACTGGTACAATCAGACACCTTCACATGCCTGGGATGCATAGTAACACCAGACGGCGGAGCAAGCAAAGACATCAACAACTGAATGAACAAAGCAAGAACAGCCTTTTTTAGCCTGAACAACATCTGGAAGTCCTCTCAATACAGTACAAGCACAAAATTAAGATTATATCAGAGCTGTGTGCTTTCTGTGCTTCTCTATGGCGCGGAAAGCTGGAGAGTTACAGAGAAGGAAATTCGAAATTGTCCTCTTTTCGCACAACATGCCTAAGAAAAATTCACCGAATCTTTTGGCCGAATACCATCACCAACGAAGATCTGCTTACTCGGAGCAAGCAAGAGGACATGCACACCATCATAGCTGGCAGACGCTGGAGCTGGGTTGGCCATGTCCTCAGAAGAGATCCCGATGCCATCTCAAGAACAGCTATGCTTTGGACCCCTGAAGGAAAACGAAAGAGAGGCCGACCAAAAACAACTTGGCGGAGGACTGTGGAGGCTGAGATGCAAAGAATGAACCAGAGCTGGGGCACTGTACGAAGGATGGCCACCGACCGAACAAAGTGGAATAAATTTGTTGTTGCCCTACAAGACGCCACTAGGTGTGATGGCTACTGACTGCTTTAACGGTCGGCGGCTAAGGATCAAAGAAGAAGAAGACATATTTTGAGAAACTTAAATACCAACTCGGCGTGCTGCGAAGTTGGATTCATATCAACAAAATGATAAGTAGAGGTACTTAGTCCAAAGCTGATAGTACTATAGAATGATGAAGTGTCAGAGATTTCATTATACTACGTCCGTCATCGAAAGGTAGTGTGGCCATTTCCCTTCTTCCCTGACTTTACCTTCCGTAACACAAGACCAGAGTCAGGTATACAATTACAGCTTGTTAGACTAGAGCGTGTCAACATCTTGTTTTGAATCCGGTACCTTTGCCGAGACAGGCCAGTGCTCTAACCACTCTGCATATCGGACACTTTCAATAAGCAGTAGTGAAATACCAGTACAGGTAGAAGCCAGGAAACAGGTAAACGGATCAATACGTTTTAGGGACCACTTTTATTACTTTTACCAGATGCACTAACAAGAACAGAAAACAAAAGTTCCATACATTATGTTGCAGAGAATAATGTTGATGGCCATATATCAATAATCAGTAATTCGTCATATCTTCCACACACACACACAAATACATTTATGAACACTGCTAACACCAAATTATCATCATCTGTTCCATTCATGATGTATCAAGGCTATCTTCACGAAGGTGCAATTGTCTGAAGTGCAGCAATACTGCAATAAAAGCGAGAGTTTGCCTATGCTCCTTGTAGTGAAGTGAATCTGTATGACAACACGCTCAAAAATTCCCCGCTCAAAAACTAGTTAACGTATTTTTAAATCTATAAATAACTACAATATTTGAAATTTGTCTGAGAGTCCAGTCAAATTTACCGCCAACAATTTATCTAGTATATTTGAATTTGTCTAGGAAACAAGTCAAAGTTACCGCCCACCCCAAAAATTATCTAAGAGCATAGTACAAATTTAACAACCAATCAAATCGTTTCCATTTCTTGTAGTGATAATAAAATTTTGGTTGACGTGGAAATAATGCCTATTTTGTGTTTTGGAGCGAACTTAGATAATTTATTTCTTAATAACTAACGATAATTAAAATGAAAGTGATATCTCAAATTATAGAGCTGATGTTGCTTAACACATAAACATAAAGATTCCCTCATAATACAATTATATTAACTTAGAAAAATTTAATTTAGTGATATTTTCACATCAGGGTAATGCAAAATTTAATTACTTAAAAATTACCCAGATTGAAATGCAAAGGAATAACTAAGGGAAAACTATACAGAACGATAGAGATTAATTGGCCGTTGAATTATCACTTTTGATAATTGAAATCGGTCCACTAATAATTATAATATAAAATATTCAAATTTGGTCAGATTAGACAAACACGCTTAGAAACGCAATAGTCTCAAGTCTCAAAAATTAACTTCTTGATTTTCATCTGATTGGTCGGGGGAAGTTCTATAAATAGTAACAACCTCTTGTGGTTTTCCGCCATTAAAACATAAAAACCACGCCGAGCTGACGTATCCTAAGAGGCCGTAGGACCAAGCCTTTGCCGTTTGAACTGATAAAGCAGTGTTAAGAACCCTTTTACGGCCAGTCAGCTTGTGTGTGTGAACTTATTTACCTGAGGTTAAGAAATATAATTTTATTTGCATACTCTGTTAAATAACACTAGTCAACAACCAAAATGTACCAGAAATGAAAATAGCTGATCTTAACTAATTTTGGTGTGCTGAAAACGAAAATGACATTAAAAAATGTTGATTGGCTCTAGTTTTCAAGATATATGCTACTAGTTTATTTAATTACGGTAAATTTATATATATATATGACGCAACTGTTGTGGGCGATTGCATAATTTTTTCTAATGACCAATAAAAATGTTACTAGAAGTTGATGATGCAATCCTACCTATGATTACATAACCTTTGTGTATAAATACCTTATCTCTGATAAAATTTTGCCATTAGTTAGTGCATTTGTCCTTATCAAAAGTATCGTAGTTAGAAATGCCAGAAGGCGTACAGTTTGTATTTTGGCTGCAGAATAGGAGATCAAGATAAGAGCTGGGTGCCACACATATGCTGCAATACATGTGCAGCACATCTTAAACTGTGGTTGACTGGCAAAAGGCAAGCTATGCCTTTTGCAGTCCCAATGATTTGGAGAGAGCCCACTGATCATCTCAACAACTGTTACTTTTGCATGGTCCCTCCAATTGGGAAAGGCATATCAAAGAAGAAAAAATGGACTGGAATATCCAAACATCCCCTCTGCAATACTTCCGGTACCACATGGCGATGACCTACCAGTTCCCAAAGTGCCAGAATCCTTTTCAGCTGCTTCCACTGATGAAGAGGACATTGGTGGTCCTGAACCATCAACCTCAAGTGACACAGATTTTGAGCAAACTACATCCACTAACCCAAGTAGAACTGAATGATCTTGTAAGAGATCTGAATTTACCGAAGATCAAGGCGGAGCTTTTGGGTTCCAGATTGCAACAGTGGAATCTCCTGGCAGAAGATGTTACAATTTCTGTGTATAGGAACCGCCAGAAGCCGCTTATTACATTCTTTTTCAAAGAGGGTGACCTTTCTGCGTGCCACAACATTTCTGGTTTAATGGCAGCCCTCAACATCAATTACATACCGGAAGAGTGGAGGCTTTTCATTGATTCATCCAAGACAAGTCTTAAAGCTGTTTTGTTGAATAATGGTAATGTGTTACCGTCAATTCCAGTTGGTCACGCAGTTCATATGAAAGAAACTTATGAAAACATTAAGCAGCTTTTGAAGTGTATAAACTACGATCATCATCATTGGTCACTTTGCGGTGACTTAAAAGTGGTCGCTCTTTTGCTTGGACTACAGGGTGGATACACCAAGTACTGTTGCTTTCTCTGTGAGTGGGATAGCTGTGCACGAAGTGACCATTACATCAGAAGACATTGGCCAATCAGGCAGTCATTGCAGCATGCAGTAAGAACGTTGAGAACCCAGCAGTTGTCGACACCAGCAAGATTTTGTTGCCACCCTTGCACATTAAGCTGGGTCTCATGAAAAACTTTGTCAAGGCAATGGAGAAAACAGATGAGGCTTTCAAATACCTCATCAGAAAATTTCCAAGACTGAGTGAAGCTAAAATAAGAGAGGGAGTATTTGTTCGTCCGCAAATTCGAAAACTTCTTCATGATGACGAGTTTCTTTGCGTGTTGCATGGCAAGGAAAAAGCAGCATGGCTAGCATTTAAGTCAGTGGTGGACAATTTTCTTGGAAACAACAGATCTGATAATTACAATGAAATTGTAGAAAATCTCCTTCAGAAGTATAAGAGTCTTGGCTGCAACATGTCTTTGAAAATTCATTTTCTGGATTCTCATCTGTATTTCTTTACGTCAAACTGTGGAGCGGTCAGTGATGAGCATGGTGAACGATTTCACCAGGACATTGCTGCTATGGAGACAAGGTATCAAGGCAATTGGAGCCCTTCAATGCTTGTTGATTACTGTTGGACTGTGACAAGAGACACCTCATCGATTGACTACAAGTAGCAAGCAAAGAGAGCTCGAACAGCGACTGAATAATGACGGAATGGGTTCAAATGTGCCTTTTTAAAAAATGATATGTGAACTTTAAATAATGTTTTTATTTTTTCTATCATTTTATGTTAAAATATCAATTAATTGAGTATGTAACCACAATTTTTATAATGCTAAAGTAGAAAGACTAGCTGTTTAGCCCAGAGAAGTAAACAAGCATACATTATTTGTATTACTGTAATGTAAATTCATCATTTAAAAAAAAACTCATAGCCAATTGGTGAATTTCATTATGATATTTGAAATCAGCATGTCAAAATCAATAAGAAATGGTATATTTAATTTCTGGTACAAAAAACTTTTGAAAATTTGTTGACTAGTGTAATTGATCTGTAAGTAAAAGGCCTATGTGTTCCATATTCATTCGAAAGTGCTAACTGCCAGTGGGATGTGTTGTGTCACGATGACCTAAGTAGGGATGTGTGTAGTAAGCAGGCTTGTTCGAAATGAAAAAAAATGTGTATAAAGGTTGAAACATGGCACAATTACGACCAGTAAGTGTTAGTATCAGTTTAATTTAGTATTTTCTTCTGGAGTGACACACTGTTCATAGATCATGTGATAATCATATAGGGAAGGTTAGAATGAAGTAATCAATGGGTCACATGCTGTATTGTACTTGCCATGCTTATTGTATGGAGGCCAAACATGGACGAGAGACCCAAACATTGAATCAACGCAGAGAAAGAATGATTTCATGAACCTGATTATAGACAACGGAATTCAAGGTCTTGTGCAACATTGTTAGCACAAATAACTGACCATGGTAAGTTTTAATATTGTTTAGGGGTGAATTGATTGAGGCAGACTTCTACATGGAATGGGTTGTCCTTCTATTCCAGGTTATATCACACATTTACCTCGTGGCTGCCTCAATTGAGACGAGGAGTGTGTGGGAGTTGAGGGCTCCTCATACACTTGGAGCTAGACCCCATCGTCTCAGCCAGGAGTCACAAAGGGGGTGATCCTGACTACTATTGACAGAACAGCAGTAGAAACAGTCTAAAGATAAGTCCTTTAAGAAGGCAATGTTGGTTCATCCAAACTCATTCACCCAAGGAAACATAAAAACTGTGGGATGATGAAAGTAGCAGACCTTACAGTGTAGGATTAGTAGCAATATTAATACTTTGAACAGGAACTGTGTATGTAAACATTCCAGTGACCCATTTACAGAAATGAACAGATTTTTCCAAAATATTTATTTTATTATGTAAATAAACATTTTCTTGGTTTTGAAAATTCCTGACCAAAAAGATTGAAGTTCAGGACAATTAAAATGTATATAAACTTTCATACAGCCTTGCTTAACTAATTTTATTAAAGTTGAAGTTCTGTTTGAAATTAATCATTAATTATATTTAATATATTACCCTAGACCCGTAGCTAAATCAAATTGGGATCTCAAGAGGTAGCAGTTAGGGACTCAGAGTACTACATCATCATCTTCTCTGAGAACTTACATAGCTTGACCCCACTTTGATGTCTATACACCCTTGCTCTTTTCAGAGAAGGGGGTATTACTTATAAGACCAGTCTCTTATCTGGCACTATCCTGGTATCATCTGATACACCTTTTTGTCCAGGATAGCCTATACTTTTATTAACATCAAAACCTCTTATGACACTCCTCTTGAACCAGTATATATGTTGTCATGAAATATTCTAATCCACATATATAAATTATTAGGTAAATATGAAGCCTAACAAATAAAATTAATAAAGAGAAGAGCAATGGTAAAATAACAGTGCTGTCACAGAGAATGTACTCGAAATCCCCCTTGTTTTCTGCTTCGTCTGCAAATTGTAACGCTTTCACGTTGATATAAAAGCTTACTGTATTATTACCCGCCTTCTTCAATGAAACGTGTGCTGCATTTCTAAGAAAAACATTGAGACGTACTGCGTAATGACCTAAATTAATCCTAACATTAATTATATTACGTTACCAAAACGAACGAACAGATGGACAAAAGGATAGCGAGAGGGGAGGGCTGAAAATCAGGAACGCATGCAACACGCGACGCGCGATATACAAATGCTGGCATCACGCGTGTAAGTCTACAAGCACTAACTTTTTCAGACGGACAGTGATAAAATACACTACCCTTTCCCAGAGTTAGGTTTATAAATCATAACAAACTCTTATTAGAAAAGACAACATTAGATGGGTTTACGTTTGAACACATAACAGTACCCAGACAGCACATCTTCGAAACAGGAGGTAGAAGAAATTGCATATTTTGAACGCAGCCACGTAGCTCCTTTAAATTAGTATTTTTGGGTTCCTTAGGGCTTGCTGACAAATAATATGTAAAACGTTACGCAAATAGTCCAGGAATTAATAAATTATACCCAAAATAAAATATTGGGGGTGCCTGACAGCATAAAATCATTTCTGCTCATAAGATTTTTTTTTAACGTGTTTGAAAAAAATTTACGTTACAGAAATAGCCTACCATGTAAACTTCAAATTGATTGGAGCGCAACAAATGAAAGCCTAACCACGATTGGTCGGGCTATAAATACTATCTTGGTTGTTAGGGGAGACGGGAAAAGATAACATTTTTTCAAACACTTGTCGAAACGTGGCTCATTGGCCAGTCTCGCTGATATACACACTTGGGAGCGTTAGTTCGAAACCACTTGTTTAAATACACTTGATAAAGCATCAGTGCGTTGAAGCCAGCTTATATTTGGCTCAATAAAAGCCTGGAAGATAAGCAGATGGAAATTTGTGCCAGTTTGTGCCAGAATTCATTGCTAATCAACGTATCTGTGTTATTCGTATGAATTGTGGGACAGTGGTCTTGATGGTACTGAGCAGCATCTGGTCAGAGATTTGCTGAATCCAGAGTCGGACAGCATACTCCTTGGTCCTTTTAGCTATCAGTGAGGTGTCTCCTGAGCCCAGAGGAGAATTCGAGCAGAGGAGTCCTTTCCTGCCGCCATCACTCAAGATAAGCAGAGTTGGCCAGCTGAGCTCAACATTATGTCCCCTCATCTTGAAATAACTTTATAAAAATACTATTCAGAGGGGAATTTACTTGTCTTAAAATCAGGAACTTTGAACATCTCAAATACTGGTCCCTAAAGACAAACTATTGAAGTCATGATGACAAATACCAACAGAGCTTGAACAAAACAAAACCAGTATTACCTCATTTTACTACTACACAACTGACACACATAGAACATTTGTAATAATATATGTCACTACAATATTCATATTAAATACATTCTGTACATAACTTGTAATTTAAATTGATTGTGATTCCTGGTTCCCTTGTAGTTGAATCAGGACACATATTCATTCATGCCAGTAATGAATACATATTGTTATTCGAAAGTTTATCAGTGACTCTTTTAAGATATCTTTGTAGAGTGTTATATGTATGTGAGTGTCACAGTGTTGTCAAGAGTAGTGGATTAAATTAAATTGTTTATCTGTCTGTTGTTGTGACTTACACTTCATCATACACATACCCTAGACACATAACGTAGCATCACACTATTCCAGAATAATTCTGACTGAGATATATAGATATGTGGTAGCAAGTAAGGTTATCTATAATACACTACTCTTAATAGATATAGATACCTTCACAGCTGATCTCAGTCAGTACACTAAGTTCCCTATAAGTATTTATAACATCCCACTTCACCACATATATTGGGGTCTCGCTCTTGGGATTTTGAATCTTTAACTATTAAAAATATTGGGGGTAATTCACTTCAGGGAATATAAGAATTAAAAGGTATCCTTGGGTGGAATTAAATAAGGTTGAGCTCACGGTGCCTGTGTTGTCCATTAGATATATAGTTAGAAATTGAATTGTTGGGTAGACATTATAAAAATTTACCTGATAGACAATGGCGGACCTGGCCAAATTTCGATCTGCTGCGGTTCAGACTGCAAAAGAGTTAGGATTAGATGGGCAAGTTATGGTTGCCTATGTCACAACGGAATGTGACAAATTTATTGAACGCGAAGAAAGAAGATTAGAAAAAGAAGCCGAAAGAAGGTTAGAGGCTGAAAGGGAAATTAAGAAGTTACAATTTGAAGCTGAGGCTGAGACTAAGAGGTTGCAGATTGAGGCTGACAAAGAGGCTAAGAAATTGGAAGCAGAAAGAGAAGACAAAAGATTAGCTGCAGAAGAGAGGAAATTAGCTGCAGAGAGGGAAGCAGAAAAGGAGGAGAAAAGATTACAAAGGGAACATGAATTACGACTAAGGGAGTTTGAGTTTCAAGGCCATGCTCCTGAAAATGGTGCCAGTCCCTTTGCCTCTGATGCTACGGTTACTCAAGGAGCCTCAACCTCAGCTATGAATTTTCATTTAGATCATTTTGTTGAGAAAGACGATGATATTGAGAGCTATATAAATAGGTACGAACTATTAGCTACCACGTATGGGTTAGAGAGAGAAAGGTGGAGCTTAAAGTTATCTCAGGGACTTCGTGGGGCAGCTTATGAAGTTTTTGCAAAAATGAGCAGAGGTGATCAGGAAAATTATGACATGCTAAAGCAGGCTCTTTTGTTAAGGTATGAAAAAGAATGCAGAATTCTATAGAAAAAAATTTAGGAATGCTAAACTACTGTCAGGTGAAACCTATCACCAGTTCTCTGCACGAATAGAGACATACTTGGAGAAATGGACTTCTCTGGGGAAAACCCAAGATCTTAAGGAAATGGTCCTTATAGAGCACTAAGAGAGTCCATGGCTCCAGACCTGAGAAAGTTTCTCATGGAACAAGGTGCAGAGAGGCTGGGTGAGTTGCTAAATGTTGCTGAAAGGTATCAAGCAGCTCAAGCAGAGGTAACAGGTAATAAAAAGAAACAAGTGGATAACTTTAGGGCACCACAGAACTTTAATAAATTTGATCCTAGGGATCAAAATAAAGATAAGCACCAATTTGATAGGCCACGGTATGAAAATAAAAATAAATTCCCACAATTCGATGAAAGGAAATATGATGAAAGAAAATCTTTCAACCAAGGAAAAAGGTGGTGTAAGAATTGTCAGATGGACAATCATGACACTGACCGTTGCAGAAGGAAACCTGTGTATATGGCAACCCTTCAGGTCAGGTCGACCTCAAGACAGGAGGAGGATATTATGTTGGATACCTCTCCAGAAGAGATGAGGAAGGCACAGGCTGGGGATAAAACACTCAAGCCTTGTTTCAGGAAATTGTCAACTTGTCATACAACTCCAGGCAAGGGAGATTTTTACATGAAAAACAAGTTGATGTATAGGAAGACTGGAGCTAGATCCAAAGGTCACGGACAGCTGGTTCTTCCAAAAAGATAGAGGACAGAATTAATAAGGAGCCTACATGTGAAACCAGATGGGGACCATGAGAAGATAGGTACCATCATTCAAAAGGTGGCTCACAATTATTATTGGCCCAAAGCAAGATGGGACATTGAAAATTTTGTAGAAAGGTGTAGCATAGCACATGAGGGAACACCCACAAGTGGGAACATGGATCAGGACCTGGACACGCCCCGGAGCAAAATCAGGCCTAACAATAAAAGGAAAAATAGATTTGATAAAGTGGACCAAATGGAATGGGAAGCCCCTTTTCACGGACAAGCTTCACTTAACTGTTTTACAATGGCCACTATGCGGAGAGTGCAAAAAGATGTCTTACCCCAGGATAAGCCGAAAATCCCTCAATCGGACTTAAACAAACTGGAGGAAGAAGATGTAGGGAGGAAATCTCTCATCAAGAATTTTAAGTGGGGAGAAAGCCCCAAAAGAATTGGTAGCGGTCGTTTTGTGAATGATAATTCTGGGAGGAAAAATCATCACTATAAAGCTTCGAGTGGAAGAGACCATACCGGTGCATGGACAAATAGGTCCACACAATTAAAGGTCCATATGTAGCTTTGTTAAGAACGTGGACTGATGAAAAGGCAGAGGAAAACATTACATCTTCATACCAATAGTGAATGAGCTGACCACTCGGTTAAAAACTGGCTGGAAACTTGCCAATGAAAATTTGAAACAAGCCAGGAAGAAACATGCTGCCTATTATAACAGGAAGGCGAAGGACAGAAATCTGGCTGTGGGAGAGAAAGTACTGCTTCTTTTGCCTGGGAGTCAGAATAAGTTACAAATTGGATGGCAGGGTCCATATACAGTTCTAGAGAAGGTGTCTAGAACAAATTATAAGATAGATAAGAAGGGGAAAGAAAAAAATCTATCATGTGAATCTCCTGAAGAAATATTTGGAAAGAGAACATCAGGAAGAGACACCACCTTGTTGACCTTGTCCATCGCCATGGAGATGAAAAAGGAACCACTTTCATCATTTGAATATCCATTACACCCCTGTGAGACAGCAGCACAGGTGAAAATCAGTACACATTTAACGAAAACTCAGAAAGAGAGAGTGCAACAGGTTCTAAATAATCATGCAGAGGTGTTAACAGACCGACCAGGGCATACAAACCTATTGGAATATGATATGAAACTCATAGACTCCACACCTGTCTGTATGAAACCATATTCGATTCCGTTTGCTAAGGAAAAAGCTTTGAAGGAAGAGATAGACTATCTATTGAAGGAAGGAATTATTTCGCACAGTGAGTCTTCGTATAGCTCCGGTGTTGTACTCTTAAGGAAGCCCTCTGGAGAACATAGACTCTGTATAGATTACAGGAGACTGAACGCTATTACAGAAGGACAGGTGGATCCATTGCCGGATACAAATCAGCTGTTTGCCAGACTAAATAAAGCTAAATATTTCTCAAAAGTGGATCTGAGTAAAGGATACTATCAGATTCCAGTAAAGCCTGAGGTTAGACCATACCTAGCTTTTAGTACCTCAGAAGGACACTATGAGTTTAATAGATTGCCATTTGGATTGAAGAATGCGCCTAGTGTCTTCTCTAGAATGATGAGAAAATTATTGGATCCTCTGAATAATCCCTGTATAACAAATTTTATGGATGATATCCTTATAGCAACAGAAACATTTGAGGAACACATTGACTCTCTGAACATGCTGTTTGATCGACTTAGGGAGGCAAATTTAACAGCCCAACCAACCAAATGTTGCGTTGGATGTAAAGAATTGGAATTTTTGGGACACACAGTTTATCAGGGAAACATGACCCCTGACCCAAAGAACTTAGAGAAACTACAGAAAGCCCCGAGACCACAAACCAAGAAGGACGTGAGATCCTTTGTCTCATTATGTGGTTTCTACCAGAAGTATATCAAAAACTTTAATTCCATATGTGCACCTTTAACGGAATTGACACGTAAAGGACTTCCAGATCGCATTACATGGACACCACAATGTGAAATGACTTACCAAGAATTGAAGGAAAAGCTCACAAGTAAACCCATTTTGAAATTACCTGACTTAAGTCAAGAATTCATAGTAAGGACGGATGCAAGTAATATTGGGTTAGGTGCAACTCTACTACAGAAATCAGATGCATTGGATGGGGAATTAAGCCCAGTGGCATATGCTAGCAGAAAGTTGAATAAAGCTGAAATCAACTACTCAACTAGCGAAAAAGAATGTCTTGCAGTAATATGGGCAATAAAGAAATTCAATATTTATCTATATGGGAAGGCATTTAAGTTGCAAACAGATCACAAACCTTTATCGTTTTTAGCACAGGCTAAGCATGAGAACTCTAGGTTACTCCGATGGTCTTTGCTTCTGGCTCCATATAATTTTAGCATTGAGTATATATCTGGAAAAACCAATTTGGGAGCTGATTTTTTAAGCCGCCATCCGTGTGATGAGAATCACCGTAAACCCCAGAAATAATAATAAATTTCTATATGTGTATATAGAATAAAGGACTGACATATAATGTCTGTTTTAAGAGGGGAGGTGTCATGAAATATTCTAATCCACATATATAAATTATTAGGTAAATATGAAGCCTAACAAATAAAATTAATAAAGAGAAGAGCAATGGTAAAATAACAGTGCTGTCACAGAGAATGTACTCGAAATCCCCCTTGTTTTCTGCTTCGTCTGCAAATTGTAACGCTTTCACGTTGATATAAAAGCTTACTGTATTATTACCCGCCTTCTTCAATGAAACGTGTGCTGCATTTCTAAGAAAAACATTGAGACGTACTGCGTAATGACCTAAATTAATCCTAACATTAATTATATTACGTTACCAAAACGAACGAACAGATGGACAAAAGGATAGCGAGAGGGGTGGGCTGAAAATCAGGAACGCATGCAACACGCGACGCGCGATATACAAATGCTGGCATCACGCGTGTAAGTCTACAAGCACTAACTTTTTCAGACGGACAGTGATAAAATACACTACCCTTTCCCAGAGTTAGGTTTATAAATCATAACAAACTCTTATTAGAAAAGACCACATTAGATGGGTTTACGTTTGAACACATAACAGTACCCAGACAGCACATCTTCGAAACAGGAGGTAGAAGAAATTGCATATTTTGAACGCAGCCACGTAGCTCCTTTAAATTAGTATTTTTGGGTTCCTTAGGGCTTGCTGACAAATAATATGTAAAACGTTACGCAAATAGTCCAGGAATTAATAAATTATACCCAAAATAAAATATTGGGGGTGCCTGACAGCATAAAATCATTTCTGCTCATAAGATTTTTTTTTAACGTGTTTGAAAAAAATTTACGTTACAGAAATAGCCTACCATGTAAACTTCAAATTGATTGGAGCGCAACAAATGAAAGCCTAACCACGATTGGTCGGGCTATAAATACTATCTTGGTTGTTAGGGGAGACGGGAAAAGATAACATTTTTTCAAACACTTGTCGAAACGTGGCTCATTGGCCAGTCTCGCTGATATACACACTTGGGAGCGTTAGTTCGAAACCACTTGTTTGAATACACTTGATAAAGCATCAGTGCGTTGAAGCCAGCTTATATTTGGCTCAATAAAAGCCTGGAAGATAAGCAGATGGAAATTTGTGCCAGTTTGTGCCAGAATTCATTGCTAATCAACGTATCTGTGTTATTCGTATGAATTGTGGGACAGTGGTCTTGATGGTACTGAGCAGCATCTGGTCAGAGATTTGCTGAATCCAGAGTCGGACAGCATACTCCTTGGTCCTTTTAGCTATCAGTGAGGTGTCTCCTGAGCCCAGAGGAGAATTCGAGCAGAGGAGTCCTTTCCTGCCGCCATCACTCAAGATAAGCAGAGTTGGCCAGCTGAGCTCAACATTATGTCCCCTCATCTTGAAATAACTTTATAAAAATACTATTCAGAGGGGAATTTACTTGTCTTAAAATCAGGAACTTTGAACATCTCAAATACTGGTCCCTAAAGACAAACTATTGAAGTCATGATGACAAATACCAACAGAGCTTGAACAAAACAAAACCAGTATTACCTCATTTTACTACTACACAACTGACACACATAGAACATTTGTAATAATATATGTCACTACAATATTCATATTAAATACATTCTGTACATAACTTGTAATTTAAATTGATTGTGCTTCCTGGTTCCCTTGTAGTTGAATCAGGACACATATTCATTCATGCCAGTAATGAATACATATTGTTATTCGAAAGTTTATCAGTGACTCTTTTAAGATATCTTTGTAGAGTGTTATATGTATGTGAGTGTCACAGTGTTGTCAAGAGTAGTGGATTAAATTAAATTGTTTATCTGTCTGTTGTTGTGACTTACACTTCATCATACACATACCCTAGACACATAACGTAGCATCACACTATTCCAGAATAATTCTGACTGAGATAAAGAGATATGTGGTAGCAAGTAAGGTTATCTATAATACACTACTCTTAATAGATATAGATACCTTCACAGCTGATCTCAGTCAGTACACTAAGTTCCCTATAAGTATTTATAACATCCCACTTCACCACATATGTATAGACATATATATCTATAGCAAGGAGTACAACCCACAAAAACCAGCTCCAAACTCCAGAAATGAGGTGTCTGAGGAAGGTGCTGAAGCAACAAGAAGAGACATGGTCCGCAACAAGTCGATACGGCAAGGCCTCAAAACCCAACCCACGCAGACTCAAGTAGAGCAGTCCTAACTAAGATGTTTAGCCATGTTTGCAGAATGGGAGAAGATCGGCAACCACGACAAGTATGGGAAACTAAGAGCCAGGAATCCAGACCTCCAGGATGACCCAGATTCCGCTGGGAGGACAACATTAGACAATCTCTGAAGGACCGAGGACTAGATTGGATCTAGGCCAGGAGGAAGACAGCCGATATGATAGTATGGCGTTCTCTCTGGCTTTTCTGTACCACAAGGTAGAAGAGGAACGACTAAGTTAAACAGTAAGTAAAACTGTGCCATTTTTGGAACGCGCTCATGGGGAGCTGTCACTCCCTCTGCTCCCCGTAGGCACGCTACTGAATGTGCCGTGGAATTTTTAAGAGCACTTAAGTGTGCCGTGAAGTCAAAAAGGTTGCGTAGCACTGCTCTATCTAACAGTTAGTGCGCCATGTCTTTTCTTCCCGCAGTCTCTATGTTATTATGTATTGTATGTTCTAACACCTCTACACCCCAAAGTAGAAGAGGAACGAGAAAGTAAAGTATAGTATAGTCTGTATGTTATTCTAACTTTCTTGCTACCTGTTTATAATACAGGTGTTTGTGCATCTCTGTCTGTAGCTGGTATTAACCACCCGACAGGTATCTACCGCTTGTACTTGTTTGTTATTAGTATCGCTAGTGTTATCAGTACGCTAACATGATATACTGTTTCACACCCAAGTTCAGTACGCTATAGATAAAATACCTGTGGTAGAATGCGATTACTCTGGGGAAATATCTTACAGCGCGTTAATGTTTGCTCCCTTTGTCCGCATTTTCCAATTACTCTCAGGTCTCTGTCTGTCTTTGTGGTGTGCCTAATGCTGCAATCTAATGTACTTTACGAGAGAAAGTAATGCTCACTGAATCGAAACGGGAGTTCGTCAGCGTTGAAATCATTGAAGAAACAAATGCAACGAAAACAGAAAAATAGTCCGAAAAGCGAGGAAAGTAATAAATTTCCGGGACTTACAGCACGGAACAGTAGTAATTTTTTATACTCACAGTACACAAAAATTATAAATTACTCGGACTCTCATCTCGAAAAGTATTAATTACTCGGACTGTTAGCCACGAGGGGATAAGCGGCATGACTTCCTTCTCTCTTGCCTTGGCATCTATTTTTTCCTAATGCTGTTGAGATTAATGGGCAGGGATTCTGAAATTCTAAAATTGTTCATTCATGCACTAACAATTAATTGAAGCTGACTTCCCTTAAATGACAGTAGCCTGATCCATTCTTGTGTCCCTCTTACCTAACGAGCCATTATTTCAAGGAGAACTCCGGATAAATCTATAGAACTTTCTTTCATTCTTTTATTCACGTTTAAGAAGTATATAGCACTAGTATATTCTCTCACACTATCTACACTTATATTATCTACATCCACTTCCCCACTGTCATTCAGAAGGCGATGCCTACATATGCAAAACACACCTAGAATTCTAACACATAATCCAGACACATACGGAGGAAAAGAAAAGGCGTTGAGAGGCAACATAATCAACAAGAAGAGATCCAGAAGACTTCGCAGCTTAGTTTACACTAATAGCTGAGATACTTTTGTGTTTTCTTTCCATTTGCTGTCATAGTGGAATGCTAGATTTGTGACAATGCCTAGAAAAATTAGCATCAGTCTGGGTTGGATCTTTAATCCCAAAATCCGACGTCTTCGGATTCTGAAAAGATAATCGCTATCATTTACTGTATGTGTACATGTACTCGATACATTATGTAATCCAATTATCCGAACATTTGATTATCCGAACGATGCTCGGTCCCATGGGGTTCGGATAAATGGAGTTCTACTGTATAATAAAGAACACTTTGTATGTATGTATGTCTGTAGGTATGTCTGTCTGTCTTTCTGTACATATGCATGCTTGTGTGGGTAGATGGGTGGGTGTGTGTATGGGTGAGTGTGTGGGTGGGCGGATGGATGGGTGGGTGGATGGATTGGTGGGTGGGTGGATTGATTGGTGGGTGGATGGAAGGGTGGGGGATGTGTTGGTGGGTGGGTGGATGGATGGATGGATGGGTGGGTGGGTGGATGGATTGATTGGTGGGTGGGTGGATGGGTGGGTGGGTCAGTGGATGCATAGATGGGTGGGTCGGTTGATGCATGGATGGATGGATGAATGCATTCAAGTATGTACGTAAACATGCATAAATGCATGCATGTACGTATGTATGCATGCCTGCCTGCGTATGTGTGTATGTATGTATGTATGTATGTATGTATGTATTTATTTATTTATTTACTTACGTATATCATGACATGATATAAAATGATTAAAAATAGTATACTATATAAATAATATATAACTAGTGTATAAACATTCCTATCAAACTGAGCATTGAAACGTTATTTACAAATAGTAATACTCACTGGAGATGTGTACAATCATCATATCTCTACATAATCTATGATTATGGAGAACATGAATACAGATTCACAGGAACAACCACATGATCAAAATGTATGTAATCTATCTGATCTAAACAATCTACCATTAGCTTGGACTAGTGTGTGCCACAAAGACAAAGCATAGTTTCATAAATGTATAAATCTTATTAACTCTAGCTGAAATGAGATCGGAACTTAACATTATCCAAAGATCTTCAACGGTCGTTGCCTTCCAGTGGCTACACTCCCACTGCGGAATCATCGGAAATGAGAGAGCCTAATCTTTGTTCAGAAACCTATTATCCTTTTGAGAGGCCAAAACCACCATCTACAACCATACAATTCCCAACGAAAGATAGAAATGGATGTGGACAAAATGTCCGACCTAATCAACCAGATTCAAAAGTACCAGCAGAGCTTCATTTTCCGCCAAACAACTGGCCGATGCTAATTATTATGTCACCTCTATCACACCCGGCATGATGCTGACCACATCTACTCTAGTGTGCCTATGGTCAAGAAAATATATGGGCCTAACACCATATTCCCAATGTGCCTCAATGGGCATGTAACGGGATCCTTTAATTTCTCTTTTACCTTCTGTCACAACAGGGCATCTCACACCATGGAATGTCCATGTGGAACTGGGAATCCAGACCTTTGAACACATTTTTCAAAACTATAAAGTCTACAATGGCCAACGTAATCAGATCTGGCCAGATGATGCAGAACTGGGACAGAAGCTATAGATCTAGAGGAACCAGTGGTTTTTGTATTTGCGATAGGCCTGTAGATTTAGCATGACTAATAACCTGAACGCAGAAGAAGTTAATTTTAGCTGCCTAGCGCATAATATGAGAATAAGCGCGGATACGATAAATAAAGTATTAACAATATTTATAAATTATAGAAAGTTCATAAAACAATAATTTAAAACAAATGAGATGCTTGAATTGCTGGCCAAGTATAATGATCTGGCCACGGACTTGAGACACGATGGGTTCACTGCAAGGGTCATGGCTGTTGAGGTGAGTGCAAGAGGTCTCGTGACTGCCTTAGTGTATGATCTACTGAAATTGTTGGGATTGAGGGGACAGTCAAGAACAAGGGCACTTAAGAGGCTCAGCGAAACTGCGGAAAGGGCAACGTGCTGGCTGTGGAACAACCGCAACGGACTATGGAACTCGGGACAGTAATTTGTTTTCAACATAGGGATTACTTTAACAATTGCCTCCAGCTGGCTGGAAATATGAGTGAAGTTGAAATCTGTAACCAAGATGGAGTGGGTTCAATTCTCTGCATAAGACAACAGGAGGCTGGCACTTGGGAGTCATGACTCAGGTGGGCTCGAAACACTCCCCCCCCTTTTTTTTTTAAAAAGAGTGTATAGGAGATTAAGGGGCCGAAACACATGATCGATGTGGGAACCACTTCTGATGATCAGATTGCCTCCTGTTGTATCGCTCTGTATAGAGTTTCCTGTCTGATGGATGGTAAGTCTGCTATATTTGTCTTCAGCAGAAATTTTGCCAGACTCACGGCTATTCCTTCCTTCCTTCTTTCCGTTCTCTCTCCCTCCCTTTCTTCTTCTTTTTTTTTTTGATGCTGTGTTTTGTGCATTCTTAAGACAAACACGTAGTATCGTAAGGCATTTCTTCCTCTGGAATTCAGCGTGTAACAGAAGTAAATGGGGGATCTAAAAAACACAGAGAAGAGAACTAGTGACATAAAAGGATAAAGATGACACGGGAATACCTTGAACAATTCAAAGATACAGTGGCTTACTCGAAAGCTATCACTCGTGACTTATTATTTTCACATCTTGCGAGGCTCAAGTTTGTAGCTAACAACAAAATAAAAAAATAAAAAATTATTTAATGTGACAAATCAATGTTCCTTTTCAATAATAATCCGTGTGCTCAAATAATCTATGTTCCGTCTACCCCATTATTCCATCCTGTAGTAACTTAAAGAATTATTTTCCAGTTTCTCAGTTACAGTAATACATATATTTCATTTGGTACACATATTACACACTACCGCCATAATGCAAGTCTCAGAATCCGCTCTCAGATCTCATATCAAGGTCAATATCTACAACCTTCCCGTCACTCCTGTCTCTCGTGCATCAAGCAAAAATAAGATATTTGCTGTATTCAACAAATAAGCGTTCTCTACAGTCAAACCAAACAAGCTGAAAAACGCCATTTCTGTCTTCATTGATTTACCGTACAAATGTGTGATCGATACCAAAAAAATGCTTTTTCTGTTTATAAGGTACTTTTTATATGCGTGTTTTAGTAGCTGTCTAGTTGCGTTCTTTATCCTTGAATTGTAACTACAAGTCACGTTCTTTTTCATTGGATCGTAACTACAAGTCGCTTTCTTTTTCATTGGATCGTATCTACAAGTCGTGTTTTTATTATTACAGACTTTTCTTTAACTTGCAACGTATGTCACCTTCAAATCTTGCAATCGATTTTTCCATCACTTGCAGATGAGCAATAGCTCTGAAACTTGGCATAGTTGTGTATTTCCGATGACAATGCAATAACCAGTCGTAAAAATAATAAAATGATTAACATTAAAATTAACATTAATTTTGTTTCTGTTTGTTTGTTTGGTATCGTTTCGTCAGTGAAATGGGTGATAACTGCAAATAATCTAGGTGTATTCTGTCCAACAAGATTGTATTTCTTGAGAGAAATATTGAAACTTCTCCTCCCTCCCCCTCCACACACAGACTATCGCACGCGCGTGCACAGACATATACGCAACTGACAACTACATTAAAAAAATCTAATTTACAACCCTTATCCAAAAAAAAAAAATAATAAAATAAAAAAAATATTAACTTTATGTGTAATATACTGAATAATGAAATTCGAATCTTGGGCTCAGGACTCGTTTATCGCAAACTGATAATGGCATTAGCGGATCGATTACATTTGACTGTAGTGAAATCTGTGAAATAATCGCTTTAACGTTAACGCCTAAATTAGTAGTAACTCGGACATTTTTCAGTAGTAAGAACGAAACGACTGTAATAATTAACGCCAATACTACCAACGCTTGGCAAAAACTCCTCTTCGTTCTGCACGCGGGACTAATACTATAACCTCTCTGTTGGACAAGCCAGAATACATAAACACACAGACAGTGTTCCATTCTCGCTGAATAGTGTATTTCTGACGTAACACAACTAGTTGGTTTATTTGAATGAAAAAAATGATAGAAAAGGAGGGGGAAAGAGGGCCGACTTTTGGAAAAGTTGAAATTGACGAGTAACAGTGACAAAACTGAAAATCTAAACGACAAATATTAGGGCCATAAAAATCATATATAAAGATAGCTTAGGATCCCCTGAGCAATAATATGCCTTAATATATATGGTAGTCTAATTATTAGCCAAGATATTGAAATAATACTATATGTCTACGAACACTAAGATGGACAGACTGGTGGTCTTGCTCATTTATCCATAACGTTAGTGGGGGACGCCAGTTTAAAAAGAGGCATTAGATTGATTCAAATCCGATTGGATGGTAGAAGAGTATAGGAAGGAGGGTATTGGTTAGGCAAAAGCTAAATATATTTTGAAGACTCACTCCTAGAAGTTGGAAGTTTTGTTTTTAAATTTGAATTGAAAAGCTAGACCCTCGCTGATTGGGCCGGTCTGGTAATATTGGCAAAAGCTTTCAAAGGCTTGTCGCCAGTTGATACAGAAGTTTTTGAAAGCAAGCTGCGTTGAGAACAGCAGTGCCTAGAGTGAAATAATAAACCTTGGCAGTCTGGACCGGGGCAAAGCTGAACTTACATATTAATGCTAATGCCAGTCAACGTATGTTTGTGATATTTCTTTGAATTGTGGTAAGAATGAATTTATTAATCTTATTATTACAACCAAATTTGGTGTATGAGATACTGCTTGTTTGGGAAGGCTTTACGACTAAGTACAGAGGTCCCCAGCAGACTTAGGCAGGGCCTGTGGTGTTGCACACAAGCAGTAAAAATTGACATGAGTTGTATAACTTAAAATGATTTCCACAGTTACCAGTGGGAAGGCTAACCCACATTATTCTATGGGAGAGAATCATTGTTGCAGTGTCAGAGGCGTTGTAGCCATTAGGGAAAAGAACAGGAGCACAGGTGTGAGTTGTTATCTCAGAGGAAAATGGTTGAAATGGGGTGGTCAGAGAGATCAGACCCTTTTCTTTTATTGAATTATGCCATGTATTACTTGTGGAATGTTATTGTAGACATGTTATAAAGAATCATAACCTTGTTTCAGGGTTTTTTGTTCTGGTGCTATGGTAGTACCAGGACCCTGGTGAATTTACTAGAGAGAGAGAGAGAGAAATTGAAACTTTACTGGACCAAGCAGTCTACTATACTATACTACACCAGGGACTGTGTCAGTTTGGTCATTCGAGTGAACGAAAGAAATTGTCGGCATATCTACTATCAACCTCAAGATAAGTGCCTATGTGTCGGCACTACAACGGTCATCCACTGACTTTATTAACAGAGACAAAAATCTTTGATTATTCAATAACTTTTTCCACAAGATACTAATATAAAGAAGGGGAATGATGACAACACCCCACCCCACCCTTAGTTACCAGTGTCACCCAGTTTAGAGAAATACCAAAATATAATTTGATTATAATAATCCTTTGTATGGACAGAAGATCCATTGTGTTATTAATATTTATGTAAATAAAACCATAAAATTCATTTTGTTGTTGGTCCTGACTCAGAAAATTCTGAATCAGGGCATAATAAATTGTAATCTAGCCAGTTACATAATTTTCAGCCACAGACTTCTATAAGATATATAATAGAGTGTTAGTTTGTTTGTGGTTGTGGTATTGACTCAGTCCTATATATATGTGATAGAATTTAAATGTATTTGTAGTAATTTTAATTACACTCATTACACACTTTCATAACCCTAGACATTATACGTAGCTATCATACATACTAGTCAAGAATAGGTCTGATTGAGGTCATAAGGTGGTAGCAGAAAGGTACTCTGATAACTCAACCCAAAATTTGTTATAATCAGGGACCTTCACAGCTGACCTCATTCAGTACACTAGAAATATTGAATGATAAAATCTGTAACACTAAAATCCACCACATATATTGGAGGCTCGACCGGGATTTGAACTATTCATTAGGAAAACTCCCAACACCAGCTATATTGGGTAACTCGCTTCTCGGATTTTAAATTTCCCCTAATACATGTATAGGAATCCCATATAATAAAATTAAAAGTATTCTTTTGTGGAAATTAAATAGTGGATGAACTGTTGGTGCTTGTAGTTGTTGTTTAATTAGAGTTGATAAGTTACCTTAGTATATTGTTAACGTTGCGTGATACAATATGGCTGATTTGGTAAAGTTCAGATCTGCTGCTGTGCAGACTGCCAGAGACATGAACATGGAGGGTCAAGTCTTGATTGACTATGTCACCTCAGAATGTGATAAGTTCATTGCTAGGGAAGAACATAGGTTAGCTGAAGAGAGGAGAATGCAGTTAGAAGATGCTAGGGAGATGAAGAAATTAGAGTTAGATAGAGAGGCTGAGATCAAGAGGCTCCAGCTTAAGGAGAGAAAAATTGAGGCTGAAGAAAAGAGATTGGCTGCCGAAAGGGAAGCAGAAGAAAAGAGATTGGCTGCCGAAAGGGAAGCAGAAGAAAAGAGATTGGCTGCCGAGAAAGAAGCAGAAGATAAAAGATTACAAAGGGAGCATGAGTTGCGACTAAGGGAGTTAAAGTTGCAAGGCCATGCTCCTAAAAATGGTCACAGATCCTCTACCTCTGATGCTACTGCTAGTCAGTGGGCCTCCAACTCAGCTATGGGGTTCCGCTTAGATTATTTTGTTGAGAGAGATGATGATATTGAATCATATTTAAGTAGGTATGAGATATTAGCTACAACTTATGGGCTAGAAAAGGAAAGATGGAGCCTGAAGTTATCCCAAGGTCTTAGGGGAACAGCTTATGAAGTTTTCTCAAAAATGAGCAGGGATGACCAAGACAATTATGACATGTTAAAGCAGGCTCTTTTGTTAAGATATGAAAAGAATGGTGAATTTTACAGGAAAAAGTTTAGAAATGCCAAGCTACTGTCGGGTGAGACTTATCACCAGTTCTCTGCACGTTTAGAGACGTACTTGGAGAAATGCACTGCTCTGTGGAAAACCCAAGATCTTAAAGAAATGATCCTTATTGAGCAATTGAGAGAGTCCATGGCTCCAGACTTGAGAAAGTTTCTCATGGAACAGTGTGCAGAGAGGCTGGGTGAGTTACTTAATGTCACTGAGAGGTAACAGGCAGCCCAGGCAGAGGTAGCTGGCGCCAAAAAGAAACATGTAGACAATTATAAGGCTCCTAAAACTCTAATAGATTTGACAACAAAGATCAGGGTAATAAGGGTAAGCAAAATTTTGATAGGCCACGCAATGATTATAAAAATAAAAACCCACAATTCGCTGACAAGAACATTCCAGCACCTCTGATTCATGCTATACAGAGCTTCTACAAGTCTTGCAGAAATTATGTGAGGACAGCAAACTATAAGTCAGAAGAGTTCAGGACCACCACTGGTGTAAGACAAGGCGATATCCTGTCACCTTATCTTTTCATACTCCTCATGGACGATGTCATCAAGGCATGTAAGGAGAGAACAAGAAAGTATTCAGTTTACTGGAAGATGAGACAGGTCTGTATTTCAGAGCTAGCATTTGCTGATGATGTTGTCCTGATTGCTAAATCAGAGACACATCTCCAATCCAACCTGCAAGTCTGGAAGGAAGAGCTGGAGAAGAGAGGGATGGTCATAAGCAGCTCTAAAACAAAATCCATGGTGATATCACGGGAAGAAAGAAAACATCAGATTAAGTTGGGAGAACAGGTCCTGGAGCAGGTCGACCACTTTAAATATCTCGGAGCTATTATAGACCGAAAGGGGGCATCAAAGAAGAGTTGGCCACTCGAAAAGCAGCGGCTGGGAGACTTTATCAGGCCATAAATCGAGGATTCCTCAGCAAGAAAGAGGTTGGTAAGAAAACGAAGATGGCTGTTTACCGCTCCACCTATGTCCCAGTCTTGACATATGGATGCGAGTCATGGGCAATGACTACAACCCACAAAAGCCAGATTCAAACCTCAGAAATGAGGTATCTGAGGAAGGTGGTTGAAGTAACAAGAAGAGACATGGTCCGCAACCAGACGATACGTCAAGGCCTAAAATCCCACCCGCTGCAGACCGAAATAGAACAGTCCCAACTAAGATGGTTTGGCCATGTCTGCAGAATGGGAGAAGTTCGGCTACCTCGACAAGCATGGGAAACAAAGAGCCAGGGATCCAGACCTCCAGGACGACCCAGAGTCCACTGGGAGGACAACATTAGACAATCTTTGAAGGACCGAGGACTAGAATGGAACCAGGCCAGGAAGAAGACAGCCGATAAGATAGTCTGGCGCTCTCTTCCAAACCTCTACACCTCACGGTAGAAGAGGAACGACTAAGTAAGTAAGTAAATAAGTAATTCGCTGACAGGAAATATAAGGAAAGAAAACCTTTTCATCAAGGTAGATTATATTGTAGATGGTGTAAGAGGGAAGGACATGACACCAAAGTATGTAATAGGAAACCTGCTGGATTTGCTGCTATGAAGTTGGGGAAAAAGGAAGTAAAGGTAAAACCTACTGGACAGCAGGAACCTTTTCACCCTCCAGTGTGTGAGGACGTGGTATGTAATGGGGTCGCCATTAGGTGCCTTTACGATACCGGTTTGGATTTTGATTCTGTTGTGAGTGCGCACTTGGTGAATCCGGATCAGTATACCACAGAAACAGTGGAGATACAAGGGGCGACCAAGGACATACCACTTATGACACTTCCCATTTCCAGGATAACGGTGAAAACTCGCTATGTGGAAGGAGTAATCAGAGCAGCAGTGATCGACGCACCCATCTACCCTCTAATATTGGGGTGTCGTTATGTCTTCTTGGGGGATCCCAAGAGACCTGTGGTCTTGGCAGCAGTCCAGACCCGTTCACAATCCAGACAGGAAGAAGATGAACCAATAAATACTCATCCAGAAGAGATGAGGAAGGCACAGGCTGAGGACAGGACACTCAAGTCTTGTTTAAAAAAATTACCTAAACGCCACACACCTCCAAACAAAGGGGATTATTATATGAAGAACAAATTGTTGTATAGGAAGGCTGGAACTGAATCCAATGGTCATGGTCAGTTGGTACTTCCAAAGGCATATAGGGCAGATGTAATAAGAAGCTTACATGTTGGAAAAGATGGGGACCACGAGAAAGTAGGTACCATCTGCCAAAAGGTTTCTCAAAAATATTATTGGCCAGATGTAAAGATAATTATTGAGAATTTTGTAGAAGCCTGCGGCATATTTCATGAGGGAACACCCACAAGTGGGAAAAATGATCAGGACCTAGACACGCCACGGGGAAAACTTAGGCCTAAAAGGAATATTATTATAATAAAGTAGACAAAGTGGAATGGGAGCCCCCTTTTCACACACAGTCTTCACTTGAATGTATTAAAATGGCAACTATGCGTCGAGTACAAAGAGTTGTTTTAACCCAGAATAAGCCGACAATCCCTCAGTCGGAATTATGTGAACTGGGGAAAGATAAAAGGGAGAGAAGATCTCTCACAATGAAATTAAAGTGGGGAGAAACACCCCGGAAAAGAATTGGCAGTGGACGATTTGTGAGTGATGATACAAGGAAGAAACGTCCTCACTATAAGGCTTCCAATGTCATGGACCATACAGGTACCATGCAAAATAAGTCAGCAAAATTAAAAGTCCATATGTAACATTGTTAAGGACGTGGACAGATGAGAAGGCAGAAGAGACTGTTACCTCATCATATCAATATGTGAACGAACTGACCACTCGTTTAAAAACTAGTAGGAAACTGGCAAATGATAATTTGAGACAAGCCAGTAAAAAAGAATGCTGCTTATTATAATAAAAAAGCGAAGGATAGGGAGCTTGCTTTAGGGGTGAAGGTGCTTCTTCTATTGCCCGGCAGCAGCAATAAACTTCAAATCGGATGGCAAGGTCCATATACAGTTTTGGAAAAGGTATCCAGAACAAACTATAAGATAGACAAGAAGGAAAAGGAAAAAGTCTATCATGTGAACCTTCTGAAGAAATATCTGGACAGACAAATCCAGGAAGGAACACACTTAATAGCCTTGTCTATCGCAACCGAAATGAAAAATGACCCTCTCACCTCATTTGAATATCCACTGAAGCCCAGTGAAACGTTTGCACAGGTGAAGATCAGTAATCACCTGACAAAAGGACAGAGGGAGCAGGTCCAAAAGGTCCTAGAGAAACATGCAGACGTGTTAACGGATAAGCCGGGGCTCACAAATTTGTTGGAATATGATATGAAACTACTAGACCCAACACTATCTGTATGAGGCCCTATTCTATTCCGTTCGTTAAGGAAAAAGTTTTGAAAGAGGAGATAGATTATTTGTTACAAGAATGGATTATTTCTCACAGTGAATCTCCTTATAGCTCTAGTGTGGTTTTGTTGCGAAAACCATCTGGGGAACATAGACTGTGGATAGATTACAGGAAACTGAATGCTGTCACAGAAGGTCAGGTGGATCCATTACCTGATACAAATCAACTATTTGCCAGACTGAACAAGGCAAAATATTTTTCTAAGGTAGATCTTAGCAAAGGCTATTATCAAATTCCAGTAAAGCCTGAGGTTCGAAATTACTTAGCCTTTAGCACCTCGGAAGGCCATTACGAGTTCAACATGTTGCCGTTTGGGTTGAAAAATGCCCCGAGTGTGTTTTTGAGGATGATGCGAAAATTGTTGGATCCCAGTAAAAATCCATGCATCTAGAATTTCATGGATGATATTCTCATTGCTACTGAAACATTTGAGGAACATGTTAACTCTTTGGCTATGCTGTTTGATAGACTCAGAGAGGCTAACTTGACTGCTAGACCAACAAAATGTTATATTGGATGTAAAGAGTTGGAATTCTTGGGACATACCGTATATCAGGGTAGCATGAACTCTGACCCCAAAAATCTGGATAAATTGAAAAGAGAACCAAGACCACAAACAAAAAAAGATGTGCGATCTTTTGTGTCGTTGTGTGGTTTCTACCAAAAGTACATTAAACACTTTAACTCTATATGTGCTCCTCTGACGGATTTAACGCGTAGTAAAGGACAACCTGATACAATTAATTGGTCAGCACAGTGTGAATTAGCATTCAAAGAGTTAAAAGAAAAACTCACAAGCAGGCCGGTATTAAAATTGCCTGACTTGAATCAAGAATTTGTCGTGAGAAGTGACGCAAGCAATGTGGGCCTAGGTGCTACATTGTTGCAAAGGTCCTCCTCACAAGATGGGGAATTGTAACCAGTCGCTTATGCAAGCCGCAAGTTGAACAAAGCGGAAAAAAATTATTCAACAAGTGAAAAGGAATGTTTAGCGTTGATCTGGGCTATAAAAAAATTCCAGATCTATCTGTATGGTAGGACATTTGTGGTCCAAACAGATCATCAGCCTCTCGTATTCTTATCACAGGCCAAGCATGAAAATGCCAGATTATTAAGATGGTCATTACTATTACAGCCTTATTCATTTATGATTGAATATATTCCCGGCTCTCAGAACGTGGGTGCCGATTTTTTGAGTGGACATCCTTATGAAGGATAATCAGAAAAACGCGTAGGACTTCATTTGCGGTAAGTTATCTCACAGATTATAACCTGCAATGAATGCATGTTTTAGGAAGGGAGGTGTGTAGCGAAATCTGTGAAATAATCGCTAAATTCAGTAAGATGTTAATCCTGTGATAATAAATAAACCCGCCCGTAAGTGTCTACCTAAAGTCATCTCTACGCCAGTATAGCGCTGCCTTTTGTGCAGAGGAAATGCTTATAAAACGATCCCGCCGTAAAATCTAACACGCTTTCCTAGTTTCGGTTTTGAGACTTACAATTAACGATCTGCCAGAACTGTGACACCAACCTACCGTCTGAATTAACGTACGATTTTAACTTTAACGCCTAAATTAGTAGTAACTCGGACATTTTTCAGTAGTAAGAATGAAACGACTGTAATAATTAACGCCAATACTACCAACGCTTGGCAAAAACCCCTCTTCGTTCTGCACGCGGGACTAATACTATAACCTCTCTGTTGGACAAGCCAGAATACATAAACACACAGATAGTGTTCCATTCTCACCGAGTAGTTTATTTCTGACGTAACACAACTAGTTGGTTTATTTGAATGAAAAAAATGATAGAAAAGGAGGGGGAAAGAGGGCCGACTTTAGGAAAAGTTGAAATTGACGATTAACAGTGACAAAACTGAAAATCTAAACGACAAATATTAGGGCCATAAAAATCATATATAAAGATAGCTTAGGATCCCCTGAGCAATAATATGCCTTAATATATATGGTAGTCTAATTATTAGCCAAGATATTGAAATAATACTATATGTCTACGAACACTAAGATGGACAGACTGGTGGTCTTGCTCATTTATCCATAACGTTAGTGGGGGACGCCAGTTTAAAAAGAGGCATTAGATTGATTCAAATCCGATTGGATGGTAGAAGAGTATAGGAAGGAGGGTATTGGATAGGCAAAAGCTAAATATATTTTGAAGACTCACTCCTAGAAGTTTGGAGTTTTGTTTTTTAAATTTGAATTGAAAAGCTAGACCCTCGCTGATTGGGCCGGTCTGGTAATATTGGCAAAAGCTTTCAAAGGCTTGTCGCCAGTTGATACAGAAGTTTTTGAAAGCAAGCTGCGTTGAGAACAGCAATGCCTAGAGTGAAATAATAAACCTTGGCAGTCTGGACCGGGGCAAAGCTGAACTTACATATTAATGCTAATGCCAGTCAACGTATGTTTGTGATATTTCTTTGAATTGTGGTAAGAATGAATTTATTAATCTTATTATTACAACCAAATTTGGTGTATGAGATACTGCTTGTTTGGGAAGGCTTTACGATTAAGTACAGAGGTCCCCAGCAAACTTAGGCAGGCCCTGTGGTGTTGCACACAAGCAGTGTAGCAAATATGCGAGAATAAACGCTCAATTCAGTAAGATTTAGGCATAAAACGATAATAAATACATTAGCCCGCATGTGTCTGACGGTTGGCATCTTCGACGCCAGCAGCGCTGCTTTTTGCACAGTGCTAAGCCTATAGAACGATTTCACAGTAATAGTCTGACACGCTTTCGGTTTCGTTTTCGAGAAACACTACTAATATTTAACATTTGCCCGATCTGCTGCATACACTTTGTAGTCTAGCCTTATAATTAACTATTGACGGAAGCGTGCCGCAAAATAACTATGTGAATTAACGCTTTCTGTCAACTTTAACGCAAAAATTAGTAGTAATCCTTACATTGTTCGGTAGTATTACACGATACAATACTAATTAGTAACGCAAATTCTTAACCCGCCCCGTCTACACCCCGCTTCGCTGACACAGTCTGCAATGCATATACACACACTGCGGAAAAGCCAGCCAAGGCAAAACCACGCAGACAATTTTATTTCCCTCCTAGTGGTAGCATTTCTGACGTAACTAAAACAAGTTAGTTATTTGGAAAATACATGCTAGCGAGATGAGGGAGAGGAAAGATGGCGGACTTGTGTAAAATTTTATTTGACGATTGACGATGACAAAAATTGGAAAAGTTAAACCATTATGAAGTTCCCCATAAAACTTATATGGTAGTATGACGTAGAATTTGCTGAGTAAGAATGTACTTTAAATAATATGATAGTCCTAGAATTAGAGAAGTTATTGAAGAAATACTAATATCTATGGACACTAGACCAGACAGACTGGCGTTCCTGCTTATGTTTTTAGTAACGTTAGGGGGACGCGAGCTTGGAAAAGAGGCAGGGAGGTACATTCAAATTCGCTTGGGTAAAAAGAGTATGAATGGAAAAGGGGAGCGGTAGGAGAAATGTAATCCTAAACGAAACATCTTTTTGTATTGGGCATGACTAAAGCAGACTGGCCAATCTAACTCCAGACGCAGAAATTATTCGAAATTATTTTGGTTTTTCATTCAAACTGCTTTTGAATTCAAGTAGTCGAACGTTTCGATTGGCCAGTGCTAGTAAATATTAGCAAAAGGCTTTGACTATTCATTGCCAGTTGAACTAAAATTTTATTCAGATACGCTGAGAAACAGCTGTGTTAATTCTAAACTTAAATAAAGAATAAATTCACAGTCTGTGCAGTTCGGAGGAAGCTGAGGCCATTTCTTCACAAAGTCAGCGTCATTTGTTTATATATTTCTTGATTGTGGTAAGGATATTTTATGAAATTTAATATGTTTGGTCCAACTACAAAGTTAGATACTGCTATTGGGAAAAAGTGAAGGACATGCCGGGAGCAGACATTGTTGAGTCCTCACATTAAACGGTATCTAACTGATGTATGTTGTTATGATTATGTTGTCATATTATTGTATTAGGATGTTTTAGTAAGCCTCTGTGTTCAATGAACACTGTTTAACATGCCTGAAGCAAATATATTTGAAAAAGAAAAGAAGAGAATATCATATCAAAGGAAATGTGGTTACCCCACATTATTGTATTGAGGAAAAGTATGTGAACGTACAGTGGCGTATCTGCTAATAGGACCTGAGGTGTGGTCACAGCAAGGTGGGAGTCCTGTACAATTTGGAGCTAGGGCACTTGTAAGGCACGCGAGGCTGACCCCATACCCACGTAGGAAATTAAGTGTTAGATTAAGTGATCAGAGATAAAAGGCCAGGGTGTCCTTTTGTTGCAGAGGGTCTATGTTCCTGTTGCCAGCTGGTGACAGGAAACCTGTTGAGTACTAATAAACGCCAACCAGTCTCCAACCAGTCTTATATGCTGACGAATATCAGTAGGAGCTTTGGCGAGTGGTGAAATTGAAACTTTCTGCAACTACACATTGAAATATCTTACAACGAGGACTCCCAGGTGATGTGTTAGACATCTGGGGCATCTCTGACATTTTCTTGTGTTTCAAAACCATACACAGGACATTTATGGGGGTAGGATGAACTACAGCCCTCATCTACAGTGACTCTCCCTTTATATGAATAAAGTGAATTCTTTTAATATTTCCTACAGGAAAGACATATATATATATAAATACATAATAACTTTTTAGTTATTGGGCAAATTGTCCCAACATTTTAATTGTTCTTTTCTGTAAACTATCTTGTCCTTATTTTCAAAGACCTGTCCACAAGCTATGAATGGACAGGCAAAATAAATTGTAAAGAAAATTTGTTAAAGAAAAACTTAACTGCTAGTTTTATTATCTTCTTTATAGAAACTTAAAGTGTTTGACTGTTGTGTACCATCATTTCATTTCTCCCCTAGACACTAGGTACACCATACACCATACACTAGAGCCAGAATAGTGACCGTGTGAGACCTAGGGAGGTAGCGGTAGGTTTTCTGCACATAATTCATCATCATCATTTATAGAGTCAGAGACCTACATGTGCTTGACCTCACACGGTTAAAGCAGACACCTTTTCATTCTTTTAGGATACCAACATAACCTCCGCACCAAAATCAACTTTGCTACAAGCAGTAAAAATTGACATGAGTTGTATAACTTAAAATGATTTCCACAGTTACCAGTGGGAAGGCTAACCCACATTATTCTATGGGAGAGAATCATTGTTGCAGTGTCAGAGGCGTTGTAGCCATTAGGGAAAAGAACAGGAGCACTGGTATGAGTTGTTATCTCAGAGGAAAATGGTTGAAATGGGGTGGTCAGAGAGATCAGACCCTTTTCTTTTATTGAATTATGCCATGTATTACTTGTAAAATGTTATTGTAGACATGTTATAAAGAATCATAACCTTGTTTCAGGGTTTTTTGTTCTGGTGCTATGGTAGTACCAGGACCCTGGTGAATTTACTAGAGCGAGAGAGAGAAATTAAAACTTTACTGGACCAAGCGGTCTACTATACTATACTACACCAGGGACTGTGTCAGTCTGGTCATTCGAGTGAACGAAAGGAATTGTCGGCATCATATCTACTATCAACCTCAAGATAAGTGCCTATGTGTCGGCACTACAACGGTCATCCACTGACTTTATTAACAGAGACATAAAATCTTTGATTATTCAATAACTTTTTCAACAAGATACTAATATAAAGAAGGGGAATGATGACAACACCCCACCCTTAGTTACCAGTGTCACCCAGTTTAGAGAAATACCTAAATATAATTTGATTATAATAGTCCTTTGTATGGACAGAAGATCCATTGTGTTATTAATATTTATGTAAATAAAACCATAAAATTCATTTTGTTGTTGGTCCTGACTCAGAAAATTCTGAATCAGGGCATAATAAATTGTAATCTAGCCAGTTACATAATTTTCAGCCACAGACTTCTATAAGATATATAATAGAGTGTTAGTTTGTTTGTGGTTGTGGTATTGACTCAGTCCTACATATATGTGATAGAATTTAAATGTATTTGTAGTAATTTTAATTACATTCATTACACACTTTCATAACCCTAGACATTATATGTAGCTATCATACATACTAGTCAAGAATAGGTCTGATTGAGGTCATAAGGTGGTAGCAGAAAGGTACTCTGATAACTCAACCCAAAATTTGTTATAATCAGGGACCTTCACAGCTGACCTCATTCAGTACACTAGAAATATTGAATGATAAAATCTGTAACACTAAAATCCACCACATATATTGGAGGCTCGACCGGGATTTGAACTATTCATTAGGAAAACTCCCAACACCAGCTATATTGGGTAACTCGCTTCTCGGATTTTAAATTTCCCCTAATACATGTATAGGAATCCCATATAATAAAATTAAAAGTATTCTTTTGTGGAAATTAAATAGTGGATGAACTGTTGGTGCTTGTAGTTGTTGTTTAATTAGAGTTGATAAGTTACCTTAGTATATTGTTAACGTTGCGTGATACAATATGGCTGATTTGGTAAAGTTCAGATCTGCTGCTGTGCAGACTGCCAGAGACATGAACATGGAGGGTCAAGTCTTGATTGACTATGTCACCTCAGAATGTGATAAGTTCATTGCTAGGGAAGAACATAGGTTAGCTGAAGAGAGGAGAATGCAGTTAGAAGATGCTAGGGAGATGAAGAAATTAGAGTTAGATAGAGAGGCTGAGATCAAGAGGCTCCAGCTTAAGGAGAGAAAAATTGAGGCTGAAGAAAAGAGATTGGCTGCCGAAGGGGAAGCAGAAGAAAAGAGATTGGCTGCCGAAAGGGAAGCAGAAGAAAAGAGATTAGCTGCCGAGAAGGAGGCAGAAGCAGAAGATAAAAGATTACAAAGGGAGCATGAGTTGCGACTAAGGGAGTTAGAGTTGCAAGGGCATGCTCCTGAAAATGGTCACAGATCCTCTACCTCTGATGCTACTGCTAGTCAGGGGGCCTCCAACTCAGCTATGGGGTTCCGCTTAGATTATTTTGTTGAGAGAGATGATGATATTGAATCATATTTAAGTAGGTATGAGGTATTAGCTACAACTTATGGGCTAGAAAAGGAAAGATGGAGCCTGAAGTTATCCCAAGGTCTTAGGGGAACAGCTTATGAAGTTTTCTCAAAAATGAGCAGGGATGACCAAGACAATTATGACATGCTAAAGCAGGCTCTTTTGTCAAGATATGAAAAGAATGGGGAATTTTACAGGAAAAAGTTTAGAAATGTCAAGCTACTGTCGGGTGAGACTTATCACCAGTTCTCTGCACGTTTAGAGACGTACTTGGAGAAATGGACTGCTCTTGTGAAAACCCAAGATCTTAAAGAAATGATCCTTATTGAGCAATTGAGAGAGTCCATGGCTCCAGACTTGAGAAAGTTTCTCATGGAACAGGGTGCAGAGATGCTGGGTGAGTTACTTAATGTCACTGAGAGGTATCAGGCAGCCCAGGCAGAGGTAGCTGGCGCCAAAAAGAAACATGTAGACAATTATAAGGCTCTACGAAACTCTAATAGATTTGACAACAAAGATCAGGGTAATAAGTTTAAGCAAAATTTTGATAGGCCACGCAATGATTATAAAAATAAAAACCCACAATTCGCTGACAGGAAATATGAGGAAAGAAAACCTTTTCATCAAGGTAGATTATATTGTAGATGGTGTAAGAGGGAAGGACATGGCACCAAAGTATGTAATAGGAAACCTGCTGGATTTGCTGCTATGAAGTTGGGGAAAAAGGAAGTAAAGGTAAAACCTACTGGACAGCAGGAACCTTTTCACGCTCCAGTGTGTGAGGACGTGGTATGTAATGGGGTCACCATTAGGTGCCTTTACGATACCGGTTTGGATTTTGATTCTGTTGTGAGTGCGCACTTGGTGAACCCGGATCAGTATACCACAGAAATAGTGGAGATACAAGGGGCGACCAAGGACATACCCCTTATGACACCTCCCATTGCCAGGATAACGGTGAAAACTCGCTATGTGGAAGGAGTAATCAGAGCAGCAGTGATCGACGCACTCATCTACCCTCTAATATTGGGGTGTCGTTATGTCTTCTTGGGGGATCCCAAGAGACATATGTCTTGGCAGCAGTCCAGACCCGTTCACAATCCAGACAGGAAGAAGATGAACCAATAAATACTCATCCAGAAGAGATGAGGAAGGCACAGGCTGAGGACAGGACACTCAAGCCTTGCTTTAAAAAATTACCTAAATGCCACACCTCCAAGCAAAGGACGTTATTATATGAAGAACAAATTGTTGTATAGGAAGGCTGGAACTGAATCCAATGGTCACGGTCAGTTGGTACTTCCAAAGGCATATAGGGCAGATGTAGTAAGGAGCTTACATGTTGGAAAAGATGGGGAACACGAGAAAGTAGGTACTATCTGCCAAAAGGTTTCTCAAAAATATTATTGGCCAGATGTAAAGATAATTATTGAGAATTTTGTAGAAGCCTGCGGCATATTTCATGAGGGAACACCCACAAGTGGGAAAAATGATCATGACCTAGACACGCCACGGGGAAAACTTAGGCCTGAAAGGAAAATAATTATAATAAAGTAGACAAAGTGGAATGGGAGCCCCCTGTTCACACACAGTCTTCACTTGAATGTATTAAAATGGCAACTATGCGTCGAGTACAAAGAGTTGTTTTAACCCAGAATAAGCCGACAATCCCTCAGTCAGAATTATGTGAACTGGGGAAAGATAAAAGGGAGAGAAGATCTCTCACAATGAAATTAAAGTGGGGAGAAACACCCCGGAAAAGAATTGGCAGTGGACGATTTGTGAGTGATGATACAAGGAAGAAACGTCCTCACTATAAGGCTTCCAATGTCAGGGACCATACAGGTACCATGCAAAATAAGTCAGCAAAATTAAAAGTCCATATGTAACCTTGTTGAGGACATGGACCGATGAGAAGGCAGAAGAGACTGTTACCTCATCATATCAATATGTGAACGAACTGACCACTCGTTTAAAAACTAGTAGGAAACTGGCAAATGATAATTTGAGACAAGCCAGGAAAAAGCATGCTGCTTGTTATAATAAAAAAGCGAAGAATAGGGAGCTTGCTGTAGGGGAGAAGGTGCTTCTTCTATTGCCCGGCAGCAGCAATAAACTTCAAATCGGATGGCAAGGTCCATATACAGTTTTGGAAAAGGTATCCAGAACAAACTATAAGATAGACAAGAAGGAAAAGAAAAAAGTCTATCATGTGAACCTTCTGAAGAAATATCTGGACAGACAAATCCAGGAAGAAACACACTTAATGGCCTTGTCTATCGCAACCGAAATGAAAAATGACCCTCTCACCTCATTTGAATATCCACTGAAGCCCAGTGAAACTTTTGCACAGGGGAAGATCAGTAATCACCTGACAAAAGGACAGAGGGAGCAGGTCCAAAAGGTCATAGAGAAACATACAAACGTGTTAACGGATAAGCCGGGGCACACAAATTTGTTGGAATATAATATGAAACTACTAGACCCAACACCCATCTGTATGAGGCCCTATTCTATTCCTTTCGCTAAGGAAAAAGCTTTGAAAGAGGAGATAGATTATTTGTTACAAGAAGGGATTATTTCTCACAGTGAATCTCCTTATAGCGAAGGATAGGGAGCTTGCTGTACGGGAGAAGGTGCTTCTTCTATTGCCCGGCTCTTTGAATCGTATCTACAAGTCGCGTTCTGTTTCTTTGAATCGTATCTACAAATCGTGTTCTTTTTCTTTGAATCGTATCTACAAGTCAAGTTCATTTCCTTGAATCGTATCTACAATTTGCGTTCTTTTTTCTTAGAATGGTATCTGCAATTCGTGTTCTTTATCCTTAAATCGTATCTACATGTCGTGTTCTTTTTCCTTGAATCGTATCCACAGGTCAAGTTCTATTTCCTTAAATTCATGTCGACTGGCGCAGGCGATCAAGCATGCCTAGTATTTCTGTTCCACGTGCCATTCATTATTCTCTTGTTGTCTTTCATAAACGTTTACTATTATGAGTGAGCAGTACCTTCTCAATTTATTAAAATTTTCTTTCGCGTTCCTTACGGAGCACGGAGCAACCAATACAGCTGGCCCCCCTTCCAGGAATCCTGCAATAAGCATTCGAATTCTTTTGCAGCAATGATTTCAGTTGCAATTCGCTTTACATGGTCAGGTTACCAGTCCCCATAAACAAACTCATATTAGTCGCATTTACAAAATGTCTGATGATACATGTTGCGTGTGCAATAATGTTACTGCTGATAATCTGATCATAGTAATTTGATGGGTATGATTTTCTTGCAAGCATTCAACGAAGAACTGCAACAGCAAATTTAATAAGTGTAGAGGAATACTATCGGCAGAGTCTCATAAGATTTAATAACATTCCATAGTAACAAGTAGCTCCACAGTATCATAATAATTCACATGTACATTGTCTATTAGCAAACTCTACTGGGCCATAATCACAGTCCGTTATACTTCGACAATAATGGTTAATTTAACACTTCTCTGTAAAGTCCGTCAAGTTGAGGTCTGCGACATCATCAACGATTTCAAATACTCATCTACATTGTAGGAATCTCATGGCATCAATGGATGCAAACACTTTCTTGTAATACTAGCATAAAGACGGACACATCGGTCTCAAAAGGACACATCGAAAACACAGCCCGACTGGCTGGAGACACTTCCAAACGGCAACTGACCATAAGTCAGCTGACCGTTGCTCTGCACGCGCGTCTACGTAATTATGTTATATGACGTCATTTTAATTTAGCGCCGTTTTATTTGAGCACCGCGATGTTCCAAAATCTTGAACGCATGCGCGGTGAGCAAAAAGAGGTATAACAATGCAGTAGTACAATTCTTTCTTTATCTGTTCAAAGAGCCTCGGGAATTACATGGTGTATCATCTCTCTTAGGTGTCTTCTATTTATTTTAAAATGTGTTGTGCCTGTTGTCACAACGTGTTTACTACTAGCGCTATTTTTAGTAACAGGTCAAGTAAAAGTAAAGCTGCTTTCCTTTGTAGACTCTTTCAGCATATCATCATTAATCCTACGTTAGCGTCTTTCAGGCCCAGCGCTGCCACTCCTAGGTGGATTTACCTAAATCTAGGTTAGTTGTTTTGTCCCGTCTGGGTGTCATTTTCTTTCATTAGTTGAAGAACGCCATCTATTTCTCCCCAAATCGGCTAAATATCCCAACAAATCGCCCAAAATAGCCCAAGTCGAAGATATCTAGGTTTTTTTTCTTCAAAATTGAGAGTGGTAACGCTGTTCAGGACATAATCATTAATCATTAGAGCTTTTCATAGCATTATTAACATTCTTCTGAAAAACAACTTATATGAGGCCTTCAGAAGAAGAAAGTTAAAATGTGGTATGGTGTACATTAACCTAGTTTAGCACTGAAGATATCTACATGACATTCAGAAGTCGGCCTACATTCATGAATTATAGAGCTGTTTACACAAATTTATTCAATGTTAATTACTGTGTCCCGTGTTGTCACGAAACTGCTTAAAAACGATAGACTTTCTTAAATTATACACTTCACTAGAGCCTGGGCAAACAATAAATTGTCATTTCTGTCTTAAAATATTACATTTTTAGATAATTAAGATACTTTAGAACCTAAAATAAACGTAAGTTATTCCAAGCTTCGATGTGAACAAACAAAGTAATAATTGTTGCTACTTAAATAACAGAACTACGTAACTGCTACAGGAATTAAGTCTAACATTTTTCTTCACAATATTTGCTTTGACGTCAAGAATTATAATGCTTTTTCTAAATGTTTGCTGTAAAAAAAATTTAACATCACGATGTTTGTTCATGTGTCAGACTTACATTATATTCTACTTTACAATCATCTTATTATACGCTGTCATGTTCACATAACTATATTTAGTTACAAGGAGTGCATTATACATTTTAAAATAAATGAGATGCCGGCTTTAATCTCCATTAGCCTCACTCAATGCCTTATCCGTAATGTTAGTCGCATCTTGTCTCACCAAAGTTGCAATCTTTTCATGGAGCGTTTCGGTAGGGGAACTAAATAGAACGCCTGCTCAAATAACGTGCATTTCTTCCCAATATACTCTACTGCACGGGATGTGTTTCTTAGAAATATTCATGTCTCTGTTGCGTTTTGGTGACAACATTTCTTAAATTTATTTTCATTTATATCAAACAGTTCTGGTCAATATAAATAAATGCCTCCGTCGCATAATTATATATTTAGCTAGTGAAGCGTCATTGCTCACCATAGATAAAGCTTCTATGCTTTCGAGCCATTGTTTCTGTACTTCTGAAGCAAAAATGAAATGAATGAAAATATCACAAAAGAGAATTTATTGCTGTCAGCAGGACATGCAGCAAAAGAGCACAACTTAATTATTTACCAACCATATTTTGTCAGGTGACTTACTCGTATTTGCTAATTATCTAAATGAGGCGTCCTGTATCGAACAATGAAAAATACGTTGCGCCGTGAAAGCTACTTTCAACACCCATTAATAGAGCATGCGGGCCTTTCTATCTTTTTCGTGGTGTATTGACCATTGACCATTAATCAAGTTAAGTTTAAGTTCAAAGATCCAATGAAGTTGAAATGAAATAGACAGGAATGGAATGACCACAGAGAACTAAGTGCCGTAATCAGGACACGCAGTAGAATGAGCACAATCCAATTATCCCCTCCAGTGGCTAATTGTTTTGGCGAGTTACTTGTTCGCTTGAGAAGAAGTTACGTGTTTAGCAGGTTCATAAAGGGCGTATATCACTTTCTGCCAAACACCATGCTTTGGGTGGAGCAGTGAAAAATGTTTGCACAATATCCCCAGGACTTCAAACTGTTTCATTACCATTTTCTTTGTAAATTAGGAGTTTTGCTTCATTTTGGCGAGGCACGCGCCGTTCAACCTCAACACAAGGTGCATCGGTTATATTAAGGCGCGTCCAAATATAACAGACCCAGTTTCATCATCATCATTACTTTTGAATTCATGTGGAGCACATGGTCTTTAACAAGCATACCCCAAGCCATCCATTCAATGTTTTTCCATGTCATCTTTATCTCTTTTATGTCTGACTCCCTCTCTCTTCTCCATTTGTGTCTGTGGTTTTGTTTCCTCTTTTGTTGTCTTTCTTTATTTCTCTTGACCCGTCCCATTGGCTAAACCATTAGTGCGCTTGTGACCGTATGACCTATTACCATATCATTTATTCGTGCTAGTAACCAGTTATAATAAAACATCAGAAATTACTATAACTACTATAGAGAATAAACAGAGCAGTTACGACATTTCGCAGTTAACCAAAATACGAGTTACATTGAGTATAGGATGACATAAAAACGAAACTGAATCTATGTCAAACTAAGCTGGCCAACGCTATCTTTGGCGGGAGTTGCCTAGCAAAGAATGACGCAAATAGGAATAGCCTTACTCCCTGTACAGATGCTTGATAGAATAACCAATAAATAAATTAAGAAAATATTCATTTATCCAATGAAAGGGTAGCAAGTTCGTGCACTACCCGAAGACGCCAAGATATATTATTTTGGTGGTCAATTGTAAAAATGAGCCCTTGTATATAGGATGTCATTTTAACTTTGCGTGGGTAGCAACCTGGCGCTCCCCCGGTCTGTCACAAAAGTCATAGGCTCCTACGTTGGGATATACAACAGAACTCACCAGTGTATTTCAATATTCTTCAAGAAATTTGCAGACGCAAGAAGCAACTATTTTTCTCTTTATGAGATAATCTGTGTGAAACATATTTTTAACTTGTGGTTATACAAGTAAGTACAAGCAGTACGAACTTTATTTCTATTTCAGCTAGAAGTCAGAGAGTACTAAGTTATGCAAAGAAGCAAACGAAACCAGAAATTGTAGAATTAAAACTAGTAGAGGCTCCTCAACAAAAGACTCCATTTACTAAAGAAACCTCTTATAAGAAAATTGAGGAAAACACAGATACTGATGAATGTTTTAATCCATGTTGGATGGAAATGAGGAAAGGACAATTTATTATGCATGCAGCATATTCGCCATTGAAACCTTTGTAAACAATTGACCTCTGATTGTACAATTTTGTTGTTGATGTTCAAAAGTTCAACTGTTTAATAAACTTTGAAAATTACCTACATCCTTACTGAAGATCATTTACTGTTGGACAAACGTACATGGTTGTGGATGTACTGAACATTATAGTGCATTACCTGTCATCACCACTATCTCTCACAAATATCACCAACTCGAGGAACGAACCAACCTGGGTACAAATTAACATAAGCCAAGGAAACACTATCTCTGGCGGACTTTAAGCCAGTAAATTAATTACTTGGATAACACAATAAAATATCACTATTACTTGTGCATCTGAAACCCAAATCAAATAATCTTTTTAACCTGACTGCCACATGAAGATTGTAAATGGTACCATTCACGTCCACATTGAGATTATAAATGGTGCTGTTCACGGTCACATTGAGATTATAAATGGTGCCGTACCCAGTCCTCATGGTGAGAGCGTCCACACGCTTTCATGTCGTGGCACAGTTACCGGATTGCGGAACTGAAACCTGGCAGCGTCACACTTCAGCCTACCCAACAGCAAATGGGTACCTGACTTTGTTCTTGAGTTATGGAAAGCAAATGCCGTAAGCTAGGTAACTTGTCACCCTACATCACAAAAAGCTGGACCTAATATAGTGAAGTCTCGAACATTTCACTCCCCCACGGCAGTTTCTTCTATGGGACTACCTTTACCATGGGGAGGGGGGGAGAGGGGGGGGTCGGAGTGGCTGAGAGGTATCGCGTCCGCCTCGAATTCTAGAGGTACTGGATTCGATTTCCAGTTGAGGGTATTTAATTTATGGAAATTTTTTTTCAGAATCAGTGGTCCTAATGATGTCATACTCCCTGCTGGTCTCCTGGGTAGTGAGATCGGATGCCTAGCCTTCTCAAATAAGGGTGAAAAAATAGGAGGTCCCGTGTGCAAGTAGCGCACGTTAAAAATCCCACGGCAGTTGGACATCGTAAAGAGTAGGCTGTAAGACCGCTGTCATGGCAAATTTTAAAAATTAAAAACCTACCCACCACAAAAATATTTATAGATTGTGTGATTCTTATACCTCTACACCTCACGGTAGAAGGGGAACGACTAAGTAAGTAAGTGATTCTTATGTACACACATTGGGATTCTCGCCGGTACCACGGAGTTCAAGCACTGTGCTGAGATCCTCCTTGTGTGATCTAAGGGAAGAGGTCGCAGCACTGATGGAGTTGTCCATGTGCGATGAAGATAGTCCTTAAAACCAAACCAAACCTTGACCTTGATTTAAATGTCTCTTACGTTGGGGACTCCACATCATGGAATCGTAATGATTTTAACTATGAAGCTACCTGTAGAATTTAATTTACTGAAGTTACAATATTATTTTATTCTTTTACCCCTGGGAATTCCAGAACAGGGACTTGACGTAAATTTTACAAGATAGGTATACGGATTTATTTGGTCCCGTCTGAGCAGAGGAGGTGATAGTGGTAAATATGGGAGAAATAAGGTATAAGAAATAGATTTCACGAGTGAATAGTTTAAGGGTAGAATCTGTCTCTGGATTGAAAAGATACTCTAGTCCAGCCTATCTTTACGACTGTAATTTATTATCAGACAATCCTACTCTCCATACATGTAACATATACGTTTAACCCCTCATGCACACACAAATATGTGACTACAAGACAAACAAACGTGAAAAACTATGGATAATATGGTATGGGGCTGACCGACACGATAAATTAAGTTTTGTTTAGTTTATTATCACTTAAACTTCTCACAACATCAAACATATAGAAATCAATATAAATCAAGTTTTACAGATATATGAAAATATCCCCATAAGTGCCCTCCCCTCTGTTGAGAAAATATCCCAAAAAGAAGTTAATAACTCAAAAGGTCAAAGATTAACACTAGGGTATAAAATAGACAGTAAAGCAAGAACAAAGTTTCTAGTTAAGCTATTCAGTAAATACTCAGGTTAGCGAAAATAACAGAGAAGAAAGAAGTTAGTACAATGATTATACAAAAAACAGGAAATATTCACTCCTCTTTCTTTCACTCTGTCAATCAGTGGCCACATACAATCTCGCTCACCTATTAGTTGGTTAACAACCTCTTGAACGTAAATATCAATGAACATGTAACAAAATCCAGTGTTGTGCTTCTCCGAAGTGAGCCCCAGTTCCTCCACGAATAATTAATTTTCCTAATGGGGAACGCCTACTTTGGGTGGTGGGTTATTGGATATGAAAATGTCACATCAGATAGTTCAGGTAGCAAAATATAAACCGCGATCTAGTGTTCACAATAGACAGTAGACAGTACTTCCAATAGCTAAAGGAAACATCTGGTTGGTAAGCTGTTACTAATGATGATGATTGTAGTGGTGTTGATGGTATTGTATGATGGTGTTATTACTACATGTAACTTGTATGAGGCCAGCTGTGAAGGCTCCTGAGATAAAATGTAGTTGAGAATTATCAGAAGGCCTTTCTTGCTACCACTACGACCTCACACTTAATTTTTTTTCTTAATGAATGTGGCTACGTAAAGTGTCTAGGGTAATGATGTGTAATGTGGTGTGTTAGTTATAAATACACCCACAGACATTTAAGAAGACTAATAAGATTAACAAGTGTTAAAATACACTGAACTAACTCACGTGTATAAAGTTTTTGATATAATTATATTACATTTATTGGTTCTGGATCAAGTTTTATGTGACCAGAACTTGTTTTAAAAGAAGGATTGAAAATTTATGAAAAAAAAATGCATGGAATGTTACATAATAAATGCAAGAGCGTACCTATTTAAGTACTAGACTAGTTAGTTTTATTAAAAAAAGTTCGAGTAGTCATCTCTTTGGGAGGATATTTACTGTTTGTGCTGTTGGGGTGGTCTCATCACACCTGTCTATATTGACTACACCGTGTCCAGAAAATGGTGGGAATTTTTATGGGGATATTAGTCACTACCAATAGTTGGTGAATGTCCAGCAGACCAGAGGCTCACTCATCTTTTTGTAGCTCTGGTGCTGAAAACTTGCGGTCCCACCTCTCCGTGCTGGCGGACAATAATGGTGGTCTCTGTCACAAGAACTGCACAGATACACTCGAGTAAAGTCACCCACCGAATAGACTCTGCTTTGTTGTCGATAGAAACTCACAGCTCTGCAATCAAAGTATGGGCTATGTGTCAAAATCTATTCTATACCCACGTCTGGACACCACACTGACACAACAACCACATCATACAGACAGGTCAGATCTCTCTGACCAAACAGCACAGTTACCATGGTGGGTTTACATCAGATAGATCCTCCCAGACTATAGATTCTGAAAAATATTTATTAGTTGTCGGCCCTAAAAGAAGATAGGTAATCTGTTTCAACGCTTGATATATCTTGCATAATCCTTGCTGTAGTTTATGTACCTTGTTGGTCCCTAGACCCTGACTTGGGCGGGGGGTCTAGAGCAACTCCCTACTTGTTTGTAAGGCTAGATTTTGATATGGCAGTATCAAATCACTCGAACATGAAACAATATTCAAAATATATAAAGAAATAATTTCAATCTTACCAGATTATGAATACATAACACAGAATTGCTAGCAAAACTCAGCTGAGCTGCTGGCTATAGTATGGCGTCCCTAAATTTATTCACTGTCTTTCATATGGGAAAACACCACACTTTAAAATCTGTGTCTAACACTGAACAATTATTGAAGAATGACCCCACTTTCGCGTCTGAGCGCTAATGATATGATTGTCTGTGGCCAATCACTGCCTAGTTGTACTTTAAATTTCAAATTTCTACACTAAAGTCATTTCAGTCATGCTTCAGTCAAGTATGGATGGTTATCTGTTAGTCTGTCCGTCTCTACTTGTGTTTCTAAAAAAAATGTGCTTGATTTTTGAAGCAACCTTTCTCTCCCCTTAAAATTTTGTCGTAAAAAGTTATATTTAGACACAGCTACCGCTCAAAAACCCTCTCCTCCATAATAAGTAACTTTGAACACCTGCGTCCCCAAGGTCGTGTTTTGTGTGCAAATAATGACACTTTTTATTCAAGGCAGTCTGTCGATGATGTAAACTACACTGTCTTTTGTCATTATCTTCAATATTATCTATCCGTTTGTAAAATTAAGATCATATTATTTCACTGCTCAGAATAGGCCATCCGGCCAGCTAATTTTTATATTCCTAACATTAATATTAAGAAAAATTACTTTTTAAATTTTTGTAATTTTCCTACCATCCGCGTTCTGCCGCTCAATTCAAATCAAAATCTTAGTATCGCAAAAGCGTCCATTCCGTACCTCGTGTCAATTTGGGGGACGTGAATTTTTTACTTTCCTCCATCCCCCCCAATTGCGTCTCCTTAGCCTTGCTACGCAATCTTTCCAGTCATATTTTTTCCTTTTTGATCCTCCGTTCCCCTCCTGTCTAGCAAGGCAAAATTTATAGAGGATGATGACCCGCGGTCTAGGCGATCATGTACATCAGCAGCTTACGCATTATGTTTTTTATCCTTAAATGTTATCTTTGGAGTATTTTACCGTTGTATCTCGGTCAATTTCACTACACATCTCCCCACTTGAAAACATGCCTATGGCAAGTTCCAAAACCAGCGATACACATAGGTAAAATTACTCCTCACGTCTGCCACTACTCTAATTTTGATCACAGGGGTGCCGACTGAGGAAATCTGCACCGACATTCAATTTGCCTGGGATATATTGGATACTGAACTGATACGGTTGAAGCAATAAAGACCACCTCAGCAATCTTGCGTTTTCATGCTTAGCCTGAGACAAGAACACGAGAGGCTGATGATCCGTCTCCACCACAAAAGTCCTACCATACAGATAGATTTGAAACTTCTTTATTGCCCAGATTAATGCTAAACATTCTTTTTCGCTTGTGGAGTATCCTTGTTCCGCCTTATTCAATTTGCGGCTTGCATAAGCGACTGGTTTAAGTTCCCCATCAGGTGAAGATGATCTTTGCAACAAAGCCCCTCCTAGTCCTACATTACTTGCATCGGTTCTTAAGACAAAGTCCTGTGTCAAATCAGGCAGTTTGAGAATAGGCTTGCTAATGAGTTTTTCCTTTAACTCTTGGAACGCTAGTTCACATTGTGCAGTCCAAATAATTTTATCTGGAAGTCCCTTGCGAGTCAGATCAGTCAGAGGAGCACATATAGCGTTAAAATTTTTGATGTATTTCTGATAAAATCCGCATAACGACACAAATGATCGCACGTCCTTTTTTGTTTGCGGCCTAGGTGCTCTCTGCAGTTTTTCCAAGTTCTTAGGATCAGGGGTCATATTACCCTGATATACAGTGTGTCCCAAGAATTCCAACTCTTTGCATCCAATACAACATTTTGTTGGCCTAGCAGTTAAGTTCGCCTCCCGAAGTCTATCAAACAACATCTCCAGAGCTTCAATGTGTTCTTCAAAGGTCTCGGTGGCGACGAGAATATCATCCATGAAATTTGTGATACATGGGTTATTCAGGGGGTCCAACAATTTTCGCATCATCCTTGAAAACACACTCGGAGCATTTTTCAGTCCGAATGGTAGCATATTGAATTCATAATGTCCATCCGAAGTGCTAAAAGCCAAATAAGGTCTCACTTCAGGCTTCACTGGGATCTGGTAATAGCCTTTACTAAGATCCACCTTTGAAAAGTATTTTGCCTTGTTCAGTCTGGCAAATAACTGTTTTGTGTCTGGTAATGGATCCACTTGTCCTTCTGTGACAGCATTCAGTTTCCTGTAATCTATGCACAGTCTGTGTTCCCCAGACGGTTTCCTCAACAAAACGACACTAGAACTAAAAGATGATTCACTGTGCGAAATAATCCCCTCCTTCAATAAATAATCTATTTCTTCCTTTAATGCCTTCTCCTTCGCGAACGGAATAGAATAGGCTCTCATACAGATTGGGTTTGAGTCTACCAGTTTCATGTCATACTGTAGCAAATTTGTATGGCCTGGTTTATCTGTTAATACATCTGTATGTTCCTCCAGAACTTGTTGAACTCTCTCCCTCTGATTTTTAGTCAGGTGCTTACTGACTTTTACCTGTGCTGCTGTTTCACAAGGATGTAATGGGTATTCATGTGAGGTGAGTGGTTCCTTTTGCATCTGGGTTGCAATAGCTAAGGTCAATAAGGGGGTGCTTTCCTGGAGTGGTCTGTCCAGATACTTCTTTAACAGGTTTACATGATAAACTTTTTCCTTCCCCTTTTTGTCAATTTTATAGTTTGTTCTAGACACCTTCTCTAGAACCGTATATGGACCTTGCCAACCAATTTGTAATTTATTCTGGCTTCCGGGTAGTAAAAGCAGCACCTTCTCTCCGACTGCCAGTTCCCTGTCCTTTGCCTTCCTATTAAAATATGCTGCATGTTTCTTCCTGGCTTGTTTCAAATTATCATTTGCCAGTTTCCATCCAGCTTTCAAACGAGTGGTCAGTTCGTTCACGTATTGATACGATGAGGTAACAGTCTCTTCCGCCTTCTCATCTGTCCAGGTCCTTAATAGAGCTTCTAAAGGCCCTTTTATTGGCCTCCCAAATAGCAGAGTTGCGGGAGCCATCCCGGTTGAACTATGTGGTACCTCCCGGTACGCAAACAATGCGGCGGGCAGGAATTGATCCCACAGATCCGGTTTTTCGTGTGCCAGCTTTCTCAGGATAGAAATGAGAGTCCCGTTGAACCTCTCTACTGGCCGTTCCCTTGTGGATGGTACGGACTACAATGAAAGTGCCTGGCTTGAAATAGCTTAAAAACTTCTTCCGTTAGTTTCCCCTTGAACTGAGAACCATTATCCGTCAAGATTTGATGCGGGAATCCTAATCGGGTAAATATTGTAAGTAGTGCCTCTGCTACATGTTTTGAATCAATTGATGGCAGGGCTACCGCCTCTCCCCACATAGAACAAGTGTCCACCAGAGTAAGGATGTAACTGTTCCTCCTCTTGGTCCGAGTGAGAGGTCCTACAATATCCACTGCAACCCTCTCAAAAGGTGTTCCCACTATGGGCATTTCCCCTAGAGTTGCAGGAGCAGTCCAGTGCTTTGGAGCTACCCTTTGACATTCTGGGCAGGATTTGACATATCTTTTTATATCCTCCGTTATCCCTGGCCAGAAGTAATGACAAGCTATACGCTGTCCTGTGGCGCTGATCCCCATGTGACCACTGAAGGGAATCGCATGCCCGAGTTCCATCACTTTATCTCTATATGAAGTGGGAAGAACCAGCTGGTTGTGACCATTTGTTCCAGTTCCGGCCTTCCTGTATAAGAGTTTGTTCTTCATGAAATATTCCCCCTTGCTCGGAGGTGTGTGGCATTTGGGTAATTTTTTAAAACATGGCTGGAGTGTCCTATCCTCAGCCTGCGCCTTCCTCATCTCCTCTGGATGAGCATTTATAGGTTCACCTTCTTCCTCCTTCTTCTGTGACCTGGTCTGCACTGTCGCCATGATCACAGGTTTCTCGGGATTCCCCAAGAAGACGTATCTACACCCCAATATCAGAGGGTAGATTGGTTCATCTATCACTGCTGCTCTGATTTCTCCTTCCACATAGCGAGTTTTCACCGTTATCCTTGCGATGGGAAGTGTCATGAGTGGTATGTCCTTAGTCGCCCCTTGTATTTCCACTGTTTCTGTGGTATACTGACTTGGGTCCACTAGGCTAGACTTCACAACTGAATCATAATCCAAACCTGTATCATAAAGGCACCTTATGGTGACCCCATTACAAATAACATCCTCACAAACTGGGGGGTGATAAGGTTCCTGTTGTCCCTTAGGATTAACCTTTACTCTTTGCGTCCCCGACTTCATTGCAGCAATGTTTGAAGGTTTCCTTCTACAAAATTCGGTGTTATGGTTATCCTTCTTGCACCATTTGCACCATCTTTTTCCTTGGTTCAACGGTTTTCTTTCATTGAACTTTTGGTCATTGAACTGTGAGTTTCTGTCGCGATAGTCATTTCTTGGCCGCTCAAAATTTGTCCTACCCTTATTTCCCTGCTCTCTATTATCAAATTTATTAAATTGCTGTGGAGCTTTAAAATTGTCTATGTGCTTCTTCTTAGCACCACTTACCTCTGCCTGAGCTGCCTGATACCTCTCAGCAACATTTAAAATTTCCCCCAACTTCTCTGCACCTTGTTCCATGAGAAATTTTCTCATGTCTGGAGCCATGGACTCTCTCAATTGCTCAATCATGATCATTTCTTTAAGATCTTGGGTCTTCCCCAGAGCCGTCCATTTCTCCAAATAGGTTTCTATTCTGGCAGAAAATTGGTGGTATGTCTCCCCAGACAACAGTTTGGCATTTCTAAATTTCTTACGATAAAATTCACCATTCTTTTCGTACCTTAATAACAAAGCCTGCTTTAACATGTCATAATTGTCTTGGTCTTCCCTGTTCATTTTGGCAAATACTTCGTAAGAAGTACCCCTCAATCCCTGTGATAGCTTTAAGCTCCACCTCTCTCTCTCTAACCCATATGTAGTAGCTAATAACTCAAAACGTCCTAGGTACCCTCTATGTCATCGTCTTTTTCAACAAAATGGTCTAAATGAAACCCCATAGCTGAGTTTGAGGCTCCCAGACTGGGCGTAGCATCTGAGGCAAAAGGGCTGGCACCATTTTCAGGAGCCTGGCCTTGTAATTCCAGCTCCCTTAGTCGTAATTCGTGCTCCCTCTGCAACCTTCTATCTTCTGCCTCCCTTTCGGCAGTCAACCTTTTTTTTTCCTCTGCCTCCCTTTGCTGTCGTTTTTTCTTCTGCCTCAATCTGCAGCCTCTTAATGTCTCTATCAGCCTCTAACCTCTTCTCTTCAGCTAACCTCCTTTCTTCCCGTTCAATATATTTATCACATTCAGCCGTTACGTATTGAATTAAAATTTGACCATCCATTCCCATCTCCTTCGCCGTGAGCACAGCAGCTGATCGGAACTTTGCTAGCTCAGCCATACTTTTCAGACAATATAATAATATACAAGCTAAATCTCTAACCAGTAAATACACTAAGTAATTCTTATGACTATAATCTAACTAACCAGTTAACTAATTAATTATTACTGGCTGTGAAGATTCACCAACTTTTATCTGCAGGGACACTTTTAATTTTAAAGGAAATTTTACAATTTATTTCCCTACTTTTATTTCTCCCACCAGGAGATCTTAATATTAATATTGGCTAATTATCCCTGGACAAGACCCCAATTTATGTAGTGGTGTTGATGGTATTGTATGATGGTGTTATTACTACATGTAACTTGTATGAGGCCAGCTGTGAAGGCTCCTGAGATAAAATGTAGTTGAGAATTATCAGAAGGCCTTTCTTGCTACCACTACGACCTCACACTTAATTTTTTTTTTCTTAATGAATGTGGCTACGTAAAGTGTCTAGGGTAATGATGTGTAATGTGGTGTGTTAGTTATAAATACACCCACAGACATTTAAGAAGACTAATAAGATTAACAAGTGTTAAAATACACTGAACTAACTCACGTGTATAAAGTTTTTGATATAATTATATTACATTTATTGGTTCTGGATCAAGTTTTATGTGACCAGAACTTGTTTTTAAAAGAAGGATTGAAAATTTATGAAAAAAAATGCATGGAATGTTACATAATAAATGCAAGAGCGTACCTATTTAAGTACTAGACTAGTTAGTTTTATTAAAAAAAGTTCGAGTAGTCATCTCTTTGGGAGGATATTTACTGTTTGTGCTGTTGGGGTGGTCTCATCACACCTGTCTATATTGACTACACCGTGTCCAGAAAATGGTGGGAATTTTTATGGGGATATTAGTCACTACCAATAGTTGGTGAATGTCCAGCAGACCAGAGGCTCACTCATCTTTTTGTAGCTCTGGTGCTGAAAACTTGCGGTCCCACCTCTCCGTGCTGGCGGGCAATAATGGTGGTCTCTGTCACAAGAACTGCACAGATACACTCGAGTAAAGTCACCCACCGAATAGACTCTGCTTTGTTGTCGATAGAAACTCACAGCTCTGCAATCAAAGTATGGGCTATGTGTCAAAATCTATTCTATACCCACGTCTGGACACCACACTGACACAACAACCACATCATACAGACAGGTCAGATCTCTCTGACCAAACAGCACAGTTACCATGGTGGGTTTACATCAGATAGATCCTCCCAGACTATAGATTCTGAAAAATATTTATTAGTTGTCGGCCCTAAAAGAAGATAGGTAATCTGTTTCAACGCTTGATATATCTTGCATAATCCTTGCTGTAGTTTATGTACCTTGTTGGTCCCTAGACCCTGACTTGGGCGGGGGGTCTAGAGCAACTCCCTACTTGTTTGTAAGGCTAGATTTTGATATGGCAGTATCAAATCACTCGAACATGAAACAATATTCAAAATATATAAAGAAATAATTTCAATCTTACCAGATTATGAATACATAACACAGAATTGCTAGCAAAACTCAGCTGAGCTGCTGGCTATAGTATGGCGTCCCTAAATTTATTCACTGTCTTTCATATGGGAAAACACCACACTTTAAAATCTGTGTCTAACACTGAACAATTATTGAAGAATGACCCCACTTTCGCGTCTGAGCGCTAATGATATGATTGTCTGTGGCCAATCACTGCCTAGTTGTACTTTAAATTTCAAATTTCTACACTAAAGTCATTTCAGTCATGCTTCAGTCAAGTATGGATGGTTATCTGTTAGTCTGTCCGTCTCTACTTGTGTTTCTAAAAAAAATGTGCTTGATTTTTGAAGCAACCTTTCTCTCCCCTTAAAATTTTGTCGTAAAAAGTTATATTTAGACACAGCTACCGCTCAAAAACCCTCTCCTCCATAATAAGTAACTTTGAACACCTGCGTCCCCAAGGTCGTGTTTTGTGTGCAAATAACGACACTTTTTATTCAAGGCAGTCTGTCGATGATGTAAACTACACTGTCTTTTGTCATTATCTTCAATATTATCTATCCGTTTGTAAAATTAAGATCATATTATTTCACTGCTCAGAATAGGCCATCCGGCCAGCTAATTTTTATATTCCTAACATTAATATTAAGAAAAATTACTTTTTAAATTTTTGTAATTTTCCTACCATCCGCGTTCTGCCGCTCAATTCAAATCAAAATCTTAGTATCGCAAAAGCGTCCATTCCGTACCTCGTGTCAATTTGGGGGACGTGAATTTTTTACTTTCCTCCATCCCCCCCCCCAATTGCGTCTCCTTAGCCTTGCTACGCAATCTTTCCAGTCATATTTTTTTCCTTTTTGATCCTCCGTTCCCCTCCTGTCTAGCAAGGCAAAATTTATAGAGGATGATGACCCGCGGTCTAGGCGATCATGTACATCAGCAGCTTACGCATTATGTTTTTTATCCTTAAATTGATATTATTAGACCGCTGGAAGCTGGTTTTTGATTGAGTGCTAGATAAGGAAAAAAGAACACAATTTAAAAAGACTGTTACTATCCTGTCCGTATGTTTTCCGCTATGGCATGTCGGGAAAGAAAGGGTATGTGCCCTCCCCCCTGTTTGCCTGCGAGAAATTGAACAGCGCACAAAGTCCTTTATTCAATTTATCTATATGCGCACTTTAACAAAATCTGCCTGTCACTACTAGCTATTGGCCAGCGTATGTTGTTTAGTCACATAACAATTACTCTAGTCACTATTTAATTTCACACATTGAAGCATAAACGAATTCTATTCGGTCACTGATCCGTCACACTTAATAATACTAAGTCAGCTAAGCCGTATCTTCTTGTGTAAGAAAAAAATAGGGTATCTGAAATTACATTACTCTGAACGACTGTCAAGAAATATCTATGCACTAGTTTTTAAATGCTAGGGAATTATATTGAATAAAATGGTAAACCTAACACATTTAGCACAATTTCTGTTACCACAAAATCAGAAATTTAAATCCCCACGGGACAATTTTACACATCCAGTGAAGAAATGGTACTAGTCCGTCGTGCTAAGATTACTCCAAGAAATTTCTGAGCGACTCTAAAACTGGGTTTAAGAGAGCGTTGTATTTATACAGATTTTGTGTTATTTCACTAAAGGGTGCGATAGATCAAGCCTTCGGCCGTATCAGGAAAATCGACGAGTTCGACTCCCGAGGTAAAGGATTTTCTATTCGCTCTACCGGCGTTTGCCGACGAACATCAAAGAGACATGGGCCATTCGAACGGGTTTTCTTAGATTTCGTACACTGCCGTAGATCAAATACTAAAATCCCCTGAAACTGTAGACATCAAAGGTACGGGAATATTATTATCGCCCTTGATTCTTCAAACAAACGAACCATTATATTTCTACGCGTGCTTCTGTCTGTCAAAAATGATGGTATAGCACGTTTCACTAGCTTTGCCCTCAAACAAATGTAATTATCTGATTAACCGTCCAACGTATTAATGCCATTTTTTGCATACGATGTTATATTGGGTTAGACCCAACAAATATATACTCGTACTTTATATCTGTGCATCTTGTCTAGTTCCCATAAACGAATGAAATCCTTTGATCTTTGTCGGCATACTAATTATTGTGTATCGAGAAAAGAAATTTTACCACTTCAGTCACAGATTCTGTGAATTGATTAGGCATAGGCGTGTCTACTATTACAATAATGTGGCCATCACGTTTGCACATGAATACCAGTTGAAGATAATTTCTTAAATGATCTGCATGCGAGATACTCGTGACATTGTTTGTCATTGACATTTAGTGCGCTACCAAACTGGACCTTCATTGATCTAATTATTTCAATAGGTATCACCACTTTGCGGTTCATAAATATCATAATGGAACGTTGCTCCTCTACTGTGCTTGTAAATAACGGTAAGGTCATCTTTAAAGAAATTAAACTTCATCCGAATCATAATCATCTCTGAGAAATTGATAATCAATCTCGGCTGAATGAAGGACAAACCATCATTCGTCCAATATTCCTCTTCTTCTTGTAACACATGGTTCTCACATTTCTTCCAATAATCCCTGGCTATATTGGAGATGGCGGCTTTTGTAAGTATTTCAACATCTTTTAATTTGAACGTTCTATTTTCTGTTGCTACCTATTCCTTAATTTTAGCCCAGACTAATTCTATTGGGTTTTTTTTTTTTTTGCGTTCGCCCGCTAATACTCGAGGCGAAATCTCAGATTATTATTTTTTTTTATGTCTAACCTGACATTGATTTTACGTGAGTATCCCTTTATTTCTTGTACATAGACAGGTGTCCCTCGCCATTCAGGCAAATACTCACCGATTTCGGAGGTACCCATTGCAGCTGGGTCGGCTCAGGAGCCGCCAGTCCCTGGTCGACGACACTTCTTCAAATGTCCTCGCCAGGTCTCGAGTTAATCCAGTCCAAATCCAGGTCGACGAAAAATCCTCAAATGCCGTCGCCCGGGTTTGATCCTGTATCACCCGGTCGCCAGAGCGGTGTTGTAACCACTACGCTAGCGCGGCTCCCCTATTGGGTTTAAGTGAGAATGGTAAGGAGGTAATCTTAAACATCTGTGACCATGTTCATGGATTGCCTTGTCTATGTGAAATATCTTTGTATGCTGTGTCTTTTTTACAATTCCAAGTAATTCAGGCTTCAGGGACATTTCGTTGAATGGAATGTTGTTTTTGGTCAGCCAAATCTTTATTACATCTTTAGTACTTGATGAATTAGGAACTCCGCCCTTCTGGTGCCCAAACGTTGTGATGAAAAAGGAGCATGCATGGAGGCCGTAAGGAGGCAGCCCCTCCACCATGCAAAGGCACAACAGGCCAATCACCTGTTTGTCTTAAACTATGATTACGAGAAATACAAGAGAGAAAACCGGACTGATTCTAAAGGCGACGAACTGGAACGGACTACGGACTACGACTTATGGAACTTGGAACACAAGAAGTATAAATGGGAAGGAAGAGGAGCTGGTGGAAGAGATGAGGAAAGCAAAACTAGAAATCCTGGCTATAACAGAAACGAAGAAAAAAGGACAAGGAGTCATGGATCTCGATGGCAACACGTTGCTCTACAGTGGTGTACCCATATCTGAAAGAGCTAAAGGGGGCGTGGGTTGCATTGTGGCCCAAAATCAAAAAGATAGTATCAAGGGATGGAACTTTGTCTCGGAGCGCATTATGGTTGTAAAACTAAAAGAAGAGAGAAACCATAGTCAACCTGGTCATAGTGTATGGGCCAAATGAGGATGAGAGAGCAGAGGTCAAGGAGGAATTCTTCGAGCTGCTTCAAAGGACAGTGGATGACTGCCTAGATGAAGTTATCATGCTCGGAGATTTTAATGCCAGAGTTGGAAATGACCATGCTAGATGGGGTGGCGTTATCGGAAGATATGGAGAAGATACTCTCAATGACAATGGAAAGCGACTCCTTAGATTCTGCAGTGAGCAGAATCTGATCATTACAAACACAAAGTTCCCCCATAAGCGCATACATGCATACACTAGATGTGAACCAACCAAGAATGAGAAGTCAGTGATCGACTATGCCATTGTTCGGAGAAGCTCATTCAGATATGTCCGAGATGCAAGAGTCTGGAGGGGGCCAGAGATTGGAAGTGATCACTACCTGCTAACAATCAAACGAACAACTGAAAGAGTTGCTCAGCCTAGGAACTGCCCAACATCACGCAAGAAACCAAGTAAACGAGCAGGAGAAATGAGCATTAGGACCTACAAGCTGAGAGAGCCAGAAATTAAGACCAGATATCAGGGGCTTATTGCTACAGCAGTGAGCAACACAGAAGAACGACCTGATGACTTGGAAACCCTCTGGAATAAATTCAAGGATATCATAAAGACAGCTGCTGCAGAAGCATGCGGTGAAGTCCGACTTGGGAACCAGAGAAAGAGGACACCTTGGTGGACAGAGGAAGTCAAAGAGAAAATAAGAGAGAAGAAAATGGCATGGAAACAATACTTAGGAGCTAAAAACACAACAGGACAAATGGAAAAATATAGAGAATATGTGATACTCAGAACAGAAGCAAAGAACAAAGTGCTAGCAGCAAAACAGAAGTCCTGGGAAGAATTTGGAGAAAAGCTAGAAAAAGATGCACAAGAAAACCAGAAATTGTTCTATAAGACCCTAAAGAACATGAGGAAGGAAAAACAATGCCCTCTCAAATTTATAAAGGACAAGCAAGGCAAATTGCTTACTGCCCCGAAGGAAGTAATGGAAAGATGGAAAGAATATTTCTCAGAACTCCTGGATGGTGAGCATGGTGAAGCAACAGAAATGATAACCACTAGCACAGAAGAGAAAACCAATGATGGTGAAGATGACATAAAGATGGAAGAACTGAGGGCAGCACTAGAGAAAATCAAGATGGGCAAAGCAGCAGGGCATGATGGTATAACACCAGAAATGGTTAAGTACATGGGAGCATCAGGCGACCTATTACTCTTAAAGGTCCTACAGGCAGCATGGTGCAACAAGACCATACCAAAGGATTGGGAGATTGCCATCATAACACCAATTTTCAAAAAGGGTGACAATCGACAATGTGGAAACCATAGAGGCATATCCCTTCTCAGTGTCCCTGGTAAAATCTACTCTAGAATCCTAGAGCAGAGACTCCGACGCCTAGCTGAGCCACAATTGGATGAGGTCCAGTGCGGATNCCGAGCAAACCGAAGTACTCAAGACCTAATCTTCACACTCAGACAGCTGAGTGAAAAGGCCCTTGAGTATAAGAGTGAGATCCATCTTTGTTTCATAGATCTGGAAAAGGCGTTTGACAGAGTCCCCTGGAGCAAACTTTGGGACTGTTTGGCAAGGAAGAATATTCCAGCACCTCTGATTCATGCTATACAGAGCTTCTACAAGTCTTGCAGAAATTATGTGAGGACAGCAAACCATAAGTCAGAAGAGTTCAGGACCACCACTGGTGTAAGACAAGGTGATATCCTGTCACCTTATCTTTTCATACTCCTCATGGACGATGTCATCAAGGCATGTAAGGAGAGAACAAGAAAGTATTCAGTGGGGTACTGGAAGATGAGACAGGTCTATATTTCGGAGCTGGCATTTGCTGATGATGTTGCCCTGATTGCTAAATCAGAGGCACATCTCCAATCCAACCTGCAAGTCTGGAAGGAAGAGCTGGAGAAGAGAGGGATGGTCATAAGCAGCTCTAAAACAAAATCCATGGTGATATCACGAGAAGAAAGAAAACATCAGATTAAGTTGGGAGAACAGGTCCTGGAGCAGGTCGACCACTTTAAATATCTCGGAGCTATTATAGACCGAAAGGGAGGCATCAAAGAAGAGTTGGCCACTCGAAAAGCAGCGGCTGGGAGACTTTTTCAGGCCATAAATCGTGGATTCCTCAGCAAGAAAGAGGTTGGTAAGAAAACGAAGATGGCTGTATACCGCTCCACCTATGTCCCAGTTTTGACATATGGATGCGAGTCGTGGGCAATGACTACAACCCACAAAAGCCAGATCCAAACCTCAGAAATGAGGTATCTGAGGAAAGTGGTTGAAGTAACAAGAAGAGACATGGTCCGCAACCAGACGATACGTCAAGGCCTGAAATCCCATCCGCTGCAGACCCAAATAGAACAGTCCCAACTAAGATGGTTTGGCCATGTCTGCAGAATGGGAGAAGATCGGCTACCACGACAAGCATGGGAAACAAAGAGCCAGGGATCCAGACCTCCAGGACGACCCAGAGTTCGAAGCAGGCAGTGTTAATAAAATTAAATATATGATAACATTAGGAACATACCGCAGATCAAACGTTGTGCCAGTCATCTTTAGTGTGTTTTCACTTACGTCTATCCAATTGTGGTAAAGCTAGTACATTTTTAATCTGTATTTTATATGAAAATTGAATGTGAATCTCTGATATGATTATGTCTGTATGTGTGCGGATTTCAGTAACAAATATGAGTTCAGTAATTTAGATGATGGCTGCTCCTGCATGTGTAATTAAGATTGTCTTTGCTGCTTGAGTATAAGTTGCATATATATATTACCTTTTGGATTACATATGGTAACATAACAAGTTTATCCTAAATACACAAAATCATTACAGCAATCTTGCAGAGGCTTTGTAACCATTAGGGAGAGGAATACTGGTGTATATTGTCATTGAAAAGCTAGCAGTTCTCACAAATAAGGTTAAAGCGCTGAACTTTATGTTTTTTTGTGAATCCCAAACTTCTAATGTACTCCATAGCGTAGATTGTGGAATAATATTGTCATTATACTTTCTTAAGAAGGATTTGCATAACCACTACCACTTATTGCGTGGTATTTCTCTGTGATCTCGTCAAAATTGAGTATCCGTGATCCACTCTAGCGTGCATAATTAGACTCCCTGCACAAGATAGCGGCCTCCTATCAGGCCGCCTTCATCGAAAACTAGCAAGCAAGTAGCAGACAGGATACACTTAATTCCCTGCTGTGGTCCTCGTTAAGGTTATTGATCTACAACACGTGTCGCAGCGTGAAGCCCAACCTTGAATAAATCAGCACTTTATTATAAAACCAAAAAGGGAGTTTTAAACCATATCTAGGTTTTTTTAAAACCCCCATCTAGGTGTAATTTTCCTTCATTAGTTGAAGAACGCCACCCAGATTTCGCCCAATTTCGGCCAAAATAGCCCACAATTCGCCAACAAATCGCCAAACTAGCCAAAGTCGTCGAAATCTAGGCTTTTTTCAAAACTCAGAGTGGCAACTCTTTTGTATAAATTAATTGCGTACAGACAACAATTGTAACAGACAACTACGATTGATTCCTGATTCAAATTGTAGTCTCATCAGCAGATATCTGCAGTATTGAGAAAAGCTAATATTATATAAAATTTAACTAGGCCCTTACTTAAGAGGTTAAATCCTTAACTTTATGTGTTCACTAACTGATTGTCGAAGTCAGTTACCCATTTACAGCTGGGTAAACGAGAGCGTGACGCCACCGTATTTCGTACTCGGTACCTTTGCCGCGAGAGGTCCGGGCTCTAGACACCCTGTCAATCCGACGATCGATGGCACTGTTATCACATTGAAACGTAGGTCAGTATTTCTATCTTGCACAGAATCGTCACCAAAAGATAACGCTCAGTGATGATGGATCAAAGATAATATTTAGTGATGATGGATCAAACATAACGTTTAGTGATGATGGATCAAACATAACGTTTAGTGATGATGGATCAAAGATAATATTTAGTGATGATGGATCAAACAAAACGTTTAGTGATGATGGATCAAACATAACGTTTAGTGATGATGGATCAAACATAACGTTGAGTGATGATGGATCAAAGATAACGCTCAGTGTAGGTGGATCAAAGATAACGTTTAGTGATGATGGATCTAAGATAACGCTCAGTGATGATGGATCTAAGAAAACGTTTAGTGATGATGGATCAAAGATAATATCTAGTGATGATGGATAAAACATAACGTTTAGTGATGATGGATCAAAGATAACGTTTAGTGATGATGGATCAAATATAACGTTTAGTGATGATGGATCAAACATAACGTTTAGTGATGATGGATCAAACATAACGTTTAGGGATGATGGATCAAACATAACGTTTGGTGATGATGGATCAAAAATAACGCTCAGTGCAGGTGGATCAAAGATAACGTTTAGTGATGATGGATCAAAGATAACGTTCAGTGATGATGGATTGTGGTGAAAAATTCTAATACCCATATATAAATTAGAACATAAATGTAAAGCAGAACGAAATAATACGATAGGAAGAAGAATGGAGAAAGACCAGTGCGTTCCCAGTATAGATAACGCCTTAGTTGTATAACGCCGTAATGGCTAACACAAGATTTCTACTTGTCCTAATTCGTTCGTTCCTAAATAAAATGCTTAGGCCTAACGATACGCCGATAAACGTAGTTCTAAAAATAGAATGTGTAGTAAAATCTTCTACCTTGATTTTAAAAACTAACACTAGTGCAAAATCGCGCACAAGGTTAGCCTTGGAAAGACAGACGGGCTTAGAAGAAAAAAAGCAGAGAGAGATAGAAGGACCATGGAATCCAGTAGCGCAAGCCACTCGCTGTGTGTCTAAAAATAAACCAACTCGCAGATTTTCCCCTGGATTTATATATATATTTTGCAGTGATTTTCTAATTCTGTGGGCATGGCCTGATTTTTTTTCAAATAAACAGTGATGAAAAAAACTAACGATACGATATTAGGTTTTGAAAACAGGTTTAATTCTTATTAGGAAACCTGATATTTTACGTAGGGCTCCTGACTTTATACTGATAGTACAGTCGTAAAGGATTGAACAGGTGGTAGTTGAAATTAAACACTTAACATCGAAAAAAGATCGTATTCTTAACTACACCACTTAGCCCCTTGAAAATCATATATTCGTGTAACAGGAAGAAGTGGACTAGGAATATGTAATAAATTATCTAAAAAGTCCATTAGATAATTAGATATTGGTAATAAAACATATAGAGAACAGAGATACTGTCAGGTTTGGTCATATCTGCTTGGGATGGAAATCCCTGACTTTTGTTGAAACATAGTAGTGACAGAAAGTCAAAGATAGTACGTGAGAGGCCATTGGCTGAACTTTGAAGTTAAAAGAAATAGGATTTGGTGACCTATGAATAACAAATAAATGCATAGAAACGGAGTAGAAGTGAATGACTGTGTACTCTTTTGAATATATTCAAAACGATTGGCCAATACACTGGATATTGGCAGAAGAAATCTTAGAGGGGACGCCATATCGTTACACATTTTGAGAGATGAGAGCAGGCAGTGTTATCCAAAATTAAATATATGATAACAGCTTGGACATACCGCAGATCAAACTGTGCCAGTCATCTTTAGTGTGTTTTCCTTACGAATTGTGGTAAGCTAGACATTTTTAATCTGTGTTTTCTATGACAATTGAATGTGCAATGATAAATTATGTCTGTATGTGTGTGGTTCAGTAGCAAACATGAGGCAAAGCCTAGATATTGCTCCACCATGTAAACGCTTGTCAGAGAGGAGTATAACTGCATATATATATATTGGATTGCCATATAGTAACATAACACCTATCCTATTGTATGGAAGGGATTACAGCTGGAATTGCAGAGGCGTTGTAACCATTAGGGAGAGGAATACTGGTGTATATTGTCACATGAAAAGCTAGCAGTTGGCCTAAAGCGCTGAACTTTGTGTTTGTTTGTACTGTCATTACTTTTGTGGAATAATATTGTATACTAGTTAGTAAGAAGGATGCATAACCTTCATTTTCAGGGGCCGTGGTATAGATGGTGATATTGCATCGTCCGGTCTGAGTACTGCGTGATCCAGAAAGTTGGCAGCAGACTCCCTGCACAAGATAGCGGCCATTGTCTATCATGCTTATCAAACTGAGAAGCAAGCGAGCAGAGGAAACAGGTTCCCTGGAGCTGCATTATGAGAGAAGAGCATGTCAGCACATGAAGCCCCCCTTTGAATACAACAACCCTGAACTGAACTGTATTATAAAACCAAAAGGGACAGAAGTTTTAAAGAAACAGAATCTGTGAATCCTTTAATATTATTTCCACCAGTAACAAAAACATGAAGTCGTGATGACAAACAACAACCTAGCACTAAAAGCCAGTATTACCTCATAATAATACATCACAACACTACACTTATATTACAATACTATTATATGTCTGGACCCAAAGATCCCTTTGTTTAAAATTGTATCAACGTCGTGTGTGTACATAAACATTGTGCTTACATTTGATTGTGATTCCAGGAGATTCACATTGTAGTAGGATCGTAGGATATCTATATATTGAAAAAGCTGTAATAACATAAATATATAATTTTTAACATTTGACTTTACATCATTTTTAAGATAAATCTTTAGAGTGTTATGTGTTTGTGATTGTCATAGGTTGTAAAGTGTTGTGAATCTTAACTTAGGTGTTTATCTGTCTGTTGGTTGTTGTGAACTTACACTTCATCACTATCATAACCCTAGGCATTAAACAAAGTCATCATACAATTCAAGAATAAGTCTGATTGAGGTCGAAATGTGGTAGCAAGCAAGGTTCTCTGTAACACACCAACATTATTAGATACAAGGACCTTCACAGCTGATCTCATTCAGTACACTATGTCCCCTATAACTATATTTATATAATCCCAGCTCACCACATTGATCAAAGACAACGTTCAGTGATGATGGATCAAAGATAACTCTCAGTGTAGGTGGATCAAAGATAACGTTCAGTGATGATGGATCAAAGATAACGTTCAGTGATGATGGATCAAAGACAACGTTCAGTGATGATGAATCAAAGATAACGCTCAGTGTAGGTGGATCAAAGACAACGTTCAGTGTAGGTGGATCAAAGACAACGTTCAGTGATGATGTATCAAAGATAACGCTCAGTGTAAGTGGATAAAAGACAACGTTCAGTGATGATGGATCAAAGATAACGTTCAGTGTAGGTGGATAAAAGACAACGTTCAGTGATGATGGATCAAAGATTACGTTCAGTGATGATGGATCAAAGATAACACTCAGTGATGGTTGATCAAAGTCAATGTTCAGTGTAGGTGGATAAAAGACAACGTTCAGTGATGATGGATCAAAGATAACGTTCAGTGATGATGGATCAAAGATAACGCTCAGTGTAGGTGGATCAAAGTCAACGTTCAGTGTAGGTGGATCAAAGACAACGTTCAGTGATGATGGATCAAAGATAACGTTAAGTGATGATGGATCAAAGACAACGTTCAGTGATGATGGATCAAAGATAACACTCAGTAATGGTTGATCAAAGATAACACTCAGAAATGGTTGATCAAAGATAAAACTCAGTGATGGTGGTTCAAAGTTAACACTCAGTAATGGTGAATCAAAAATAACGCTCAGTGATGGCGAACCAAAGATAACGATCTGTGATGGTGGATCAAAGACAGCACGCAGTGATGGTGGGTCAAAAATAACACTCAGTGATCGTGGATCAAAGAAAACACTCAGTAATGGTTGATCAAAGACAACACTCAGTGATGGTTGATCAAAGATAAAACTCAGTGATGGTGGATAAAAGATACCGTTCTGTGATGGTGGACAAAGATAACACTCAGTGATGATGGATCAAAGATAACGTTCTGTGATGGTGGATCAAAGACAGCACGCAGTGATGGTGGGTCAAAAATAACACTCAGTGATGGTGGATCAAAGAAAGCACTCAATAATAGTGGATAAAAGATAACGCTCAGTGATGGTGGATCGTAGTAAACACTCAGTGATGGTGGATCAAAGATAACATTCAGTGATGGTGGACCAAAGATAACACTCAGTGATGGTGGATCAAAGATAATACTCAGTGATGGTAGATCTAAGATAACACTTATTGATGTGGTTCAAAGATAAAGCTCAGTGGTGATATCAAAGATTACACGCTGTGATGGTGGATCAAAGATTACACTCAGTGATGGTGGTTCAAAGTTAACACTCAGTGATGGTGGTTCAAAGTTAACACTCAGTGATGGTGGATCAAAGATAACATTCAGTGATGGTGGACCAAAGATAACGATCTGTGGTGGTGAATCAAAGATAATACTCAGTGTAGGTGGATCTAAGATAACACTCAGTGATGTAGATCATAGATAAATCTCAGTGATGATATCAAAGATTACACTCTGTGATGGTGGATCAAAGATTACACTCTGTGATGGTGGATAAAAGATACCGTTCTGTGATGGTGGACAAAGATAACACTTAGTGATGATGAATCAAAGAGAACGTTCTGTGATGGTGGATCAATGACAACACGCAGTGATGGTGGGTCAAAAATAACACTCAGTGATGGTGGATCAAAGAAAACACTCAATAATAGTGGATAAAAGATAACGCTCAGTGATGGTGGATCCTAGTAAGCACTCAGCGATGGTGGATCAAAGATAGCATTCAGTGATGGTGGACCAAAGATAACACTCAGTGATGGTGGTTCAAAGATAACACTCAATGATGGTGGATCAAATATAACACTCAGTGATGGTGGACCAAAGATAACCCTCAGTGAGGGTGGACCAAAGATAACGCTCAGTGATGGTGGATCAAAGATAACACTCAGTGATTGGGGCCCAAAGATAACACTTAGTGATGGTGGACTAAAGATAACACTCAGTGATGGTGGATCAAAGATAACACTCTGTGATGGTGGATCAAAGATAACACTCAGTGATGGTGGATCAAAGATAACACTCAGTGATGGTGGATCAAAGATAACACTCATTGAAGGTGGCTCAAAGATAGCATTCAGTGACGATGGATCAAAGATAACACTCATTGATGATGGCTCAAAGATAACACTCAGTGATGGTGGATCAAAGATAACACTCAATGATGATGGATCAAAGATAACACCCAGTGATGGTGGATCAAAGATAACATTCAGTGATTGTGGATCAAAGATGACATTCCGTGATGGTGGATCAAAGATAACACTCACCGATGGTGGTTCAAAGATAACATTCAGTGATGATGGGTCAAAGATAACACGCAGTAATGATGGATCAAAAATAACATTCAGTGATGATGGATTAAAGATAACACTCAGTGATGGTGGATCAACGATAACACTCATTGATGGTGGTTAAAAGATAACGCTCTGTGACGGTGGATCAAAAATAACACTGAGTGATGGTGGATCAAAGATAACATTCAGCGATTGTGGATCAAAGTAATGTTTCAGTGATGGTGGATAAAAGGTAACACTCAGTGACGGTGGATCAAAGATAACATTCAGTTGTGGTGGATCAAAGATAACACTCAGTGGTGGTGGATCAAAGATAACATTCAGTGGTGGTGGATCGAAGATAATACTTATTGATGATGGATCAAAGATAACGTTCTGTAATGATGGATGAAACATAACACTAAGTGATAGTGGATCAAAGAAAAGTTTCAGTGATGGGGGATCAAAGATAACACTCAGTGATGGTGAATCAAAGATAACACTCAGTGATGGTGGATAAAAGATAACGCTCAGTGATGGTGGATTAAAGATAACACTCAGTGATGGTGGACCAAAGATAACGCTCTGTGGTGGTGGATCAAAGATAATACTCAGTGTAGGTGGATCTAAGATAACTCTCAGTGATGTGGATTAAAGATAACGGTCAGTTATGGTGGATCAAAGATAACGTTCTGTGATGGTGGATCAAAGATAACACTCAGTGATGGTGGACCAAAGATAACGCTCAGTGATGTGGATCAAAGATAACGCTCAGTTATGGTATCAAAGATTACACTCTGTGATGGTGGATCACAGATAACACTCAGTGATGGTGGACCAAAGATAACTCTCAATGATGTGGATCAAAGATAACGCTCAGTTATGGTATCAAAGATTACACTCTGTGATGGTGGATCAAAGATAACACTCAGTGATGGTGGACCTAAGATAACGTTCTGTGATGGTAGATCAAAGAAAACACTCAATGATGGTGGATCAAAGATAACACTCAGTGATGGTGGATCAAAGATAATACTCAGTGATGGTGGACCAAAGATAACACTCAGTGATGGTGGACCAAAGATAACTCCCAGCGATTGTGGATCAAAGATAACACTCAGTGATGGTAGACCAAAGATAACACTCAGTGATGGTGGACCAAAGATAACACTCAGTGATGGTGGATCAAATATAACACTCAGTGATGGTGGACTAAAGATAACACTCAGTGATGGTGGATCAAAGATAACACTCAGTGATGCTGGATCAAAGATAACAATCAGTGATTGTGGACCAAAGATAACACTCAGTGATGGTGGACTAAAGATAACACTCAGTGATGGTGGATCAAAGATAACACTCAGTGATGCTGGATCAAAGATAACACTCAGTGATGGTGGACCAAAGATAACACTCTGTGATGGTGGATCAAAGATAACACTCAGTGATGGTGGATCAAAGATAACGCTGTGTGACGGTGGATCAAAGATAACGCTCTGTGACGGTGGATCAAAAATAACACTGAATGATGATGGATCAAAGATAATATTCAGCGATTGTGGATCAAAGATAACACTCAGTGATGGTGAATCAAAGATATCACTCAGTGATGGTATCAAAAATAACACTCAGTGATAATGTCAAAAATAACACTCAGTGATGATGGATCAAAGATAACATTCAGCGATGGTGCCAATGATAACACTTAGCGATGGTGTCAAAGATAACACTCAGTAATGGTGTCAAAGATAACACTCAGTGATGGCGTCAAAGACAATACTCAGTGATGGTAGATCAAAGATAACACTCAGTGATGATACATCAAAGACAAGACAAAGTTTTGTACAGAACTGTTTCATAATTTCATAGTTTCGTTTGCAAGCTTAGCTCAGTTACAAACAAGTCCTTCACTTTGTTTGGTTTCCCGAGTCAGTAGCTCGTTTTCTCTCAATCATAGCCCGACATTATAGGGCAAAGTTGTGAGTTTCTCCCTACCTTGTTATTGGTTTTATTCATTTCTGGGGTTTTCCAAGTAGCTAGTGTCCAGACAGAGTAATATTTCCCATACTATCTATCTATCTATCTATCTATCTATCTATCTATCTATCTATCTATCTATCTATCTATCTATCTATCTATCTATCTATCTATCTATCTATCTATCTATCTATCTGTCTGTCTGTCTATTTATCTGATCTGACTGAGTGACTGACAGTCCGTCCGCCCTAATAATTAACAAACTAACAAATCAAGTAACTAATCAACTAATTATTCGTTATCTATTTTTTGCCTACCTGTCTGCCTGCCTGCCAGTCTGCCTGTTCCATCTAAGCATCGGTCTGTCTGTCGCCCGTCTCATCTGCCTGGTTGTCTGTCTATCTATCCGCCCGTGCTGTCTGTCTGTCGATATATCAAAGCGGAAACAGATAAAAATAAAGTGCGGTACGTGTGACTGTGTAGCATACTACAATTGTCACGAGCCCACTTACACACGTTCTTCTGTAGTCCGCTTTTGGCTGATAACAAATTGCACGTACCGCACAGCCAATTCTGTCTCTCACTTATTTCTCCATCTCTGGCCATAAGTGTTGTAGGAAGGTTCAATGGCGCCTCTTTTCTTTTCCAGTAATTTTGGAGAGAAAAAAAAAAAGGGAGGGGGGAGGGGGGGGGGGGGGGGAGAGGGGGAAAAGCCACTCTTATTTACTTTAGCCACTTATTGAATCTATTTTTTTTTTGGTCATGATCTGTCTCGTGGCCTATTTCTTTGTTTTATGTTTTTGTTTTAATAATAGCGACGAGAAGTGATGCTCGCTGATCTGTTGGGATTGTAACTGCGCGTACAGTCTTATTACTTTATTTCTTTACTGTTTTTGGTCCGAGTCAAGGGTCGGTAACCAATGATCGGATCTACCGTTAGATTACGAATGATGATTTGGTACATCTCCATGTGATGGGCCGGGGGCGAGGGGGGAATGTGGGGTGCGGGTGAGAGAAGTTTTAAGCTAGGAAAATTTCCGGCTGTTCTTCTAACGCCGACAGGTAAAAACGCGGGTATGGTCTCTCGCGGCAAAAGGTGCCAGGTTCGACTCACGGTATGGTTACGCTCCAGTCTACCCTGCTGTAAATGCACATGTGACTTTGCTCTTGAGGTAGGAAAGAAAAAGGCAGCGAGGAAAGGAAATGGTCATACCCCGTCTCTCGATGCTGGGTCTGGTATAGTGAAGTCTCTAACACTTCCCTTACGGCAGTATCTGCTAGGGGCCTACCTTTCCCTTTATCCTCAAGATGAAGGGTATTTTGCCCCAATGAAAACCAACGAGCTAGCGTTTTAAAATTAATTTTATTCGTGAACTGCAGAAGATAGGAAGGCGATAATGTATTTTTTTTTTTTGAAATCTTCTTCTTCTTCTTCTTCTTCTTCTTCTTCTTCTTCTTCTTCTTCTTCTTCTTCTTCTTCTTCTTCTTCTTCTTCTTCTTCTTCTCCTTCTGCGTACACTCTCAAACATCTACATGAATGTTTTCATAGATAGCAGTAGTCAGCTTGAGGCTATTTGCATCTCCGTAGAGCTTTTCCACGAATGGTGCTGATGTCGGCCATATGCGCTTTTTGTGTTTCACATATGTTGGACATCTTTTCTTGCTCTTAGCCTCTGTGTAGCCTAGTGGGACTTTATGGGGTTAGCGACATTTTGCTTACTTTTTAATTACGTCATCATCAAGTGGCGAACGTTGCACTGTTTCGTTAGGCCTGTGGCCCAGTGCATTTGATTTAAACGGGCATTTATGTTGGGTTGCCTTCCTTAGCCTTTGACTGTCCCCCAGCCTACCCACAAGGCAGCAGTGTGGTCTCTCAGTTTGACTTTTTTTCTAAAAAAAAATATTTAGAAAATCGCTACCGTCAATACTTAAGTCGCCATATTGGCAAGGGGAGTTCACCCCAAAAACTCTTTCTGAAGTGAAGTTAACATTGGGTATATAAAATATTATTTTGTTAAATTTTCTGCCGCTCTGTTGAAGGAAGTACCAGGAGGTAGATCGTCTTGCAGAGATAACAGTTGCATGAAGGCTGTACTTATTCCTATGCCCAAATACAAAAGAACGTCAATTATCCGAACGTCAGTTGTCCGAACTGACAATTATCCGAACCACGCCGCTAATTAAAAGAAAAAAAAGGTATTTACTTTAAGTGTACTGTTTGTTATGCTGAAGTAGTTTATGTGAAAAGAAAATGCGATTTATAATTGAAACCATGTAATACAATTAGGCAAGTTCAAAATAAATATAAATTGCATTGTTTCCTCAAAACTTTATGGTTATTATTTACAAAACATTTCCTAAATCAATTATAACTGTTTTATAACACTTCATACTTCAGAATACAGGAGTAATAACCTTAGGTACAGTAATTAAGTGTGGGCCTAATTACACTTTGTTTCGTATAAACTGAGTAGTCTTACGTATGTTTGATTATCCGAACTATTTGAATAACCGAACCAACCTTGGTCTCAACTAGTTCGGATAATCAACTATCTGCTGTTCTCTGAAGCCTAAAAATAGACCAAGGTAGATCTTTAGATAACTCTATATTTCTAAAGTTGATTCACGCAGCTCCTGGGCTGCCTACAACATGTCTAAGTATTCAGAGCACGGTCTGGTTCCGCCTTCTCTTTTGTAATTGAGTGTCTGATTTTGTCTCGTCTTCGATTGCTAGACGTGTTTTTCCTACCTCTTGAGCCAAAGATTCTCGCAATTTGTAAGATGCACCTATTGTCTGTGGGTGAACATCTTATAGGAAGATCCTTTGGGCTTACAGAGAGAACTGCTTGCGGGAGGAGGCAATGTAGAATGGAAACTTTGATCGATAAGATTCATCTTTTCCAGACAAGAAGATAAATCGTCGGAATAGCCTACTGACAACAGTGACTGGAAATGAGAAGGAAGGAAAGAAGAAAATTGTTCTCCGTATGTTTGCGAGGGGCACTGTGCCAAGAAGGACCTACAGTTATTTTGTTAGAGACGTGAGAATGAGGATTTACGAGGAAGACGAGGAGACGTGAGATTATTTAAAGAAGTGGTACACACAAATGCAAGTTATAGAAGGTGAGATGTAATGTGCAAACATAACACAAGGACACGTCACACGCATATACATGAGGACGTATTAGCATACACACATAAAAGGAAGAGGTGTAACATATACAGTGGTGGCTTTTAGCTTTTTTAGTTCCCTTTTAATTCCAATGGTTCTCTAACGAGACAAAGAAATAACAGGGCTTCTGCTTCCTCCAGCATGTCGTAAAAGGCAACTAATATGAGGTTGTGCAAGGGTGTTGACAACCTCATCACATAAAAGACATTGCTACAGAAACAACACCTGACTGGAAAGATTGCGTAGCAAGGCTAAAGAGACGCAATTGGGGGGGATGGAGGAAAGTAAAAATTCAAGTCCCCCAAATTGACACGAGGTACGGAATTGGACGTTTTGCGATACCAAGCGCTTGATTTGAATTTGAGCGGAAGAACGCAGATGTTAGGAATATTACAAAAATTTAAAAAGTAATTTTTCTTAATATTAATGTTAGGAATATAAAAATTAGCTGGCCGGATGGCCTATTCTGAGCAATGAAATAATATGATCTTAATTTTACAAACGGATAGATAATATTGAAGATAATGACAAAAGACAGTGTAGTTTACAACATCGACAGACTGCCTTGAATAAAAAGTGTCGTTATTTGCACACAAAACACGACCTTGGGGACGCAAGTGTTCAAAGTTACTTATTATGGAGGAGAGGGTTTTTGAGCGGTAGCTGTGTCTAAATATAACTTTTTACGACAAAATTTTAAGGGGAGAGAAAGGTTGCTTCAAAAATCAAGCACATTTTTTTTAGAAACACAAGTAGAGACGGACAGACTAACAGATAACCATCCATACTTGACTGAAGCATGACTGAAATGACTTTAGTGTAGAAATTTGAAATTTAAAGTACAACTAGGCAGTGATTGGCCACAGACAAGCATATCATTAGCGCTCAGAGCGCATTTGGGGTCATTCTTCAATAATTGTTCAGTGTTAGACACAGATTTTAAAGTGTGGTGTTTTCCCATATGAAAGCAAGTGAAGTAAATTTAGGGACGCCATCCTATAGCCAGCAGCTCAGCTGAGTTTTGCTAGCACTTCTGTGTTAATTATTCATAATCTGGTAAGATTGAAATTATTTCTTTATATATTTTGAATATTGTTTCATGTTCGAGTGATTTGATACTGCCATATCAAAATCTAGCATTACAAACAAGTAGGGATTTTGCTCTAGACCCCCCGCCCAAGTCAGGGTCTAGGGACCAACAAGGTACATAAACTACAGCAAGGATTATGCACGATAGAGCAAGCGTTGAAACAGATTACCTATCTTCTTTTAGGGCCGACAACTAATAATTATTTTTCAGAATCTATAGTCTGGGAGGATCTATCGGATGTAAACCCACCATGGTAACTGTGCTGTTTGGTCAGAGAGATCTGACCTGTCTGTATGATGTGGTTGTTGTGTCAGTGTGGTGTCCAGACGTGGGTATAGAATAGATTTTGACACATAGCCCATACTTTGATTGCAGAGCTGTGAGTTTTCTATCGACAACAAAGCAGAGTCTATTCGGTGGGTGACTTTACTCGAGTGTATCTGTGCAGTTCTTGTGACAGAGACCACCATTATTGCCCGCCAGCACGGAGAGGTGGGACCGCAAGTTTTCAGCACCAGAGCTACAAAAAGATGAGTGAGCCTCTGGTCTGCTGGACATTCACCAACTATTGGTAGTGACTAATATCCCCGTAAAAATTCCCACCATTTTCTGGACATTGTGTAGTCAATATAGACAGGTGTGATGAGGCCACCCCAACAGCACAAACAGTAAATATCCTCCCAAAGAGATGACTACTCGAACTTTTTTTTTTAATAAAACTAACTAGTCTAGTACTTAAATATGTACACTCCTGCATTTATTATGTAACATTCCATGCATATTTTTTTCATAAATTTTCAATCCTTCTTTTAAAACAAGTTCTGGTCAAAATAAAACTTGATCCAGAACCAATAAATGTAATATAATTATATCAAAAACTTTATACACGTGAGTTAGTTCAGTGTATTTTAACACTTGTTAATCTTATTAGTCTTCTTAAATGTCTGTGGGTGTATTTATAACTAACACACCACATTACACATCATTACCCTAGACACTTTACGTAGCCACATTCATTAAGAAAAAAAAAAATTAAGTGTGAGGTCGTAGTGGTAGCAAGAAAGGCCTTCTGATAATTCTCAACTACATTTTATCTCAGGAGCCTTCACAGCTGGCCTCATACAATTTACATGTAGTAATAACACCATCATACAATACCATCAACACCACTACATAAATTGGGGTCTTGTCCAGGGATAATTAGCCCAACAGTAATATTGAGATCTCCTGGTGGGAGAAATAAAAGTAGGGAAATAAATTGTAAAATTTCCTTTAAAATTAAAAGTGTCCCTGCAGATAAAAGTTGGTGAATCTTCACAGCCAGTAATAATTAATTAGTTAACTGGTTAGTTAGAATTAGTTAGACTATAGTCATATAGTAATTAGAAGTACTTAGTGTATTTACTGGTTAGAGATTTATCTTGTATATTATTATATTGTCCAAAAAGTATGGCAGAGCTAGCAAAGTTTAGATCAGCTGCTGTGCTCACTGCGAAGGAGATGGGGATGGATGGTCAAATTTTAATTCAATACGTAACGACTGAATGTGATAAATATATTGAAAGGGAAGATAGAAAGGTAGCTGAAGAGAAGAGGTTACAAATTGAGGCTGATAGAGAAATTAAGAGGCTGCAGATTGAGGCAGAAGAAAAAAGGCTGACTGCCGAAAGGGAGGCAGAAGAAAAACGACAGCAAAGGGAGGCAGAAGAAAAACGACAGCAAAGGGAGGCAGAAGAAAAACGACAGCAAAGGGAGGCAGAAGATAAAAAGGCCGAAAGGGAGGCTGAAGATAGAAGGTTGCAGAGGGAGCACGAATTACGACTAAGGGAGCTGGAATTACAAGGCCCGGCCCCTGAAAATGGTGCCAGCCCTTTTGCCTCAGATGCTACGCCCAGTATGGGAGCCTCAAACTCAGCTATGGGGTTTCATTTAGACCATTTTGTTGAAAAAGACGATGACATAGAGGGGTACCTGGGACGTTTTGAGTTATTAGCTACTACATATGGGTTAGAGAGAGAGAGGTGGAGTTTAAAGCTATCACAGGGATTGAGGGGTGCTTCTTATGAAGTATTTGCCAAAATGAACAGGGAAGACCAAGACAATTATGACATGTTAAAGCAGGCTTTGTTATTAAGGTACGAGAAGAATGGTGAATTTTATCGTAAGAAATTTAGAAATGCCAAACTGTTGTCTGGGGAGACATACCACCAATTCTCTGCCAGACTAGAAACCTATTTGGAGAAATGGACGGCTCTGGGGAAGACCCAAGATCTTAAAGAAATGATCATGATTGAGCAATTGAGAGAGTCCATGGCTCCAGACATGAGAAAATTTCTCATGGAACAAGGTGCAGAGAAGTTGGGGGAAATTTTAAATGTTGCTGAGAGGTATCAGGCAGCTCAGGCAGAGGTAAGTGGTGCTAAGAAGAAGCACATAGACAATTTTAAAGCTCCACAGCAATTTAATAAATTTGATAATAGAGAGCAGGGAAATAAGGGTAGGACAAATTTTGAGCGGCCAAGAAATGACTATCGCGACAGAAACTCACAGTTCAATGACCAAAAGTTCAATGAAAGAAAACCGTTGAACCAAGGAAAAAGATGGTGCAAATGGTGCAAGAAGGATAACCATAACACCGAATTTTGTAGAAGGAAACCTTCAAACATTGCTGCAATGAAGTCGGGGACGCAAAGATTAAAGGTTAATCCTAAGGGACAACAGGAACCTTATCACCCCCCAGTTTGTGAGGATGTTATTTGTAATGGGGTCACCATAAGGTGCCTTTATGATACAGGTTTGGATTATGATTCAGTTGTGAAGTCTAGCCTAGTGGACCCAAGTCAGTATACCACAGAAACAGTGGAAATACAAGGGGCGACTAAGGACATACCACTCATGACACTTCCCATCGCAAGGATAACGGTGAAAACTCGCTATGTGGAAGGAGAAATCAGAGCAGCAGTGATAGATGAACCAATCTACCCTCTAATCTTGGGGTGTAGATACGTCTTCTTGGGGAATCCCGAGAAACCTGTGATCATGGCGACAGTGCAGACCAGGTCACAGAAGAAGGAGGAAGAAGGTGAACCTATAAACGCTCATCCAGAGGAGATGAGGAAGGCGCAGGCTGAGGATAGGACACTCAAGCCCTGTTTTAAAAAATTGCCCAAATGCCACACACCTCCGAGCAAGGGGGAATATTTCATGAAGAACAAACTCTTATACAGGAAGGCCGGAACTGGAACAAATGGTCACAACCAGCTGGTTCTTCCCATTGCATATAGAGAGAAAGTGATGGAACTCGGACATGCAATCCCCTTCAGTGGTCACATGGGGATCAGCGCCACAGGACAGCGTATAGCTTGTCATTACTTCTGGCCAGGGATAACGGAGGATATAAAAAGATATGTCAAATCCTGCCCAGAATGTCAAAGGGTAGCTCCAAAGCACTGGACTGCCCCCTGCAACTCTAGGGGAAATGCCCATAGTGGGAACACCTTTTGAGAGGGTTGCAGTGGATATTGTAGGACCTCTCACTCGGACCAAGAGGAGGAACAGTTACATCCTTACTCTGGTGGACACTTGTTCTATGTGGGGAGAGGCGGTAGCCCTGCCATCAATTGATTCAAAACATGTAGCAGAGGCACTACTTACAATATTTACCCGATTAGGATTCCCGCATCAAATCTTGACGGATAATGGTTCTCAGTTCAAGGGGAAACTAACGGAAGAAGTTTTTAAGCTATTTCAAGCCAGGCACTTTCATTGTAGTCCGTACCATCCACAAGGGAACGGCCAGGTAGAGAGGTTCAATGGGACTCTCATTTCTATCCTGAGAAAGCTGGCACACGAAAAAACCGGATCTGTGGGATCAATTCCTGCCCGCCGCATTGTTTGCGTACCGGGAGGTACCACATAGTTCAACCGGGATGGCTCCCGCAACTCTGCTATTTGGGAGGCCAATAAAAGGGCCTTTAGAAGCTCTATTAAGGACCTGGACAGATGAGAAGGCGGAAGAGACTGTTACCTCATCGTATCAATACGTGAACGAACTGACCACTCGTTTGAAAGCTGGATGGAAACTGGCAAATGATAATTTGAAACAGGCCAGGAAGAAACATGCAGCATACTTTAATAGGAAGGCAAAGGACAGGGAACTGGCAGTCGGAGAGAAGGTGCTGCTTCTACTACCGGGAAGCCAGAATAAATTACAAATTGGTTGGCAAGGTCCATATACGGTTCTAGAGAAGGTGTCTAGAACAAACTATAAAATTGACAAAAAGGGGAAGGAAAAAGTTTATCATGTAAACCTGTTAAAGAAGTATCTGGACAGACCACTCCAGGAAAGCACCCCCTTATTGACCTTAGCTATTGCAACCCAGATGCAAAAGGAACCACTCACCTCACATGAATACCCATTACATCCTTGTGAAACCGCAGCACAGGTAAAAGTCAGTAAGCACCTGACTAAAAACCAGAGGGAGAGAGTTCAAAAGGTTCTGGAGGAACATACAGATGTATTAACAGATAAACCAGGCCATACAAATTTGCTACAGTATGACATGAAACTGGTAGACTCAAACCCAATCTGTATGAGAGCCTATTCTATTCCGTTCGCGAAGGAGAAGGCATTGAAGGAAGAAATAGATTATTTGCTGAAGGAGGGGATTATTTCGCACAGTGAATCATCTTTTAGTTCTAGTGTCGTTTTGTTGAGGAAACCGTCTGGGGAACACAGACTGTGCATAGATTACAGGAAACTGAATGCTGTCACAGAAGGACAAGTGGATCCATTACCAGACACAAAACAGTTATTTGCCAGACTGAACAAGGCAAAATACTTTTCAAAGGTGGATCTTAGTAAAGGCTATTACCAGATCCCAGTGAAGCCTGAAGTGAGACCTTATTTGGCTTTTAGCACTTCGGATGGACATTATGAATTCAATATGCTACCATTCGGACTGAAAAATGCTCCGAGTGTGTTTTCAAGGATGATGCGAAAATTGTTGGACCCCCTGAATAACCCATGTATCACAAATTTCATGGATGATATTCTCGTCGCCACAGAGACATTTGAAGAACACATTGAAGCTCTGGAGATGTTGTTTGATAGACTTCGGGAGGCGAACTTAACTGCTAGGCCAACAAAATGTTGTATTGGATGCAAAGAGTTGGAATTCTTGGGGCACACTGTATATCAGGGTAATATGACCCCTGATCCTAAGAACTTGGAAAAACTGCAGAGAGCACCTAGGCCGCAAACCAAAAAGGACGTGCGATCATTCGTGTCGTTATGCGGATTTTATCAGAAATACATCAAAAATTTTAACGCTATTTGTGCTCCTCTGACTGATCTGACTCGCAAGGGACTTCCAGATAAAATTATTTGGACTGCACAATGTGAATTAGCGTTCCAAGAGTTAAAGGAAAAACTCACTAGCAAGCCTATTCTCAAACTGCCTGATTTGACACAGGACTTTGTCTTAAGAACCGATGCAAGTAATGTAGGACTTGGAGGGGCTTTGTTGCAAAGATCATCTTCACCTGATGGGGAACTGAAACCAGTCGCTTATGCAAGCCGCAAATTGAATAAGGCGGAACAAGGATACTCCACAAGCGAAAAAGAATGTTTAGCATTAATCTGGGCAATAAAGAAGTTTCAAATCTATCTGTATGGTAGGACTTTTGTGGTGGAGACGGATCATCAGCCTCTCGTGTTCTTGTCTCAGGCTAAGCATGAAAACGCAAGATTGCTGAGGTGGTCTTTATTGCTTCAACCTTATCAGTTTAGTATCCAATATATCCCAGGCAAATTGAATGTCGGTGCAGATTTCCTCAGTCGGCACCCCTGTGATCAAAATTAGAGTAATGGCAGACGTGAGGAGTAATTTTACCTATGTGTATCGCTGGTTTTGGAACTTGCCATAGGCATGTTTTCAAGTGGGGAGATGTGTAGTGAAATTGACAGAGATACAACGGTAAAATTCCTCCAAGGATAACATTTAAGGATAAAAACATAATGCGTAGGCTGCTGATGTACATGATCGCCTAGACCGCGGGTCATCACCCTCCATAAATTTGACTTGCTAGACAGGAGGGGAACGGCGGATCAAAAGAAAAAAATATGACTGGAAAGATTGCGTAGCAAGGCTAAAGAGACGCAATTGGGGGGGATGGAGGAAAGTAAAAATTCAAGTCCCCCAAATTGACACGAGGTACGGAATTGGACGTTTTGCGATACCAAGCGCTTGATTTGAATTTGAGCGGAAGAACGCAGATGTTAGGAATATTACAAAAATTTAAAAAGTAATTTTTCTTAATATTAATGTTAGGAATATAAAAATTAGCTGGCCGGATGGCCTATTCTGAGCAATGAAATAATATGATCTTAATTTTACAAACGGATAGATAATATTGAAGATAATGACAAAAGACAGTGTAGTTTACAACATCGACAGACTGCCTTGAATAAAAAGTGTCGTTATTTGCACACAAAACACGACCTTGGGGACGCAAGTGTTCAAAGTTACTTATTATGGAGGAGAGGGTTTTTGAGCGGTAGCTGTGTCTAAATATAACTTTTTACGACAAAATTTTAAGGGGAGAGAAAGGTTGCTTCAAAAATCAAGCACATTTTTTTTTAGAAACACAAGTAGAGACGGACAGACTAACAGATAACCATCCATACTTGACTGAAGCATGACTGAAATGACTTTAGTGTAGAAATTTGAAATTTAAAGTACAACTAGGCAGTGATTGGCCACAGACAAGCATATCATTAGCGCTCAGAGCGCATTTGGGGTCATTCTTCAATAATTGTTCAGTGTTAGACACAGATTTTAAAGTGTGGTGTTTTCCCATATGAAAGCAAGTGAAGTAAATTTAGGGACGCCATCCTATAGCCAGCAGCTCAGCTGAGTTTTGCTAGCACTTCTGTGTTAATTATTCATAATCTGGTAAGATTGAAATTATTTCTTTATATATTTTGAATATTGTTTCATGTTCGAGTGATTTGATACTGCCATATCAAAATCTAGCATTACAAACAAGTAGGGATTTTGCTCTAGACCCCCCGCCCAAGTCAGGGTCTAGGGACCAACAAGGTACATAAACTACAGCAAGGATTATGCACGATAGAGCAAGCGTTGAAACACAGATTACCTATCTTCTTTTAGGGCCGACAACTAATAATTATTTTTCAGAATCTATAGTCTGGGAGGATCTATCGGATGTAAACCCACCATGGTAACTGTGCTGTTTGGTCAGAGAGATCTGACCTGTCTGTATGATGTGGTTGTTGTGTCAGTGTGGTGTCCAGACGTGGGTATAGAATAGATTTTGACACATAGCCCATACTTTGATTGCAGAGCTGTGAGTTTTCTATCGACAACAAAGCAGAGTCTATTCGGTGGGTGACTTTACTCGAGTGTATCTGTGCAGTTCTTGTGACAGAGACCACCATTATTGCCCGCCAGCACGGAGAGGTGGGACCGCAAGTTTTCAGCACCAGAGCTACAAAAAGATGAGTGAGCCTCTGGTCTGCTGGACATTCACCAACTATTGGTAGTGACTAATATCCCCGTAAAAATTCCCACCATTTTCTGGACATTGTGTAGTCAATATAGACAGGTGTGATGAGGCCACCCCAACAGCACAAACAGTAAATATCCTCCCAAAGAGATGACTACTCGAACTTTTTTTAATAAAACTAACTAGTCTAGTACTTAAATATGTACACTCCTGCATTTATTATGTAACATTCCATGCATATTTTTTCATAAATTTTCAATCCTTCTTTTAAAACAAGTTCTGGTCAAAATAAAACTTGATCCAGAACCAATAAATGTAATATAATTATATCAAAAACTTTATACACGTGAGTTAGTTCAGTGTATTTTAACACTTGTTAATCTTATTAGTCTTCTTAAATGTCTGTGGGTGTATTTATAACTAACACACCACATTACACATCATTACCCTAGACACTTTACGTAGCCACATTCATTAAGAAAAAAAAAAAATTAAGTGTGAGGTCGTAGTGGTAGCAAGAAAGGCCTTCTGATAATTCTCAACTACTTTTTATCTCAGGAGCCTTCACAGCTGGCCTCATACAATTTACATGTAGTAATAACACCATCATTGATCTATGCAGAGCGAGAAGGAAAATAATGAATATGATGAAAGTAGTCGAAGATTATTGTCACAAGATGGATTTGGGGCGACCTCTTCTCGATCTCTCATCCACTACGGCAGTAATCAGTTATCTTTTGTTGTGAGTACTAATTACTTGAGTAATCTTGTGCGAAGGTAGACACCTTTGAAGGCTCGTATTAGATACTCTTGAGTTTTGGCCACTGTTGGACCACTACTGCAAAGCAGGGGAGGCAATTCTGTGACAAGGATCACTACTGCTAAGCAGGGGAGGCAATTCCGTGACAGTCATATAAGGATGACGTCAGATATGCTTCCATGCATGTTTCCTTCAGTATACTTGTGCATTACACCTCTTCTACGTGTCTGTTTTACATATCTTGTAGATAGCAAACATTACACCTCCTTCTGTACATGTCTATTATTGCATCTTTTTCTGTGCGTGCTTCACACCACCTCATGTTAATGCGTATTTTATCTATCTCCTTGATCTGTACATGTTACGCCACCTTTATACTTGTGTACGTTACAATGCTCATATAACTATTGAGACAGCCAGAGGTAGTCTCAGGATACCACTAAAGTATAACGTACACATAGGCTTTATACTTGTGTACGTTACAATGCTCATATAACTATTGAGACAGCCAGAGGTAGTCTCTGGATACCACAAAAGTATAACGTACACATAGGCTCACTACAACACTACCACCATAACCATTACAGCGACCACCACAATCGTCCTGAAACGTATTTACCATAGTTTTACAATCACCTCCTGTCCCAGTGAATGATGGGAAAAAGGGAAGCCTTAAGTAGGGGAATTTTTGACAAGACATCTCCTACAGGGATTTAAAATCGCGGTTTCCGCATGATCAAAGAAACTTTTTTCCGGATTCCCAGTGAAAATTCTCGAGCTGGCAGCTAAAGTATACTGTTGAACTGCGTGCGATGAGAATGTCTCTTACTTCTTCTTCTTCCTCGTTCGCATTCAAACTTCCACATTTATGACTCTAATAAAGGCAGTAGTCAACTCAAGGTTCCCGACATCTCCAAACAATTTTTCGTTGACAGAAGTGGGTTGTTGCCATATGCTCACTGTTGTAGGTTGGGCAGGACTGCAGCAGGTGTTCGACTGTCATCGCGGGCTGGTGCCACAGGTGCAGAGATCTGTTGCACCAATTTTGTATTTGTGGTATAGATGGTATCTCAGTCTGTTGTGTGTATATATATATATATATATATATATATATATATATATATATATATATATATATATATATATATGATCTTTAGAAAATGTAGACCCCAAAAGCTCCTGGGTTGCGGACACCTGGATCAGGGTTTCTTAACTTTTATGTGTGCCCAGAAACCCTTTGATCTTCCATCGAAGGCTATGAACCACTTTGAGTGTCCGATGAAGGCTATGCACCACATTGATTGTCCGATGAATGGTTTGCACAACTTTGATTGTGCGATGAAGACTTTGAACCCCTTTGATTGTCCGATGAAGGCTACGCATCACTTTCATTGTCCGATGAAGTTTATGAACCACTTTGATTGTCCATTGAAGGCTACACACCATTTTGATTGTCCGATGAAGGCTACGCACCACTTTGATTGTCCTATGAAGGCTATGAACCACTTTGATTGTCCGATGAAGGCTATGAACCACTTTGATTGTCCGATGAAGGCTATGAACCACTTTGATTGTCCTTTGAAGGCCATGAACCACTTTGATTGTCCTATGAAGGCTATAAACCACTTTGATTGTCCTTTGAAGGCCATGAACCTCTTTGATTGTCCGATGAAGGCTATGAACCACTTTGATTGTCCTTTGAAGGCCATGAACCACTTTGATTGTCCGATGAAGGCTACGCATCACTTTCATTGTCCGATGAAGGTTATAAACCACTTTGATTGTCCGATGAAGGCTACGCACCATTTTGATTGTCCGATGAAGGCTTTGGATCATTTCTTGAAAAAAAAAATATACGTAATAGCATAATACAAAAGTTGATATTGAAAATTGAAGATTATGTAGACGAATCCACTAGAATCCATTCACATCCCGAGTTCTGTGGACCACAGGTTAAGAACCCTGCTTTAGATTAATATCTTTCAGTTTGTCACTTATAAGACCACCATTATCACACCCTCCCACATAGTCAGCACATCTCACTCCGCATTCAGTTATTGTGATATTAATCTTCTTTGGCGTAGCTACTGTTATTATTTTTAAGTCTGGCATGTTCCCTGGAACAGAATTAATAGCTCTCGACTTCGCGCCTGATTCCTAATTTCCCTCAAGAGAACAACGAGACGACTTCTACTCACTCATTATATGGTGTCCATATGTCTCTGCGCCTCTGCCTGCTTATCTGTGTCTCCATCTGTGCCTGCTTATCTATCTATCTATCTATCTATCTATCTATCTATCTATCTATCTATCTATCTATCTATCTATCTATCTATCTATCTATCTATCTATCTATCTATCTATCTATCTATCTATCTATCTATCTATCTATCTATCTATATATCTGTCTGTATGTCTATCTGTCTGTCTATCTGTCTATATGTCTGACTGTCTGTTTGTCAATCTATCTATTTATTTATATGTCTGCCTGTTTGTCTGTTTGTATTAAAAGTTGTCGAGAGTTGTTGTCGAACATTTCTCTCTAGATTAAATAAATTCTATAAACGTAGTGAGGACAGCAAAAACGGATTCATAACAGCCAGTGTAACACACTTGGCTCAATAACAAAAAACTGCAGCTCCAGCAACTCTTCACAGCAAAATGGGGCCGATAAAGTAAGCACATTAAGTAGTTCTTGTAAATGGTATTTATATGAAAATTCTTCTACATGTTACTTGTAATCATAAACATTTTCCGTTGTGTGTGAATTTTCCAGCATCTGAGTTAGTCATTGATTGTAAGCTGATGGAAAGCGAAGAGTGGCATAGTGTTTAGAGCGTTTGTTTTTCGAGGGAAAGTTATTGTTATTGTTAATCAGAATCGACGACATTGCACTCCGGGCAAACCCATAGGTGTTCAGTCTCCCGCAGCAAATGTCGAAGGGTATGAATGCTAATTGTTCATGTTGTGCACTGGATGTATACACAGCGGATGCGTCCTCTCATACGTCCATCCCTGCTGGTCTTACGTTTGATGCCGAATTCCAGCAGTCTTAGCCTTGATGATTCATCGATTGCAGTGTCATTCTCTAATAGACAAACATGAATCGCCCTCAGTATTTCTTCCTTATCCATGGCCAATGCACCTTTTATGGGTGCTCTTGAAGCTAGTTGTGGTGAAGTGGGATGTTATAAATATTTATAGGGGACTTAGTGTACTGACTGAGATCAGCTGTGAAGGTATATATATCTAATAAGAGTAGTGTATTATATATAACCTTACTTGCTGCCACATATGTATACCTCAGTCAGAATTATTCTGGAATAGTGTGATGACTACGTTATATGTCTAGGGTATGTGTATGATGAAGTGTAAGTCAAAACAACAACAGACAGATAAACAATTTAATTTATTCCACTACACTTGACAACACTGTGACACTCACATACATAAAACACTCTACAAGGATATATTAAAGGAGTCACTGATAACTGTTCAAATAGCAATATGTATTCATTGCTGTCATGAATGTATATGTGTCCTGATTCAAATACAAAGGGAACCAGGAATCACAATCAATTTTAATTACAAGTTATATGTACAGAATTTATCAATATGAATATTGTAGTGACATATATTATTAAAAATATCCTATGTGTGTCAGTTGTGTAGCAGTAATATGAGGTAATACTGGTTTTGTTTTGTTCAAGCTCTGTTGGTATTTGTCATCATGACTTCAATAGTTTGTCTTTATTGGAACTAGTATTGGGGATGTTCTCAGTTCCTGATATTAAAACAATTAAATTCCCCTCTTAATTGTATTTTACACTGTCATTTTAAGATGGGGGTACATAATGTTGAGCTCAGCTGGCCACATCAGCTTATCTTGCGTGATGGCGGCAGGAAAAGACTCCTCTGCTCGATTTCTCCCCTGGGCTCTGGAGACACCTCACTGATAGCTAAATGGACCAAGGAGTATGCTGTCCGACTCTGGATTCAGCAAAGCTCTGACCAGGTGCTGCTCAATAACGTCAAGACCACGGTCCCACAATTCATGGAAATAAACACAGATACGTTGACTAGCAATGAATTCTGGCACAAATACTGGCACAAATTCCCATCTGCTTATGTTCCAGGCTTTTATTTAGCAAAAATATGAGCTGGCTTCAACGCACTGTTGCTTTATCAAGCTTATTTGAACTAGTGGTCTCGAACTAACGCTCCCAAGTGATTATATCAGCGAGTCTGGCCAATGGAGCCACGTTTCGACAAGTGTTTGAAAAAATTTTACCTTCCTACGTCTCCCCTAACAACCAAGGATAGCATTTATAGTCCGACTAATCGTGTTTAGCCTTACATATCATTCCAGCCAATCAGTTCAAATGTAACTTGTGGCCCATTTCCCGTACAATGGTGGTTTAAAAAATCTACCACTGAGCGATTCTGATTTTGTGTGTTGTCTGACAGCACCATCATTTTATTTTGGCTATAACTTGTTAATTCCTAGACTATTTGCATAACACTTAACATATTCTTTGTCATCAAGCCCCAAGGAACCCAAATATACAAATTTAAAAGAGCCAAGTGGCTGCGTTCAAAATATGCAATTTCTTCTACCTCCTGTTTCGAAGATGTGCTGTCTGGGTACTGTAATGTTTTCAAACGTAAACCCATCTAATGTCATCTTTTCTAATAAGCGTTTTCCAGGATTTTTTAAAACCTAACTCTGGGAAGGTTAGTGTTTTTATCATTGTCCGTCCGAAAAAGTTAGTGCATGTGGCCTTACACGCGTGATGGCAGCAATTGTGTATCGCGCGACGCGTGTTTAGTGTTGCACGTGTTCGGCTTTATGCCTCTCCCTTCTCTCTTTCTATTTGAGTCCATCTGTTCGTTCGTTTTGGTAACGTAGTATAATTAATGTTAGGATTAATTTAGGTCATTACGCAGTGTGCCTCTCAATGTTTTTCTTAGAAATGCAATACCCGTTTTAATGTGTTGTGGAAACGCTTGTATTTATGCAGTGGCTTATATTTAACGTGGAAACGTTACAATTTGCAGACGAAGCATAAAACAAAGGGGATTTCGAGTACAGTCATTGTGACAGCACTGTTATTTTACCATTTTTCTTTTCTTTATTAAATGTATTTGTTAGGCTTTATATTTACCTGATAATTTATATATGTGGATTAGAATATTTCACGACACCTCCCCTCTTAAAACAGACATCCCATGTCAGTCCTTTATTCTGTATACACATAGATAAATGTAAGTCAACTTGACTTTACTCTGCTGTGGTGCTATCATGGTTTTATGTAGTTGGGTCCATTCAGAGTAGGCACTACTCATGAAATCTGCCTCAGACTTCTACAACCAATAATATATTTCGGTTATGTTACTGAACAGCCGCAAGTGTGAGTGCTTGTCTTAATGCTGCTTCGCAACCCGTATTCACCATTTCTCTTCTCTGAGTCTGCGCAATGACATGTCCAGAGAACATTATATTTCCCTCAAAATGTACGTTATGAGGAGATAACATATACCTGGTGATAGCAGAGTTTTCGTAGTGGATCCCATAATCTCTTATTATCCTGTATGAAACATTCGGAATATCCTCAATCAAAGAGGCAACTCAGGATTCATTACGTTCCTCCGAAATGTTTACATCCAACAATTTTCTCATCATTCTAGAGAAGACACTAGGCGCATTCTTCAATCCAAATGGCAATCTATTAAACTCATAGTGTCCTTCTGAGGTACTAAAAGCTAGGTATGGTCTAACCTCAGGCTTTACTGGAATGTGATAGTATCCTTTACTCAGATCCACTTTTGAGAAATATTTAGCTTTATTTAGTCTGGCAAACAGCTGATTTGTATCCGGCAATGGATCCACCTGTCCTTCTGTAATAGCATTCAGTCTCCTGTAATCTATACAGAGTCTATGTTCTCCAGAGGGCTTCCTTAAGAGTACAACACCGGAACTATACGAAGATTCACTGTGCGAAATAATTCCTTCCTTCAACAGATAGTCTATCTCTTCCTTCAAAGCTTTCTCCTTAGCAAACGGAATCGAATATGGTTTCATACAGACAGGTGTGGGGTCTATCAGTTTCATATCATATTCCAATAGGTTTGTATGCCATGGGTCGGTCTGTTAAACACCTCTGCATGATTATTTAGAACCTGTTGCACTCTCTCTTTCTGAGTTTTCGTTAAATGTGTACTGATTTTCACCTGTGCTGCTGTCTCACAGGGGTGTAATGGATATTCAAATGATGAAAGTGGTTCCTTTTTCATCTCCATGGCGATGGACAGGTCAACAAGTGTGTCTCTTCCTGATGTTCTCTTTCCAAATATTTCTTCAGGAGATTCACATGATAGATTTTTTCTTTCCCCTTCTTATCTATCTTATAATTTGTTCTAGACACCTTCTCTAGAACTGTATATGGACCCTGCCATCCAATTTGTAACTTATTCTGACTCCCGGGCAGAAGAAGCAGTACCTTCTCTCCCACAGCCAAATTTCTGTCTTTCGCCTTCCTGTTATAATAGGCAGCATGTTTCTTCCTGGCTTGTTTCAAATTTTCATTGGCAAGTTTCCAGCCAGTTTATAAACGAGTGGTCAGCTCATTCACATATTGGTATGAAGATGTAATGTTTTCCTCTGCCTTTTCATCAGTCCACGTTCTTAACAAAGCTACATATGGACCTTTAATTGTGTGGACCTATTTTTCCATGCACCGGTATGGTCTCTTCCACTCGAAGCTTTATAGTGATGATTTTTCCTCCCAGAATTATCATTCACAAAACGACCGCTACCAATTTTTCTTTTGGGGCTGTCTCCCCACTTAAAATTCTTGATGAGAGATTTCCTCTCTACATCCTCTTCCTCCAGTTTGTTTAAGTCCGATTGAGGGATTTTCGGCTTATCCTGGGGTAAGACATCTGTTTGCACTCTCTGCATAGTGGCCATTGTAAAACAGTTAAGTGAAGCTTGTCCGTGAAAAGGGGCTTCCCATTCCATTTGGTCCACTTTATCAAATCTATTTTTCTTTTTATTATCAGGCCTAATTTTGCCCCGTGGCGTGTCCAGGTCCTGATCCATGTTCCCACTTGTGGGTGTTCCCTCATGTGCTATGCTACACCTTTCTACAAAATTCTCAATGTCCCATCTTGCTTTGGGCCAATAATAATTGTGAGCCACCTCTTGAATGATGGTACCTATCTTCTCATGGTCCCCATCTGGTTTCACATGTAGGCTCCTTATTAAGTCTGCCCTATATCTTTTAGGAAGTACCAGCTGTCCCTGACCTTTGGATCTAGCTCCAGTCTTCCTATACATCAACTTGTTTTTCATGTAAAAATCTCCCTTGCCTGGAGTTGTATGACAAGTTGACAATTTTCTGAAACAAGGCTTGAGTGTTTTATCCTCAGCCTGTGCTTTCCTCATCTCTTCTGGAGTGGTATCTAACATAATATCCTCCTCCTGTCTTGAGGTCGACCTGACCTGAAGGGTGGCCATATACACAGGTTTCCTTCTGCAACGGTCAGTGTCATGATTGTCCATCTGACAATTTTTACACCACCTTTTTCCTTGGTTGAAAGATTTTCTTTCATCATATTTCCTTTCATCGAATTGTGGGAATTTATTTTTATTTTCATACCGTGGCCTATCAAACTGGTGCTTACCTTTGTTTTGATCCCTAGGATCAAATTTATTAAAGTCCTGTGGTGCCCTAAAGTTATCCACTTGTTTCTTTTTATTACCTGTTACCTCTGCTTGAGCTGCTTGATACCTTTCAGCAACATTTAGCAACTCACCCAGCCTCTCTGCACCTTGTTCCATGAGTAAAACTTTCTCAGGGTCTGGAGCCATGGACTCTCTTAGTTGCTCTATAAGGACCATTTCCTTAAGATCTTGGGTTTTCCCCAGAGAAGTCCATTTCTCCAAGTATGTCTCTATTCGTGCAGAGAACTGGTGATAGGTTTCACCTGACAGTAGTTTAGCATTCCTAAATTTTTTCCTATAAAATTCTGCATTCTTTTCATATCTTAACAAAAGAGCCTGCTTTAGCATGTCATAATTTTCCTGATCACCTCTGCTCATTTTTGCAAAAACTTCATAAGCTGCCCCACGAAGTCCTTGAGATAACTTTAAGCTCCACCTTTCTCTCTCTAACCCATATGTGGTAGCTAATAGTTCATACCTATTTAGGTAGCTCTCTTATCATCGTCTTTCTCAACAAAATGATCTAAATGAAAATTCATAGCTGAGGTTGAGGCTCCTTGGCTAGCAGTGGCATCAGAGGCAAAGGGACTGGCACCATTTTCAGGAGCATGGCCTTGAAACTCAAACTTCCTTAGTCGTAACTCATGTTCCCTTTGTAATCTCTTCTCCTCCTTTTCTGCTTCCCTCTCTGCAGTCAATCTTCTTTCTTCTGCTTCCCTTTCTGCAGCTAATTTCTTCTCTTCCCTTTCTGCAGCTAATTTCTTCTCTTCTCTTTCTGCAGCTAATCTTTTGTCTTCTCTTTCTGCTTCCAATTTCTTAGCCTCAGCCTCAATCTGCAACCTCTTAATTTCTTTTTCAGCCTCTAACTTTCTTTCGGCTTCAAACCTTCTTTCTTCGCGTTCAATAAATTTGTCACATTCCGTAGTGACATAGGCAACCATAACTTGCCCATCTAATCCTAACTCTTTTGCAGTCTGAACAGCAGCAGATCGAAATTTGGCTAGGTCCGCCATTGTCTATCAGGTAAGTTTATAAAATGTCTAACTAACAATTCAATCTCTAAATATATATCTAATGGACAACACAGGCACCGAGAGCTCAACCTTATTTAATTCCACCCAAGGATACCTTTTAATAAAGGGAATACAGAATGGTTTACAGTAGAAACAGGGGTGAAACAAGGCTGTATTATGTCACCACTACTTTTTGGAATAGCTATTGATTGGGTTATGAGAAACTATACCCACAATGAACAATTGGGTATAAAATGGACAAATGGAAAATTCCTGGGGGACCTGGATTTCGCAGATGATGTAGCATTCTTAAGTTCAACACCAAGACAATCCCAAGAAGCAATAAATAATTTGTGTCATCTCTCGGTTAAAATTGGTCTCCAAATAAATGCCTCTAAAACTAAAGCTATGAACTTTTCTAACGAGACCTTTGATATCATCTTGAACGGGGAAAAACTACAGAAAGTTGAAAGTTTCAATTATTTAGGCAGTAAAATGACTCAGGATGGTGACACAACAAGAGAAAACCATACTAGAATTGCTTTGGCAGCTAGCGCCTTCAATAGATTATCTAACATTTGGAAATTACGATCATTGAATATACATACCAAGCTTCGTCTGTTTAATTCAAATGTTATCTCAGTGTTAACATACGGCTGTGAGAGTTGGAAAATAACAAAATCATTGGAAAACAAGCTGAATACATTCGAGAACAAATGTCTTAGAAAACTCATGAACATCAGTTGGAAAGAATTCAAGACTAATCGACAAATAAGAGAAGACTCTAGGCAGAAATATGTCTCCGACTATATAAGGAAAAGACGATGGTCATATATCGGTCATGTCCTACGAATGCAAAACAACAGAATACCACTACAGGCGCTCACTTGGGTTCCTGAGGGTAAGCGGAAAAAAGGAAGACCAAAAGAAACACTCAGAAGAACAATAATAAGAGAAGGAAGAAAGATTCAAAATCCCAAGAGCGAGCCCCCAATATATGTGGTGAAGTGGGATGTTATAAATATTTATAGGGGACTTAGTGTACTGACTGAGATCAGCTGTGAAGGTATATATATCTAATAAGAGTAGTGTATTATATATAACCTTACTTGCTGCCACATATGTATACCTCAGTCAGAATTATTCTGGAATTGTGTGATGACTACGTTATATGTCTAGGGTATGTGTATGATGAAGTGTAAGTCAAAACAACAACAGACAGATAAACAATTTAATTTATTCCACTACACTTGACAACACTGTGACACTCACATACATAAAACACTCTACAAGGATATATTAAAGGAGTCACTGATAACTTTTCAAATAACAATATGTATTCATTGCTGTCATGAATGTATATGTGTCCTGATTCAAATACAAAGGGAACCAGGAATCACAATCAATTTTAATTACAAGTTATATGTACAGAATTTATCAATATGAATATTGTAGTGACATATATTATTATAAGTATCCTATGTGTGTCAGTTGTGTAGTAGTAATATGAGGTAATACTGGTTTTGTTTTGTTCAAGCTCTGTTGGTATTTGTCATCATGACTTCAATAGTTTGTCTTTATTGGAACTAGTATTGGAGATGTTCTCAGTTCCTGATATTAAAACAATTAATTCCCCTCTTAATGTTATTTTACACTGTCATTTTAAGATGGGGGTACATAATGTTGAGCTCAGCTGGCCACATCAGCTTATCTTGCGTGATGGCGGCAGGAAAAGACTCCTCTGCTCGATTTCTCCCCTGGGCTCTGGAGACACCTCACTGATAGCTAAATGGACCAAGGAGTATGCTGTCCGACTCTGGATTCAGCAAAGCTCTGACCAGGTGCTGCTCAATAACGTCAAGACCACGGTCCCACAATTCATGGAAATAAACACAGATACGTTGACTAGCAATGAATTCTGGCACAAATACTGGCACAAATTCCCATCTGCTTATGTTCCAGGCTTTTATTTAGCAAAAATATGAGCTGGCTTCAACGCACTGTTGCTTTATCAAGCTTATTTGAACTAGTGGTCTCGAACTAACGCTCCTAAGTGATTATATCAGCGAGTCTGGCCAATGGAGCCACGTTTCGACAAGTGTTTGAAAAAATTTTACCTTCCTACGTCCCCTAACAACCAAGGATAGCATTTATAGTCCGACTAATCGTGTTTAGCCTTACATATCATTCCAGCCAATCAGTTCAAATGTAACTTGTGGCCCATTTCCCGTACAATGGTGGTTTAAAAAATCTACCACTGAGCGATTCTGATTTTGTGTGTTGTCTGACAGCACCATCATTTTATTTTGGCTATAACTTGTTAATTCCTAGACTATTTGCATAACACTTAACATATTCTTTGTCATCAAGCCCTAAGGAACCCAAATATACAAATTTAAAAGAGCCAAGTGGCTGCGTTCAAAATATGCAATTTCTTCTACCTCCTGTTTCGAAGATGTGCTGTCTGGGTACTGTAATGTTTTCAAACGTAAACCCATCTAATGTCATCTTTTCTAATAAGCGTTTTCCAGGATTTTTTAAAACCTAACTCTGGGAAGGTTAGTGTTTTTATCATTGTCCGTCCGAAAAAGTTAGTGCATGTGGCCTTACACGCGTGATGGCAGCAATTGTGTATCGCGCGACGCGTGTTTAGTGTTGCACGTGTTCGGCTTTATGCCTCTCCCTTCTCTCTTTCTATTTGAGTCCATCTGTTCGTTCGTTTTGTGACAGCACTGTTATTTTACCATTTTTCTTTTCTAGGCTTTCATTGCCACGTACCCCGGCATGATCAGGACAGTAGATCCGTATCAGTTCTTGAAGATTCGATGTTTCTATGGAGGTTTTCCATTCATATCGAACCCAACCATTTTGGACCTTTCGAAGCATGGATTATGGGTCTGATTCAATAACTGCCTTTGTTAATAAAGTCTTAGACAGCCATCTTAGGGCAGCAGTAACTGCCTCTACCTCCATTCTCATGCTGGAGGTTGTTATCATGTAAGCCCTGCTATGATCAGCGACGGTTCTGTCCTTTAGCAGAGAAGCTCCGCCCTGATTTATTACCACAGATTACAGACCCATCAGTGTACACAATGGCATCATCATTTGTGTGTGTGTGTGTGTGTGTGTGTGTAAAGTTGTGCCTCGTTTAGGCGAGGCGCGTCCCGTTCAACCTAGTCGGTTATATTAGGGCGCATGTCCAAACATAAAAGACCCTAAGGTCTGGATTGATGGCATCATCATCCCCAGCATTATCATTTATAAGCTGATCAACTTCCAGCTTTGCTCTCCCATTGGCCCAAGTTCTGCATTCTCTACCAAGGCTGATGATGACTTGCTGGTAGTTCATCCAGCTCTCATCTGACTTACACCACTCATCTCCCTTGAGGGAAAGTAACCGAGCTCGAAACTATTAGCGTCACGCTCCGGTGTATACAATTGTCAAAAGGCACATGACTCTGCTCTAGAGGAAAGCCTGAGTCAGACTTCCAGTTTTATAAGATAGATAGATCTGGTTATTTGAGAGCAAACGAAGAAGAACTAGTAGAAGAGTTGGGGAAAGGCAAAGGCAGCTAGGAATGGAACTGATAACCCCTCCACATAAAGCTGAGACCTAGTATAGCGAAGTCTGTAATTTTTAACAGCAGCTGCTATAGGACTAGATTTAATATGATTAAGTTGATGGAAAATATAAGGTATAAATCTTACTGGGACAAAGGTCAAAGGACAGGCCCTAGGATTTTTCAGTGTGTTGCGAATTCTCGTAATGACCTAACTTGCGCAATACTGTATGGACTTTTACGAGACCCAATTTTAATGATATTAAGTTGGATCACACTATATTTTCCCCAAGTGATGTTCATTGCAGCACTTTACAACAAACATAATGCACTTAATGTGTTTTTAAATCTTATGGTAGGTAATTACTTTTTTCTTTACCCATGATGGATCTCAGGTGGACGCTCAATGTTTTGAAAAAAGGGAAAAATATAGGTATATACAAGTGCATTTGGCAAGTAATGAAGTTTGTTTCTGAATTTGTCTGGGTTGGGGGGAAGGGGAAGGGAATGGTGGTTTGTAGAAAGAACAATTAAAGAGATATTTTCTTTTCGCCTTTCAGAACCCCTATCACGCACTCATTAATTACATCACGTGGAAAGGTTTTGAGAAATTACCTCGTGAGTTATGCATTCTTGTTGTGAGCATCAGTCGCAGGTGGCATCAAGATCATTCACCTCGTGCAGTTACGGGGAAAGGGGGGGAGGGGGTGCGTCTAAGCCTTAGACCATATAGGTGACTATATATATTTTTTAAAGGAGGACATTATCTGATTTTTGACTAACAAGGAGGACAAAGGAGGACACGTTTTAAGAAAAAGAGGATACAAAAGAAGACACATTCAATTCACTGATTTAATATATGTAAGTACAGAATAATGATAAACTATATAGAAACACTTCAACGAAATAAAAATTTGTTTAAAAATCTTCATAAAATGCATGTTTTAATAATTTTTCCATCAAAGGGTTATTGTTTCATCACCACTAAATATTCAGTCTTTAACATTTTACTTTTCACTTAACATTATTTGTCTCAGTAAGTCTGAATTTCCAACTAAATACTTATGGAACTCTGTACATGAAACATCCTTTGTGACAGGATGGAGTTGGGGAGACCACTTCTCGATCTCTCTTTCACTACGGCAGTAATCAGTTACATTTGTTGTACTGAATATTGTGCGTTTTGCCATGGTCAGCACTTTTTTCTTTCTCTGCTATGTAGCAGATATTTTGTATTTTCATTCTTACGCTCCTTTTAGTAATAATTCGTCTTGTCTGTTTACCTGCCCATCCCTGCTGAGATAGTAGACAGGTGATGCAATAGTGAAACGGCATTCATGTTGATAAATTCTCGTGTACCAAACCTTGGCCGCGACTGATTAACGCTAAAATTGCCCCAGCGTATTGGTTTAATCGCTGATAAGGCAAGGGGTGCGTCTTCGCCAAGGTGGTAAAGAGAGGGGTTTTGTGTGCTCAAGCAACAGAAAACGAGATTATTCGCCTGTAAGACACATTTTGAACAGACATAAATGACATAATCGTTTCTTGTCCGACTTTCTCGAAGATACTACTTTATATGAAAGTAATAAGTTGTTACATCTGACAACCATTGTCGTATGAGTTTACCGATGTGTCGGTGAGTCTTCCTGCCAGGCTATCGGATGTTTTATTAACATATATGGGAGAGGTGACCTCTGCATCAAGAACATAATTATTCCATGTCGGAAATAATTACACTGACAAACAACATTTTTCTTTCTTATATAAGAATAAGTGTTCTTAGGTCAGTTTCTTGCGCTGATTTCAAATTTGAAATCCGTTTATCTCTATCACGTCGGGTTCTTAAGATATTTGTGAATAAATATATTTTTGGGAAACCGTTATTTGCTCCGTTTCATTTTTACTATATAACTTTTTAAAAATTAATAAAATGCAAAATAATTCTACTTTTTATACTGCTAAAAGATGCATGACATATGTTACGTTATATTTCAAATAGTTACTGTATTTTGAAATAATTCTGAGTGAAATATGGCTTCTAGAAGTTGTAGAAATTCGGCTGATCTGTTCTGTTACGTGTGCGGATATTTTACCGATCGTGTTCACCAGAAAAACTTTACACCATTGCTAAAGAAAGCATATGAACTTTATTTCGATTCGAAAGTTGATGATGCAAATAAATCTTGGAAGCCAAATGCAGTTTGTTCGACTTGTGCAAATACATTGGCAGGTTGGTTACGAAAATCGCCGAAGCATAAGTCGATGCCTTTTGGAGTGCCAGTAATATGGCGTGAACCGACAAATCACGCTACTGATTGTTACTTCTGCTTGACAAATATCTATGGTTTCACTTTTAAAACTAGAAAGTCTGTGGTTTATCCAAATACTGAATCGGTTTCGAAACCAGTGCCTCATGATCCAATCACGTGTCCGATCCCAGTTCCACTAATACAATATCCGTTGGACGTGAATGAACCATCAGAAAGTGATAGTTTACCTGCTTTAGAAACTAATTCTGACTCGGATTATATACCGGTGAATGATGGTGTTCACTTAATTAACCATTCAGAACTTTCAGATCTAATACGGGATCTCGCTCTCACCAAAGGACAAGCAGAATTACTCGGTTCGCGACTCAAAGAATGGAATCTTTTAGCGCCCAATACTCCGATATCTAAATTTCGTCATAGACACAGAGAACTTGTTCAATACTTTGAGATGGATGATGACATTTGCTATTGCAAAGATGTAAAAGGTCTAATGGTGCACCTCGGTCATGAGCACATAGTCAACGAATGGCGACTTTTCATCGACTCTTCCAAGACTAGTCTAAAAGCCGTGTTATTGCATAATGGAAATTTATTTTCATCAATTCCAGTCGCCTACTCTGTTCATATGAAAGAAAACTTATGACAATATGGCTATACTTTTGGCAAAAATAAAGTACAATGACTACCAATGGCGGATTTGTGGAGACCTAAAGGTCATTTTGTCTGCACGGGCATGCAGACTGGGTATACTAAATTTTGTTGCTTCCTATGTGAATGGGACAGCCGCAACAGACAGGAACATTATGCAAGAAAGGTGTGGCCTATCAGGGATCGTATGCAGCTCGGGCATAAAAATGTAATACACGAGCCATTAGTTAACAAAGACAGCATCTTTTTACCACCGTTACATATAAAGTTGGGGCTCATGAAGAATTTCATAAAAGCGTTAGATAAAACGAGCAAAGCTTTCACTTATCTTCGAGAAAAGTTTCCGCAAATTAGCGATGCAAAGATAAAGGAAGGTATCTTTGTAGGACCTCAGATTAGGAAAGTTTTTGCAGACAAACAATTCGAGAACTTGTTACATGGTAGTGAACTTCGCGCATGGATGGCATTCAAATCGATCGTCGATAACTTTCTGGAAAATCACAAATCTGTCGACTATGTGCATATTGTTAAGCAGTGCATAGATGCATACAGAATTATGGGCTGTAACATGTCCCTCAAAATCTATTTGCTCGATTCGCATCTTGACTTTTTCCCTGACAACCTTGGCGAAGTCAGCGATGAACATGGAGAACGATTCCATCAAGATATCGCCGTAATGGAGTCACGTTATCAAGGACGGTGGAGTGTGACCATGCTTGCCGATTATTGTTGGATGCTTCATAAACCGGAATATGAGGAAACGACCCCCAAGTTCACGTGTAAGAGGCATCTACCAGTGCCTTCATTCATCTGAGCAAAAAATATGTGAGCCAGGATTGGCGTAAGTTGTGCATTTTACATTTTATATTTTTGCATTACTAACATGGGAATTAATATGTACAGTATATATTGCCATGTGAATATTAATATGTGAAAATCGCTAGTGGATGTCCAAGTCATTTGAGGCCGGCAACCTTAGCGTATAAATGTTTTCTGAATTTTATTTTTCACATTAAAAAAAAAATCGATTTTTTTTCTTCTGTTTCTATGTTTTTTTCTTCGTACGCCCGCTATTACTCGAGGCGAAATCTCTGGTTAATCTTTCTAACCTAAGACTGATTTTACGTCAGTAACCATTTTCCCCCTGTACAGGTGTCCTCTCGCCATTCAGCCAAATACTCGCCGATTTCGGAGGTACCAATTACAGCTGGGTCGGTTAAGGAGCCGTTCAGGTTATTCCAGTGCCTGGTCGACGACACTCTTTCAAATGTCCTCGCCAGCGCTCGAACCTGGATCACCCCATCGCCAGCGGTGTGATAACCATTACACCAGCGCGGCTCCCAATAGTCTAAAGAGAAAAAGAAAGATTCTACTTCCTCAGGCATTGTCCTAAGAGGCGACTAATATGAGGTTGTGCATAGGGCTGTCAACATCATCATGTAAAACAAACAGCCACAGAAACGACTACTACAAGAGAATATACAAGCTTGCTGCAGGCTTCCCGCAAGGGGCACAGCTGCAGTGGTTGCCTCTTGCTCAACAGGAGCAGAAAAGGGATATGATCAAAGTCATACACCCTTGTGTTAACGGTATGGTCTAGATCAGGGGTTACCCAGGAGGTGTCGCAACCTACTTTAGGAGCACTGAGCTGTCTAAATATCTAGCTTGATAAAATCTTGTTGGTTTTCAGGTTTCAGAGTATCTGGAATGTGGAAGATGTCCAGCGTATAAGTAACCTTTTTTTTTCTCTGCCGCACGACCTGCTTCCTACAATCCCATCAGCCGAATTGTGGAACACTAAAACTAAATATTTGACCAAATGTTAACTTCCCTTCGAAGAAAAGATCGCTTTCTACCAGCTTGGAGAGGTCAGGAACCTTGAGCTGATTACTGCCTTTATTGGAGTCATCAAAACAGACGTCTGAGGGCGAATGAGATGTCAGGAACCTTGAGTTGACTACTGCCTATATTGGAGTCATTAATGTAGACGTGATGTCAGGAATCATGAGCTGACTACTGCCTTTATTGGAGTCATTAATGTAGACGTGATGTCAGGAACCTTGAGCTGACTACTGCCTTTATTGGGGTCATTAATGTAGACGCGATGTCAGGAACCTTGAGCTGACTACTGCCTTTATTAGAGTCATTAATGTAGAAGTCTGAGGGCGAACGAGGAAGCTTTCTACCTCATTCAGTTTACGCATAAAGTAACAGCTAACTTGTTGGCTCTCACTGGGAATGCTGTGACCGGAAGGAGGAGCAAAGAAATGTAGCCTACCATGCATACAATATACATGGATATGTCATGTAAACATCGGTATTATTCAACATAATCCCCATCAACTTGTACGGCTTTATGCCAGCGTGAAACAAGTGCATGTATTCCTAGCCCGTACCAGATTTTGTCTTGATCATGTAGCCACTTCTTCGCTGCATGAATCACTCCTTCATCATCTTCAAACCTTGTCCCACGGAGTGCATCTTTAAGTGGAGCAAATAGATGAAAATGAGAGGGTGCCAAATCGGGACTATAGGGTGGATGGGGTAGTACAGTCCAACCCAATTTGGTGATTGCTTCCCGTGTTGCCAGACTTGTGTGAGGTCGCGCATTGTCGTGAAGGAGAAGCAGGTCTGCTGGATTCTTGTGCGGCCGAACTCTGCGAAAACGTTGATTGAGTTTTTTCAATGTCTTAATGTAAGCTTGCGAATTGATTGTCTCTCCTCTTGGCATAACGTCCACAAGAATCTCACCTTCAATGTCCCAAAAGACAGTGATCATGACCTTTCCAGCTGAAGGAATTGTCTTGAATTTCTTTCTTCGTGGTGATTGCGGATGATGCCACTCCATTGACTGTCTTTTTATCTCAGGTTCAAAATGATGTGCCCAGGTTTCGTCACCTGTAACGATCTTAGCCAAAAAGTTCTCTCCATCAGCATTGAAAAGCTCCAACAATTCAGAAGATATTGCTTTCCTTTGCAATCGGAGGTCATTTGTGAGACTTCGAGGAACCCATCTTGCGCAAACCTTAGAGAATCCGAGAGTTTTTATAACTGCATTTGCACTACCAATGCTGACTGACAGCTGTAAGGCCAATTGTTGAGTAGTGATTCGCCTATCAGTAAGAATAAGGCCCTCAGCGCATTTCAATATTTCTGCGTTGGTGGCTGTGGCAGGACGTCCACAGTGCGGCCGATCAAGCAACTCCGTATCTCCACTTCCTGATTCTCTGAACCCACGACTGACTGTACTCCTGTCGACTGCAAAACTTCCATACACATCACATAGACGCTTGTGAATATTCACAACAGGTTCCTTCTCTGCAACGAGAAATTCTATCACAATTCGCTGCTTATAACGCAAGTTGCTAACACGCTCCATTTCAACGGTTTAGGGCAGACGTATTATTTGGCCGGTTGTAGTGCAATTTGGTGCACACAATTGGCACATGCCATATTTAAAGTGAGCAAAATTTCATGCTTCTATTTTCATTATTAGCTGAGAAAAACGACGTGGTGCATTACTTTCTGAATGCCCCTCGTACACACGCACAAGAACTGTTATCGTTGAGGTTAGTGGCGAAATTCGTACGCCGGACAGTAAATTAGTCGGCATAAATGTTTTAATGACCTATTTCTTATTTTCTCTGTGTACATACCTCTGGCATGGCCGGATTAAGGCCAACTGATGCCCTAAGCACAGCCCAACAATGGTGCCCTCCCCCTCTTTCCAGTGCTTAACTGATGAGACATTAAGATTCCGTAAGTGCTTATGGGGTGCGGGGGGGGGGGGAGAGTCCACCCCGGGTGACAGCCCAGAAAGGGTACCATCGAACACTATTAAGTGTATTTGTTTATGGGGTGGGGGAAGAGTGTCCCAAAGATAGGATCCAACCCGGATGTTAAATACTTTAGGGACGCCTTTGAGATGAATGATCTTTAATTTGATGGTTGTCGCATGTTACGCATTGCCTAGTTAAATGTTTGAAGACCGAAAAGTGGGACACCAGTGTGCTGACCTGAACAAAGGAATGCAGGGGTATTTTCCTGTGTGTATCTAGGGCAGCCAATCAGAGAAGGGGTTTCCCACGGTCAGATAGAATGACTTCGGCGATTGTATAAGGAAGAATAATCGTCCGAAACATGGTTAGACTTAGACATCGGGAAGGAGAACGGAATGACAGACAAGGATGAGAATGGTCTCCTTTTGACGGGAATATCTTCATTTATGTATAGGTACAAGGAAATCAGAAGGGAGTAAGTAGTTGTGAAGAATTTCGCAAGAATAGTGTCCGTGCATTGAGAAGTCTTGTGTTTTTCCTATTTATAATTCAATATAAAATCGTTAACACGACAGATATAGGAAAACAACATATGGATATAAAGGTCAACTCATGGAGAACGGAAATATATAACTCCAAAGGCTTGAACTGGGAAAGGTGAAATGCACGAGACCAAGGTTTGAAACACCTCTAGCACAAACCCCCCGAAGTTACAACTTTTTTGGGAAGTTTGCTGGAGTTGCGAGCCTTGTTTCCTGTACGTCCGGTAGCTGCATATATAAGGGCGGACGGAAATGATTTCAAATTCACTTGTACAGCGAGGCAAGACAGAAGGACAACGGCTGGAGAGAGAGAAACGTGTCACGGCCAATATCTTGTTATTTGCAGCCAGGCAGTTCTGTTACTCCACTAAAGCCAGTCTTTACTGATCTTAATTAGATCCTGCGAGGGTATGTAAAGTTACTATGTAAAATAATACAGTAATTACAACTTTTATTTCAGGATTTGTTTAATCTTTATGTTATGAAAGTATCATGCATATTAATTGATTACTTGATAGGATTGTTGAAGATTGGAACCCGAAATATAACCACCGTGACTGAGTCCATATCAGGGCTAGCACAGGACTAATAACAATTCTTTTCAGGACTACCTACAATCATTATCAGGGCTTATTCAATCTGTCTACATATTATTTAGTATTATTTGATTTTATAAAATGTTCCACAGTAGACACCTGTCTTGTCACTGATCCATAATCATGCATTTTCACGCATACATCTGAAAACAAATTCATCTCACCTACAATAGGAATGTGGTAATTGTTATCCACAAATAGCCACATATCCTACAATTATCTGCAGGTTCATACTTGTCAACAAAAAGTCAGAGGTCAATGATCAAGAATTGCTCGATGATCAATGCGAATCGCCCCGGCAGTGTCTGGATTGGTAGAAGCAAGACCTACTGAAGCTGTACATCTCATATGAACACTGATTAACCTAACAGATGAGTGATATTTGTGACAATCGTGCAACCAAGAAGTGATAATTGTCAAGCAGAGTTTTGTGATGACAATTTGCGTGATAAACTAGTGAAAGTTATAAAGTGAATAAGACAGTGAAGAAGTCTATTACCCAACTAATTGGAAGAGTCTAAAGAAATGACATTTTAGTTTAACTTGCAAAAACTGTAATTGAATTCGCCAATTTGGTTTTGTATAAATATAACTTTTGTATCACCAGTCACACACAATCACCACAATTAGATAGATGTAAATAAAGAGGATATAAATTGTATTCACCAGCTTTATTCATTCAATATAGTTGATACTGAGTTTGGTTGAATTTTTATTATATCACAGGTGGTCACATAGCGGAGGTGGCGCAGTAAGGTCTGACTGTTCTCTGAATATTTTCAGTCCAGATACTTTCACAGCCGTGACTATCGAGTGATACCAGTGTACTTCTCTGTCACTGGGACCTCACACATTCTGGAGAGAATACTATTTCTACTCTAGCACTATCTCACACATCTCTACAATGGTACCCGTTTCTATTCTGTATTTATCTGTTTATGGATCCCCGGAGGACTACAATGGGCGTCAAATCACGCGAAGTAAATTTATTATATATGGGATCTGCGTGAGGCGGAACATACGAGACACAACGCTCTTAAAGTAATCACTGTATTGATTGCCATCTCTGTAGCTTGGTATCATGAGAGGTAACCACGATAGGTCAGTCAAGTGGTTATATACATAATCAATGGCACTGATGTAGTCTTGATAATAATGGTAGTCCCATAGCAAATATTGCCGGAGGGAGGGAAGTGTTAGAGACTTCACTATACTATGTCAAGTTTTATTAGATAGGGTGACCTGTTCCTTATCGTTGCTGCCTTTGCATTCAAAAGAAGAGTCATGTACCTATTTGTAACTGAGAAGACTGAAACGTGGTGACGCTAACAGTTTTTCAAATGAAAAGCATATGGAAATGGAAAATAAGAACTCTGTATATATATATCCCGTGTTTATATATATATATATATATATATTAGATAGATTTGATAGATAGATAGATAGATAGAGAGAGAGAGAGAGAGAGAGAGAGTGAGCGAGTCACTCCAGCCACTCTCCCAGTCAGATGCTCAACAGTGATAATAAAGAGTGACAAACAACACATATACAATGGTATCAGCCAAAAGGTCCAGCTTTAACATTGATAAAAAAACAAAGTAATATGTGGAACCGAAAAACGAAGACAGAATGTGCAGCCACCCGATGTTGTCGCATCCACGAGCCAAGTTCCAGTCTCTGGAGTGCTTATAGTTACTTATGTCTTTTGTGTTGTAGAGTACAACAAACATTATGACTTACGGATGCTAACAGCCTACTTACCCTGCTGTTAGATTTGCTATAACTTCAACAGTTCCCACGCTCCCGGCTTTATGTTTGCCTTACATAATCTAATTATGTTCAGACACCAAGAAAAGCTTTTCTTAGTTGTTTTTAAGTAAAACATAAGGGTAGTAACAGAGCAGAAATTGCTGCATTGGGAAAGGAAAGGGGGGGGGGGGGGGGGGGGGGGGGGGGGGGCAAGTGTTAGAGACTTCCTGCTACAAGGTTCAGTTTTTTAGGCGGGGTGACTAGTTCCCTTTCTCACTGCCTTTGCCTTCTCTGACTCACGAGCTTACTCATTTACAGCTGGGTAGACTGGAGGGTAACGCTATCAGGTTTTGATCCCGGTAACAGTGCCACGAGAGGAAAGCACTTTAACCGATATGCACGAGTAAGTTCGAGTCTCTGAAATGCTTATGGCTAGTCATGTCTTTTGTGCTATATAATCAGGGCTGGATTTAGGCATAAGCTAAGCAAGCTACAGCTAAGGGTCTCGCAGTCTGAAGGGGTGTCGTAATTTTGATAGGTTTGAAAGTTATTTATGGTCCCGCCTGAGTAGAAAGAATGGTGATAAGTATGTGAGAAATAAAGGTGTGATAAATAGATTTCACGAGTGAATAGTTTAAGAAAAAGATCTGTCTCTGGAATGAGAAGTTTCTCTAGCCCAGCCTATCTATACGACTATCTTTTAGTACAAGACAATGTTGCCCCTCCTTATACCTAGAAATATAAGTTTAACTACACACACACATACAGCTATGTGACTACAAGACACACAAACGTGAAAACTATGGTTAATTTGGTATGGGTCTGACCAACACACAAAGTTAAGTTCTTTTGTTGTTTATTATCATTAAACGTGAATACACCAAATATCTAAAGAAAGATCAAATAAAATCAGAATTACATACATAGAAAATTAACAGAATACATGTGCCCTCCCCTTATTGAGAAAAAGAACCCAACAAGTTAATATCCCCAAAGGTTAAAGGTTAGCACTATGTTACAGCATAGACAGTAAAGAAAAGAACAAAGTTCCTACTAAAAGCTATCCAGTAAAGTAAACAATATTTAAGCGGAATCCAGATAATACAATTTTTCTGTAACAAAGAAAATATTCACTCTCTCTGACATACGTGGCCACTCACTCGCTCTTCTTACCTACTCTTGGTGAAAAAAATCTCTTGGACATACAATTCCTGAATATATAATTTCCAGTGTTTTTATCTTCCAAATTGGCCCCAGTCCCTCCTCTAATAATTAAATTTTATAAGGGGGACGCCTAATTTGGTGGTTGATTCCTGGATAGACAAATGTCACCTCGAATAGTTAATGTAGAAAAACCGAGATCTTGTGTTCACAGTAAACAGTAGAAAATACTTCCAGTATAGGGAAACATCTGGTTGCTAAAAAACACTGTTATTTATGATGGTGATGGTAAATCCTATCGGCTGGCTCTGGGGTGAGTGCCGATTTTGAAACAGCGTAACTTGCTGGATAAATCCGCTGATACGACTGTCAAAAGTCAGATGGTAATGTTATTTGTGTTACGCCACAGTGGGCTGATAAAATTGAATGAATATCTGGGTATTGGTAAGTCCAGTTAACTTTACTATTTAAAATGTTTATGTGTCTAAGGTATGCAGCCTTTCCCCTCCTGCCCCGGTCACGATCAGCGTACAATGTCTATTATTATTTAATTATCCATACGCGCACTTAACAAATATCGCCTGTCATTAATAGCTATTAGATTGTCGGCGTCTGTGGGTCGTCGTATGGTATTAAATAACAGTCACTTACTAAAATTACACAAAATGAAATATAACGTGAATTCTATTCTGTCACTTATCAGTCGCGCCTAGTGTATTAATTAGTCAACTAGAACGTCTCTTCTTGTGTGATAGAGCGGGTGGTAAATTATCATTAAACTGAACAACTGGTAAACAAATAGCTACGCGTTATTTTTCACTGGTCTTTAACAGCTAGACTTTAAGTGAATTATAATGGTAAACTTTAACACTTTAACACGCTTAAGCACAAATTTATATTACCAGAAAATCAGAATGAAATCCCCACGAAGGCTATTAACACACCTTCCACAATGGTTCTAGACTACGTGTTTAGACTATCCGAAAAATTCTGAGCAACAACTGATAACTGTTTTGGGAAGACACAGTTTATATACCATCTCCAGAGGATGCTAATTTTCACACTTGTGCACAGCAGAGAAATCAGAAACCTAAACTCCCAAGATAAAAGGTTTTCACGTTCGCTCTGTCGGACGCTGCTACTCGACAACAGAGACTTAAACCGTGTAACTGGTTCCCGTAGCTTTGGCCCGCTTCTGGAAATCACAGAGTTATCTCCCCATGTATGTACGAACATCAAAGGGTACTCGGGAAAAATATTTTTGCCCGAGCGACTCACTTCAAAAGGTCCGGTGTTATTCCACGTGCATCTTTCTGATATCCGATGACTGACAGTTCAGCTCGCGTGAGAAACTCAGGTAAACAAACTTGATTCGCTCCCTGTTATGACTGGCAGGTCACGGAAGTTGGTAAACTTGTCGTTTGTTTATGTCTCAAGGAAAAGAGGCGTGGATTAAAAATGAGTAAACGCAGGCTGTCAATGCATTGCTTTGATAGTGAATCATAGAACGCCACGAGGTTACGAAAGACTGTCAGATACTGTAGGCTATATTTGAATTATACGTCACAAGGGGCCTCTCTTGCCAAGTTCAGTTGTTATTATCTGTTACCAGTTGCCAAATAGGGCCTTTACAGCTTCCTATAACTTAGGGCCTTACCATGTCTAAATCTGGCCGTGCATAGTACAACACTATGATTTCTGGGTGCTTACATTTTGAAATGGAATTCCCGTTGTTTGTTTTTAAAGAAATTCCATTCAATTTTTGTTTGTTGTTGGTGTCACAAAATGGCCGTGCTGATCATTTTATTGTGCTATATCAGTCTTCTATTCCATTTTGTGCCTACTTTTTTTTTCCTTCATAAACCAATATTTTCTCTCATATTGAACGCATGACTCAGGTTTCATGTTGTTATTTCGCAAAACCTATCCTGGGTAGAGATAACGTAAAACCAATCCAGGCACGTATCTCGCTCAAACCCAGCTGGGCGCCCATACTTCCCGTATTGACAATCGGAAGGTAAACACTATTGCCGGCATGAAAGTTACCTAACGTACCAGGGAGGATGGACCCTCTTGTTTGTCAACATTCGTAATAACAAATTAAACTGAAGGTTTGTTATGAAGTACAGACATGAGTCATCTAAAAAGGGAAATGCCCATACCTTATATAGGAGGCGTTTAAAATTACCTGTGTCTGCGAAATTTCATGAGAGAAGGGGGGAGAAGATATACTCTAAAATCAAACGGTTACATTTGCTTGGCCCGGCCAAGATACGCGTATATTAAAATAAGCTGCAAATGATTGAAGACTCTCGCCGCGCAAAGCTGACAGAGCTTGGGCGCAAGGCCCATATGATGTAGCACAATTTGCGACTCCAGCACTGTGTTCCATTGAGTCAAGACGACACCTTCAGACTAGCCAGGACAAAAGAACTATAGGATTTCATTAACGAGGAGTGGAACAAATATTGAGGATCTACTGAAATTAACCAGGAAGAAAACTGGATGTTATAATACTGGAAACCACAAATTCTTCGAAACCTATAATAGGGAATAATGTGATTAGCATTAAAGTAATTCTTGACTACCTGTAACACGGCCCCAAAACCTATGGCCTGACATTATTCGGAACTCTTCCTGTGCAAGAAGTCTCTATATGAGTGTAACAGTGGCATGGATAAAATTACGGCAGAGCATTTGCATCAAAGATGAGCAACTTATGAGAACCAGAGAAAGCATATATGACCGCCACCAGTACCATTCCTGGAGAACTTCTATGGAGACACACGTAATCTCAGGTTGACCACTGTTTTCCTTCAAAATATTCAAGTAGACGTCTGAGACTGTACGAAGAAGAAGAATAAGGTGCCATCTCCACATCGAAGGTCGGCTGGAATAGATCTCCAACCTCATCTGTCTCTTGGCTTGATGATGCACTCTGATAGACTATTTCCTGTCCATCTCTTGATGTTATCTTCCCACGTATAGCGCTGTCTTCCTCTTGCACATTTGCCTTCAACTCTTCCATCTATTATGGTATTCACTAAGGTGTTATGTCTTTTTACATGGTCAAAATATTTTAGCTGTCTAATTTTGATCTCCTTCATTAATTCTCTTGTCATTCCTAGGGTTTCTATGACCTCTTTGTGAGTCTGTTGCTAACGCGCCTTTATTTTTTTTTAATTTAGAAGAATGATAAGTAAGACATTGAAAGACATTGAGCTGATGGCACGCGCTAAATGAGGATTCGATATGTCTTTGTTCAAGGCATTTGCTCCATAAGGTGCTAAAGGGTCATGAATGAATGAACAACGTGAAAGTAATGTTGACTTCATCCAGTTTGTGTTTACCAATCTCCTTGTTTAACATTCACTGTGGTATTGCCGATTTGTAATGCATGACATTGTGCCTCTTCTATCCACTGATAATCCACTATAAATTAATGGAAACGTTAAAAAAAACAAAACATAAAAAATATCGTAAATCACTCCAATTTACAAACGCCATTAGCACCTGGCAACAGACAGCCAAATTCACTTTAAATAATAAAAAGACCTCTCCCTCGATTGAAATTAGAGCACACCACTGCTGAATCCTTACCCACACAAACTCTTATCGAGAAGAGGCGACCAAAGAACTGCACGGAAAGACCGTCTTTCAGGAGAATCCCCCCCCCTGAACATCCACGCATGACTCAGACCTTAAGTTACCTTTTGGTTGTGACAGACGTCACGTGTTATCTTGAACGTAGATTCAAGAAAAATGCATCCCGGAGACCTGAAGCAGGGAGATGATGTTACCGCCCCATTAAGCATGAGGATGAAAGCGTCCAACCTGGGTGATGAATTTCTACCTTCCTTCTCAAATATCACAAAGCCCAGGCTCTGATAAAGTTTCCGGCCCCTCCTCCTTTTGGATGTTTTTTTAAAACAGATTTTCACAGCTTTCCCTTTTTTTTTTTTGAAAAAATTAATAAAAATTTTTATATATATAATTTTATTATTTTTCATTTTAAAATAAAATATATTATCTTTCTTCATAATTGATTAAATAAAAATTTAAATATTTAAAATAAAATAAATATTATAATAATATAAAATGGGGCAAATTTTATACGCCCCCCTCGAGGCCATATATAATAAATTTTTAAATATGAAAAACCCACCACCCCCCCCCCACCCCAAAACAAAAAAAGGCAAAACCCCCCCCCCCACCCCACACCACCCCCAACCCCCACCCCCCCTCCACCCCCCCACCCAACACCCACCCATACCCCCCCCCAACCCACCCCCCACCCCCTCCAAAAACACCCACCCCCCCCAACCCAAAAACACCCCCCCACACCACCACCCACCCAACCACCACACCCCAAAACCCAAAAACCCCCAATCTCCAAATCCCCCAACCATTACCTCACACAAACAAACCATAATCCCACACAACCACCCCCCCCATCATCTTACCCCCCATCCCCCCCCCCATTTACCCCTAACCCCCCCCAAAACCCCACACACAACCCACCCCCAACAAACCAACAAATAAACACCACCCCCCTTTCCCCCCATACCCCCCCACCAACCCACCCACAACCCCCCACCAACCCCCCCCCCCCCAAAAAAAAAAACCCCCCCCCCCACCCAAAACACAAGCCAACCCAAACCAAAATAAAACACCAGTTTTTCTTAAAAAAATACCCCCCCACCCCCCCAAAACCCAAACCCCTAACCACCCCCCTCCCCCCCTTAAACAATCCCCCCCCCCCCAAACAAAACACCCACAAACCCCCCCCCCCAAAAAAAACAAAACCAACACTATCCCCCTACCAAAAAACCCCAAAAACCCCCCCCAAAACCCACCAAAAAACAACCCCCCCAAACCCAACCAAATCCAGTACCCCCCCCCCCCAAAAAAAAATCCCAACCCCCCTAAACCAATCCACCCCAAAAAACCCACCCCAAAAAAATCACCATAAAAAAAAAACACCCAACCCCCAACCACCACCCCCACCCCCACCACACTAAACCCAACCCAAACAACCAAGTTACCAAAACAAACCCCACCCCCCCCCACCCACAAAAACAAACCCCACACAACCCCCACAACCCCCCAAAACAAAAAAACCACCCCTAAAACCCACCCCCCCACCAAACCACCACAAACAACCCCCAACAAACCACCTAACCCCAAACCACCCCAACCCCAAAACACAACCAACCCCAAAAACCCCAACCCCCCAAACCCACCACAAACCCCCCCCCAACCCCCCCACCCCAAAAAAACCCACCCAAAACCCCCCCCCCCCCCCCCACCCCCACCCCCCCACCCCCCCCCCCCCCCACAACCCCCCCCCCCACCACCCCCCCCACCCCACAACACCCCCCCCCCCCCCCCCCAAACCCCCCCCCCCCCCCCCCCCCAAAAAACCCCCATAAAAACCCACCCCCCCACCCCAAACACCCCCCCAAAAAAAACCCCCAAACCCCCCCCACACCAACCAACCCCCAAAACCCCCCCCCCCCCCCCCCAAACCACCCCACCCCCCCCCCCCCAAAACCACCCAAACCACCCAACCCCCAAACAACACCACAACAACAAAAACCAATAAACACCAAAACAAAAAAAAAACCCCCCCCCCACCCACAAAAACCCCCCACCCCCCCCCCCCCCCAAACACACCCAACCCCCAAAACCCAACCCCCCCACCAAACCACCCAAACTAAACCACCCCCCCCCCACCCCCCCCCCCCCCAAACAACCACCCCCAAACCCCCCCCCACCAAAACCACCAACAAACATTACAAAACCCAAAACCCCCCCCCAATACACCCCCCAAACCACCACCCCACCCCAACCCCACCCACCCCCCCACCCACCCATAAAACCCACAAACCACCACCCCACCAACCCCCCCACAACCCCCCAAACCCCCCACCCCACCCCCAAAACCCCCCCCCACCCCAAAAAACCCCCCCCCCCACCCCCACCAAAAAAACCCCAAACCCAAAACCCCCCCCCCCCCCCCCAAAACCACCACCCCAAACTAACCCCCAACCCCCCCCCCCCAACCCCCCCCTAACCCCCCCAACAACCCCCCCCCCCCCCCCCCCCACCCCCCCCCCCACCCAAAACACCACCCACCCCAAACCCCCCCCCACAAAACCCAAAACCCCCCCCCCCCCCCCCCCCCCCCCCCAACCCACCCCCCCCCCCCCCCCCCCCACCCCCCCCCCAAAACCCACCCCAACCACAAACCACCCCCCCCCCAACCCCCCAAACCCACCCCCAACCCCCCCCCCCCCCACCCCCCCCCCCCCCCCCCACCCCAAAAACCCCCACCCCCCCCCCCCCCCCCCCCCCCCCACCACCAAAAAAACCCCCACCACACCCACAACCCCCCCCCCCCCCCCCCCCCCCCCCCCCCCCCCCCCCCACCCCCCCCCCCCCCCCCCAACACCCCCCCCCCCCCAGCCCCCCCCACCCACCCCCCACCCCCCCCCCCCCCCACCCCCCCACCCCCCCCCCCCCCCCCCCCCACACCACACACCCACACCCCCCCCCCCCCCAACCACCCCCCCACACCACCCCCCACCCCACACCCCCACCCAAAAACCCACCCCCCCCCCCCCCAACCACCCCCCCACACCCAACCCCCCCCCGCCCCCCAACAAACCAAACCCCCCCCCCCCCCCCAAAAAAACCCCCCAACCCCCCACCCCCCCCCAACCACCAAAAAAAAACCCCCCCCCCCCCCCACCAAACCCCCCCCCAAACCACCACCCCCACCCCCCCCCCCCACACCCCCCCCCACCCCCCCACCCCCCCCCCACCCCCCCCCCACACACCCCCCCCCCCCCCCACACACCCCCCCCCCCCCCCCCCCCAAAAACCAAAAACCACACCCACCACCCCCACACCCCCCCCCCCCCCCCCCCCAACCCCCAAACCCCACCCCAAACACCAAACCCCCCCCCCCCAAAAAACCCCCCACCCCCCCCCAACCCACCCCCCAACCAACCCCACCACACCACCAAACCCCAAAACCACCCACCCATAACCCCCCCCCACCCACCCCCACACCCCACAACCCCCCCCCCCCCCAAAAAAACCCCAACCCCACCCCCCCCCAACCAAACCCCCACACCCAACAAAACCCCCACCACCCCCCCCCCCCCCCCCCCCCCCCCCCCCCCCAACACCCCACCCCCCCCCCCCCCCCACCCCAAACCCCCCCCCCCCCCCCCCCCCCCCCCCCCCCCCCCCCCCACCCCAACAACACCCCCCCCCCCCCCCCCCCCCACCACCCCACTAACCCCCCCCCCCAACCCCCCCAAAAAAACCCCCACCCCCCCCCCCCCCCCCCCCCCCCCCCCCCCCCCCCCACCAACCAACCCCCAAAACAAACCACACCCCCCCCCCCCCAACCAACAATTTACCACACCCACCCCCCAAACAACCAACACACCCCCCCCTTACAAACCCCAAAATCCCCACCAAAATATTTAAAACCCAACTACCAACCACCCCCATTAGAACACACCACCACAAACACAAAACAACCCACACCCAAACCACCAATAAACAAACAACCACAAACAAAACAACACCACCCAAAAACACCCCCAATAACCCACGCAAACCCCCTCCCCTCAACCCCCCCCATCTAAAAACCCCCCCACCAACCCCTAAACAAACCAAACAAACACCCACAAAAACATTCCCTCATAAGTTCAAAAGGTTATCGTGATCACTAAACAGATTGAAAACGCTATACTAATATGTTCCACATCTTGTCATACAAAACATGTACAAGCTCCAAAAAAACTGCTAACTGCAAGTAGGTCACTTTACACAGGAAATTTATTGACAGTAAACTCCTGTAGGAACTTTATTCTGATAAGATATTATTAATTAAAAAGTACACTTTACATGGGAATATCCCCAAAATGTAAAAACCCCACAATCCACCCCGCAGTGAAGTACATTAAAAACTCCTAGTTACAACACATTACAACCCGCGGCATGAAACACACTGACAAAAACAAGATGTTTTCATAAAAATCAAAAAACATACTCGTAGGTTTGGAATGAACTAATACCCCCATATCAAATATGATCCAACATTTCAACTGGTGGATGGTATTACCTAGCAAAAACAGGCAAGGACCAAATGCCACAAGAAGTCAAAACAAACACAATGGAAATCATTACCGAATAACTTGTACGGGTGTCATGGGAGAAAAAAAAATCTATGTTGGACTTTAATGAAACAAAGATGGGAGCTGTGGCTTGGTCAAAAGACTGAGAGCTATGACAAAACCAAACTACCAAATAAAAAACAAAAGTGGATAGATGCATAAAAACGAAGCAAATGAAAAAAATAGCCACGCAGACTCAAAAAAGCAAACAATAGATTGCGAGTCGGAGGGCAACAACAAGTAAGCAAAAAATTTAAACGTCTCACTAAACGGATTAATGTTTGTATGTGAAGACAAGTGCAGATTGGGAAGATCAAGTTTAACCCTACCGGGTTACAAAAAAACAAAAAAATCCGTCTGACTTCAATGGCGATGTGCACATAACTAATGGGCGTAAAACAAAGGTGACGTGTTAATGTGAGGGGCTTTGGTCCTTCGAAAAATAGTAGGAGTTCCTATGCACGCAGAAGCATGTGCTGATAAGGGATTAGGCTTGGACTGGTGAGAGGTATTACTCTCAAAAGGGCACCAGGGGGAGGGAGAGGAGTTGCTGGTACTAAAAAAAAGTGTAAAGGAAGTTAAAATCTGATTCATGTCTCCAGGGCCCCAATTATGGCATTGACGCCTAAGAGTATTGATTTATAAAGGACGGTTGTTTTAGAGGGATAAGTATTTTAAATTTAGATAACATGAATACTTCAGTAATGGCCGTAATGGTGGAGATTAGCCGTTGCTGAACTGGGTGTGGCTTGAAATAAGTCTTGCAATGTAGTAGGTGCGTGGTTGGGGGTTTATGTTAGCATTAATTAGATGATGGGGTCGGTATCTAAGTGATACGCTGACTCAATGAATAATGGGGATGAAATATCAAGAAATTTTAAGAAGATTAGGATGTGAGGTTCTACGCAGGGATCTATGGTAGTGTGAACAATTGTAACCGTTGGATTTACCGATGAATGAGGATGAAATTGATTAGCGGGTGAATAGTGTAACGGACTCTTCTTGCAATAATCGCGGGGTAATAAGAGTTTTTAAGAAGTTATATATTGTACATATGCGGTGCGATTAATATTTTGTCCGGCATGTGAGGACCTCAGTTTATTATATTGATACTGTGATCGCTTTTTGATGGGATAGGCAGGAATAGTTGCAATGGGAATCGGTTGATTAGGGGGCGTATATAGGTGAATGCTTGTGCCATGCGACAAAAATTGTTAAGGTATTATGCATAAGCATCCGATGTCATTAAAGCTAGTGGTAGCAGGGGTTTTATGATGCATGACGGAACTAGATTGCTCATCGTATGAGAATTGGATGGGTTGGGAGAAATACAGGATATATCCTACTCGGATACCCGGTGGAGGGGTAAGAGTGAGAGAATGTAGCCGATTTAAAGTAAATGTGAATAAGAAATGCAAGAATTACGGCCTGGTTTGCAAAGATCTTTCCTTGTTTCTGGTGTTGTATTGCGTATATAGAATTGGTCACACCGCTATCCGCTATCCTTGTGTCGGTAAGTTTGATGGTCGGGGTGGAGTGGAGGAGTATAGTGAAGAAATGCTTCGTATGGACCATGGCTGGTGCTTAACTGGGTTGGGTTCATGTGAAAGTAGAACTGGGATGTCATTATTTCTAGCTAAGGAGTGGTTCTGTACGGGTCCAGGTACCCACCGATCCTTCTTAAGTCTAGAGACATGGGAAGTATAGGAATTGTCTGACTAATACAGCTATGGAGGACTAGATTATGGTACGTTATCTTGGATAAGAAAAAGATGTGTATGTATACCATATATTCGAAAAAAATAGAGTGGAATGTTTCCTAATTGGCCTGGCTTGGCGGTCCCTGTACAAATTGCAAATTAATGGATCATGAATGAACGTTGCCTCGTCAAAAAGCTGATGTTTGCAGAGAGCTTTATGTGCTCGATTCTTACATGGCACCTAAGGGTGGTGCGGATTGGGCGTAAACACTGTTATTGGTTTCAATACCTAGAAGATTAATGCAGTGTGGGCATCAGTGTGGGCAGGGGCCATGTCAAATACGCCTTTGGACTACATAGGCAGTGGTGGGCGGGGTGACCAATTTTAAGGCACTTATATCTTGAATAATTTCTGGTTTACCACAAAAAATATGCTGTCAGATGGGGAATTCTTATTCCAGGCAACATGGTGAATAATTTTCTGCCTTAGATATAGGGTGAGTCGTTATTGATCTTCGGAAGAGATGCCTCCTTTTGAATAGGTAACTCATTGTGGATGAAGATTTTTGGGTCTTTCCTTTCAAGGGACATGCCAATTTCTTTATCTTCTGATTCTCTGGGTTCAGCATAGTTGAGTCTCTTTAAAAACTTCTGCTTCTGTAATCTAACAGGGTTGTCTATTTCTTCCTAATTGGAGATTTTATCTATGTGGATGGTGCCGAAATCTGGAAGAAGACCAGTGCGATGTATTTAGGGCGTGAGTACTTGATTCAGCTGGAATCTGCATACTTTAATTTCTTACTCTATGGTCATAGAATTTTGTAACCCTGTTGTTCAGTTCAGGACCTTTTAGTCTTCCTATCCTCCCTTTCAATATACTTGTCGCATACTGAAGTACAAAACAAATCAGGATACAAAAAGCTTGACCTCCAAATGTTCAAAAATATGGGGAGACTCTTAAACAGCAGTTGGGATCGAAACTTAGCCATGAAGACATTTGTACTATGCAAAACCTGTTAAAAATTTCCAGTTAAACACATCTCTTTATGGACTGGTAAAATGTAGCTGTTGTTGGCTAATGATAACCGAAGAGAGTTGGACGACTAAATCACTGAAAGCTCAACTACTAATGTAGGATTTCTCCAAGTAATTGGGCACTCATATTGGAGAGTTTTATGTACTCCTTTGAGGATTCACACCTAATATAGGTGGCAAGGAGATAGGGCAATCGATTTTAAGAATTTAAAAACAATGACAAACTAACAACTATCAATATAGCATGGTATTTTAACGAAAATTCAATCCCATGGAGCGGACACCCAATAGCAAGTTTAAATAGAATGAGGTGTTAAAACCCGATACAGTAAGACCCAGCAATGTGTGGTAGATTTGATGTTATGCACACATTGTTGTAGGTTAATATTATATTTAGTATAAATGAGATTAGCTAATGAATCGTCCTGAATTTTACCAAGTTTCAATAGTATATGTGCAACTTCATTCAGGGTACCTTTCCGCATACCACCCTCTATTTATTACCATTCAAAATGTAATTTATTAAATATATTAATGACTTCGATTTTAGTTGTATAGGGTTTAATGAATGTTAGAGTGTCCTATGCGTACAAATAATCCACAAACATACAAACAAATAGTTTATTATTCAACAACAGCACACGAGTGTACTGAACCACAACGGTTAACATAGACAAACGACAGACTTTAAAAGGCTATATCTATTTTTAAGACATTATTGTGGTTGAAATCGTTGTGTAAATAGCTATGATTTTTTTAACAATTTTACCGTATACCAGATTTGTTTATTTTATTTGGTAATCAGGAATTGACAATTTAAAAAGTGAAAATCAAAATAATTCATTTTACATCGTCAAATAGCACAGTGGTGGCAAGATTCCTCTGTTCATACATAAACAGGTATTTTTCATAATATAATTCGTCTGTAGTGTTATCCTACTTTAAGGGTAATACTGGTCCAGTACCACTAGGTTGCTTGTTTCGAAATCATAACCCTTCCTAGTAATGTTTTGATTCCCTAATCTGTGCACTTGTGGAACAATTAATTATTTGTGCAGTTTTATTCACTGTGTCATTTTTATATTTCTCTGCACCTTTTAAATTACTGTAGATCATTGAGCTCCTCAAGGTGCCGAACGAGTAATTCGCTTATCCCAGATGCAGTAAGAATATAGGTGTGAACCTTTCCTCTGCACACTCTGACAATCACTTCCCTGTTTTGCTAAGGCAATGGTCCACTAGCAATGGGCTCGCAGTAAACAGGCAGCGTCCAGAGACTCAGGTTCCTGAATCAAATCAGTTTTCAAGCGTTTTTGTGGTACCCACATTAAACGTCGTACTCAGGACGCTCTGAAATGTTAAGGTTATTGCATCCTTGGCTTAATACCTTAGCTATACACTAATAGGTCCACATGACGCTAGGGACAGGTACATTACAAACGAAACAAAAATGGGGTCATTTATCCTTAAACAAACCCTATCATCTCACCATTTTCTTTTGATAGTGACAAATGTACACCATAGTATTGCTTTCCTCACTAAATCAGTTACATACGCCACTGCAATTCCATTTTGTAATCTACTTTCCATATAATAGGATAGGGTGTTCTGCTCCTTTATGAGCGAATCATACATATTCTTTGTAGTTTTACACCCTCTTGACAGGTCTATTTCACATGGTGGGATGTCCCATCTTTATGCATTGCCTCTCATGCTTGTTCGCATTATAGAACCACGTCATGTCCAGACGATCATAATCATCTATTTCACATTTCAATTATTTTTATTATAAATACACCATTTGCAATAACATGTCATCTTACCACAATTTATCAATAGTTGATTAGTTAAGGGACTATTTATATAACTAACACCATATTCTTGGTCAGCAAGTCTTCAGGTACACGAATCTACGATTTTTAAGGGGCTATGTGGTTTGGTTCAAAATTCTATCTTTTTTTCTGTGTTAGTTGTTTATTTTTAAACTACCTCTCGTTCACTCTTTTTCCATGTAATATCAAGCGAAATACGAGAGCTTAGGTCATTCATAATAAGAGCTTAACATGTTTACATGACCGTAGTGTCCACAATTCTAACTTTTTCATCGTATTTGGGGAAACCCCTAAGGCAAGGCTTGCCACTGTGCTACAGTTGGCTTTTAGTTTAAAATCAATGCGAAACGAATTAGCATTTCATCTATCCTTGCCCCTCCTCGTTCCACAATGCATTTTAGGCAAATATTTTCTTAGAACTAGGAAAAGTGGTTGTTTATGTCAAGGACGAATTTGAAAAATTGGGTACCGTTTTGTTCGGCTATTCGTTAGCAAATAATAATCTGAAGGCGTAGGCGACACCAACCGTTCTAGCAGAAAATTCTTTTGTACTTTCTTATCTTTGCCTTTATGCCCTATACTGTTATATATTAATTTAGATATTGTATTTAAAAACCACTACACCATTCATAATTCTCCTTATTCCTTCTCTTTACTGTAAGTCGTTTCCTAACTGCCACATTATCTCCCTTTCTCCCCTAAAAATAAATTATTTATCCGTAGGAGAAACAATTTATTTTAATGATTGTAGCAGCCATTATTGTACTTAACTGTGTATCAAAACAAAAACAATATCCTTAGCAATGTGCTGTTACAATCCTAGCTCAGCACATTACCAATTACTATCTGTGCCAAAGGACAATTTCCCTTTACACAACACAATTAAATTGTACTGAGAACGTACATTTATCAACATCTCGTTCCCATTTATGACCACTCATCTTTGCTTTGTCTCCTATCTCCTCATGTTACATGATTTCAAAAACATACTTTTGACATGTTATACATTCCACTTCCTTAGTGGTCTTCATTTCTTTTTTTTTTCATATCACTTAGCATGTCATTATTTTCTTATGTTACAACATATTATCATACCAAAAAACTGAGGAATTACTCTTATCCAGTCACTTTTCTTAAGTGACCTTTCCTCTTCACATTTATGACTGTTCTTAACCCTTGTCTTCCTCACTCACATTCTACCAACTCTGTACATGCCCATACAAAGTTTATTTCCTTTTACTCATCCAGTCACTCCTGTTGTCATACACGTAAACCCCTCATATAGTATTATCTTCTGTCACCACACACCTGGTGTGAATTGTCTGGCCTTTCTCTTCTCTCGTATAAAGCCAAACATGTCTTCTGTCATGTCTCCCTATATACATAGTTCATGATGGCGTGAGCCATTTACTATCATGGCAACACTGAATTGCCATCCTCCTATCCACCCTTTGCTAACTAGACTCCTGTCCTTGGTCTACTACGCAGAAATATTTTCAACTTCTTTGATCTACCTATCTTAAACCGCGTTGTCGCTTTGACCTACTTGCGTATTTTTCTGCTGCTGACCAGTCGCATGACTTCCTTTTCTGCAACACTGTCTCCCAGTGTCTGAATTTCTGTTGTATATGTTCGGTGAGGGTTATCCTCAATAGACTCACATTTGTAGTCTGATAAAAACCGCACTTAACGTTTTTATATGTTTTTCGTTCCCTCCCTGGAACTTCTCTTTGTGCTATCTCCTTTTCTTTCTCCACAACACTGTCTCCCCATGTCTACATTTTTACTGTATATGTTCGGTGAGGGTTACCCTCCATAGACTCACATTTGTAGTCTGGCAAACGCCGCACTTAACGTTTTTATATGTTTTTCGTTCCCTCCCTGGAACGTTCTCAACACATTTCTCTTCATGTATTACGGAGAAAAAAAATATGATTTCTCCCCAAAATCTTCATAAGACTCGGCCACTGCCGCAAAAATCTCTCTTTGCCATTTATTCCATGGCTTCTCACTTCTACAAAAGTTCCTTCTAGAACTATCTCTTCTATATGTCTGTGCCATCCTTCCTGTGGCTTCTCAATACTCCCGTTACTTCTTCGTGACTCTTAATTTTCCGATACTTATTTATCTAAGCGATTCTCTTGTTTTCGCCATCTCCCATGGCCCTTAATACTCACCGTCCAATCTCTCAATTACTCCCTCTTAATTTCGCCATCTCTTATGGCACTTCTTCTTCTCACATAATATCCTCGTTATTTTTCATGACCTTTATCCCTCATCTCCCCCTCTACTTCACTTACTCATAAACTCCACTATTTTCGCTATAGTGACTTCCTTGTCCCTATGCCTTTCCAACGAAATCTGTTTAGCAATATCTATATTTTCTTCTTCCTTTATTTTTCTTCTGACTTCGATGACGATTTGCCTGCTCTGCCTTTCCTATCCACCTTTTCCTGTTTGCGTCATCTATCATTTTTGTCAGAACCATATAAACTGTCCTACCAAAAGAAACACTCAGAAGAACAATAATAAGAGAAGGAAGAACGTTGGGCCTAAATAATGTGCAAGAGCTAAGAGGAGTGGCGTCACAACGAACAACCTGGAGAGCACTGGTTTCTGCCTTATGCGCCGTGTTTGGCGCTTAAAGAATTTATTATTATTATTATTATATCTATTTCAATTCTTGTTTGTGGAAAGTATGTATGATACTTTTCCTCTAGCACTCTCCATAACATGCTTCTTGAGAAGTTAAAATCAGGCCGCTTTATGGTGGCTTCTATTACCTTCTTCAACTCCTCTATGTTTGGTTCATCCACTTTAATCATTTTCTTACTTGTGTCATTCACCTCTTCTCCCCCCCCCCCCTTTTTCTCAATTTTTCCAACAATTTACACCTCTCCGAGCGCCATACCTGTACATTTGGCTCAACCATTTTGGTAATGTTCTCCGTCTTTATCTGATTTATACATCCAGGATCACTTTTTTCATTTTTCGGCCTTCGTCATCCGTTCTATGCTCAAGCTCATCCGACCTGTATCCATATTCGTCGGAGTGCATAACTCTATCCTCCTCCCCACTTGACGAATCGAATTCTGATTCTATGTCAAGCTGGTACTTTTCGTGTACTGTACTTACACCCTCCTGTTTCGTCTTTCTCTTCTCCAAGTCTTCAAATTGTCGTTTATCCGCCTCCCTCCATGCAGTCTGCCTGATTGTTTCTGCATGTCGCATCCACATTTCTGCATTGTCCGCTATTATTTTCTCCAGATTGTATATTGGAAACTCCCTTTCTCTACTACTATCTCCACATTTACTCCCTTCTTCCTTACTTCCTGTACTACTCTCTTCTCTTCTAAAAGTGCTTTTGTGTCTGTGACTACCGTCACTCTCCTCAGACACTACACTGTCTGAGTCCGTCGACACTGATTCTGAAGACCAGCTCCGTCTACTGCTATGTTCTGCTTCATTAACTGTCTGTCGACGTTTTCTCCTGGTCGATCTATACTCTTCTTTGTAATCCTCATTATCTGTGTCCTCCATATCTGTTTCTTCAATTTTCTTTATCTGATTTATATATCCAGGATCATTTTTCTCATTTTTCGGCCAATAAATTCTACTGCCTTCGTCGTCCGTTCTACGCTCGAGCTCATCCGACCTGTATCCATATTCGTCGGAATGCATAACTCTATCCTCCTTCCCACTTGACGAATTGAATTCTGATTCTATGTCAAGCTGGTACTTTTCGTGTATTGTATCTATCTCTTCCAGTCTTGTCTTCCGTACTGCTCTTGGACGCCTATAGGATGTGTCCATGTCCTGTACTTCTTCTATCTTCTCTTTCCTATTGTCCACCTTCGCTAATCTTACTTTCTCTTTCAGTATTATCTGCATCAGTTCATCTTTCGTATTCTTTAACTCGATGCTATCCCTATGCTGTGGTACCACTACTTCTTTAGCCGTTTGTCGGTTCGTCCCTTTTACACGGAGTAGAATCTTAGATTTTCTCGTATTGTCTAACTCATGTGACCCTGTTTCCTTTTCTCTCATGACGTCTTTCTCCTTTTGTGCTGGCCCCGAGTGTGACGCTACAGTATCAATCTCAGTTTGTGTTTCGGCACTAATCATCTTTGTCTCATTTATTTCTGGTTCTTGTGTACCAACGCTGACCCTGTCTCTCTGTATGTTTTCCTGTTTCTGGACTGTTGTCCTAACCTGACTTGTCCATGGTCTATTCCTATTACCTTCTTCCTTTATTGTGACATTTTGCTGACCAGATCCTATTATGTTTCTCCACACTCCTAGCGGTTCTACCTTCATTTCCCAACCGTTCTGTGTTCTTATCCGGCACTTCTGTTGGTTTGCTATGTTGATATTATTTATTTCTATGGACTTCCCTTTTCTAACTTCTCCCATAAAATTCCTGACCGCCATTCTTATTCTTCTTTTATTAAGTGTGTTCCAGTGTGCTCGTACAGCAGCTGTTTCTGGGATTTTATTTGTGTCCTTGTTTTCTCTATCACAAGTGTGACAATGTCCTTTTCCTTTCGTATCGTACGATTTAGACTCTGCTTGAAGATCTCTTTCATTAAGTAATGTGTCTAATTGCCTTCTGATAGAGTCTGTGATCAGATCAACAGATGAAAAAAATCGCAATTTTAACTTTCTCCAATTCATCTGCTATTATTGACATTGCATATTTGTCAATGTCTGTAAGCCCCTTACGGCATGCATGTGGGTCACCTGAAAATAAGTCTACATTACCTTTTATATTTGCGTATTTAGCACTGTTGTCTACCTTGGCTAATGTGTCGGTAATCGTCTTTATGAGGGCCAAATTCTGACTGTCTTGCATGTTATACTGTGTCTGTTCGGCCTGTGCCATCATACAACCTGAAAAATAATTACTTATTTCTACGGTTAACTTAAACTAACTTGCACCTGAAATCAGATTCCGATCAGATTCCGCTTCTCTGATACTGCTAGCCGAAAATAGCTTGAGCAACATCTTATCCATCGTATGGGGTGTCTAAAACCAGCTGGTCTTAACACCCTACACACCTTTGTCTAAGGTTACACTTTCCACTCCTATTCTATTTTGACCCTTTCCACTCTTATTCAATTTTTCAATTTCTCCGTCGCCCATAAATTAAAAGAATTTTTTGTTTTTTTCAATATATTTATTTATCTCCAACTCATTCTGTCCTCCTCTATTTCCAGTCCTCATTATTATTACGTTTTAGTAGTTTCTTGTTCAGTTTCGTTTTTTAGCTTCTTAGTATGTACTGTTTACATCCGGAAGTGGCAGTCATTTCCTTTCTGGGTGACGCACTCTCTCTTCGGCAGGGGTGTTAGGTCTTTGCTGCCTTTAGGGAAATACCCATGTTCTACTAGATTATTATTATTTTTATATTTAATTAGATTCTTATGTGTCCTATCTAGCCATCACTTTCTTTCTTTCCTATCCCTGACGAAGGCCTTTTGGCCGCAACGTTGGCTATTTTCTTTGTCTTTTGTCCTCGTAAGACGAATCACCTTTTTTCGATTTTTTTTCATACCCATCCATTGTACTCCACGTCTTACTGTAGTTCCCTTCATCTTCCTAAGACAAACTCACAAATGTGGAATTGATGACAAGAACCAGACAAGTGCCAGTGGAACAAGAGTTGAGAATAAGACGCTGGCAATAGATAGGACACACTTTGAGGAAACCTGTTGATAGCATTACAAGGCAATCCTTGTTCTGGAATCCACAGGGAAGATAGACAGAGGTAGACAAAAAACACACGGAGATGAGAACTGGATACAGAGGTGAAAATAATGAGGAAAACATGGAAAGAACTTGAGCTGATGGCACAGGACAGGAAGACTTGGCATGTGTTTGTTGAAGGCCTTTGCACCTCGGGGAGCTAAAAGGTATTGATTGATTGAAAGTTGGTGGTACGGATTAGAGAGACCATTTGAGGTCCTACTCTCGTTACCAGCTGTACTAGTCTGTGGTTCGAAGCTTGAGATCGACACGTGAAACCTACATTCCCTGGGTGGTGACGATTCCAGCCTTGACCAGAAGCGGTTACGTCTAGAATACTTTGGAGACGTGCCCTTGCCACAGAGACGAAGTGACGGAACCAGCGCATCAACATTTCAGCAATTTGGAAGCTAAGTTATAAGTTTAGCAGGCCAAATCAAAAGACTATATTTTCATCTCCCAAATCGAGATCTATGATGAAAAACAATTTCTCATAATTACCATTTCATGTTTATTTACATTTGTTCCAAAATAATTATCATTAAATGTGTTATATGTTGTTTTAATAAATTCATAGTCGAATTAATTATTTCAGAGCGAAAGGCACCCGTGTGAATCCTGATTTTAATATATGTAGTTATATCTACATCTGAAGAGCCAATAATAATAATAATATCAATAACAATAATAATAATATCGAGCTAATAAGACGAATTTCGCTGAGTTAAATCAGCTGGGGGCTTGAACGAGCTAATTAGAAGATAATCCATCTTCACAAAAGATGGCGGGTCAGATATAAAGTTAACGTGCCCAGACTCATTCAACATTGTTCTTGACTTCTAAAATACCTTGTGGAAACTTTCTCGAGGTTGAAGCATCATTATCCTTCTATCTTCAACTCTGCCAAGAGTAATCTTGTGCGAAGGTAGACACCTTGGAAGACTCATGTTAGATACTCTAGGTATTGGCCACTGTTGGACCACTACTGCAGAGCAAGGGGAGGAAACCCGTGACAACCCCTTATAAGTGTTTAGCCTTACTGTAGTACCCCTCTCATATGTTACATTTTAATTGTTTCCTGCAGCTTTAAAAAAAAATTGATAGAGTAAAATACATGTAAAAAAAATAAAGAAATTTTGCTGTGTACCCCGTGAACCGTTTCTGTGTACATTCAGAGGGAACGTGTACGATACTTTGGGAAGCACTGCTGTAATGGTATCAGTTCCAGTGGTAGGTCCATGTTCCTTAGGGAGCAAGACGGGAAAATTATGATAACAATGATATTTAGAAGCTACACCAACTGGCAAGATGATGATATTCGTCCACAACTTTCTGTCCATATTGTTCTATATCTGTCAATTGTTCCAAAATGGTATACTGTACTATACTTAAGTTTCCTATTCCATATTGGTTTTCCTGTTGACACGTGTTATAGTCTTACGCGTCCAATGAAATTTGAGCCTCGTTTATTCAGATCTGCTCAATGATTTCATAAATTTACTCTCAATGTTTAAGAAGTCTTCATAAGACTTTTTTAGTTGATCATTGAAATTGAACATTTTTTTCCATGACACGCTGATGATTACACGCCTGCTGATTACACAAGGCAGACATTAATATCTTCGGAGTTTAAGAGATATTTTATCACCAGCAAAATGAAACAATGTATACTTTTTTAAGCTGTTCGCTTTTATTCTATTACATCTATTTTATTCATAAGGCGTTATGTATATTAATATAATATTCCCTTCTATCTGCCTACTGGCAGTCCCTTCGTCCGCCCATCTGTTTGTTCGTCGTTCCGCCTGTCTGCCTATCTGCCCGCTATCAGTCCGTTAGACCGTCTTTCCATCTGTCTGTCTATCTCACAGTTCGTCTATCTATCTATCTATCTATCTATCTATCTATCTATCTATCTATCTATCTATCTATCTATCTATCTATCTATCTATCTATCTATCTATCTATCTATCTATCTATCTATCTATCTATCTATCTATCTATCTATCTATCTATCTATCTATCTATCTATCTATCTATCTATCTACCTATATCTGTCTGTCTGTCTGTCTGCCTGCCTGCCTGCCTGCCTGCCTGCCTGCCTATCTATCTATCTATCTATCTATCTATCTATCTATCTATCTATCTATCTATCTATCTATCTATCTATCTATCTATCTATCTATCTATCTATCTATCTATCTATCTATCTATCTATCTATCTATCTATCCATCTATCTAACTATCTATCTATCTATCTATCTATCTATCTATCTATCTATCTATCTATCTATCTATCTGTGATAGGGTGGGCGAGATGATGATGATGATTATGTTGTGATTGTGATATCACTCTCTTGTCACACTCGCACCGACCCGAACAACAATAAAACTCTTGATTCTAGAGGCAGGGGCTATATTTATTTTTACAACCCATTCAGTGACAAAGCAAACATTAAACAAATAAACTAGCGAACATCACAAAACCAAATAAAACAAAACACCCAACAGTGCCCGATGCTAATCTGAAGAAGCAAACAAAGCACAGAATAGTTAAAATCATAATATAATACTGAATGAGAAACACCACGCTCTCACCTGTCAAACTGTCCTACGCCGCCACCTGACACACTCAACTATCACACACACACAAACACTCATGTGTGTCATCCAATGCGACTAGTAAGGTGTTGTGCGTGGGGCTGGCAATCTCACCATGTAACACAGGTTGCTACGGAAACCACTACTGCAAGAGCACACACTCAGCTATCACACACACACACACACTCATGCATGTCGTCCAATGAGACTAGTAAGGTATTGTGCGTGGGGCTGGCAATCTCACCATGTAACACACATTGCTACCGAAACACTACTGCCCTAGCATATGGATACTTAATATGGAGGCAAACCACACTGTTGGCCCCATGCTCCCTCAGGAGCGGAGAAGAGAAATATATAGATTGAAGTGAGCCCACGTGCTCTCACAACCATTCCTCACATAACCATAATTAAATAATCATAAAATGGACATAAAATAATATTCAACTATATGTACAACAAATACTCTCAGTAATGAGAATAAGCTACTACCTCGTAACCGATCCACATCAGTATTCGTTACTGCATTCTGAAGCATGTCGTATGTGACGACTGGTGCGTCTGGCAACAAGCGTGTCGTATATGACCACTGGTGCGACTGGGAATCTCATCACATGAAACACCTCGTTACCGAAACAAATCACTGCCATAGCATAAAAATGCTTCTTGTCGGCTTGTGATAGACACCAGCCACATTGGTGTTTCCATGCTCCGCCGGGAGCAACCAGAGAAACACATGTCTCAACAAAGGAGTGGCCTCGCGCTCTCCAGAAATCTAAATACATATTCTCACCTCACAGTAACCCATTAAATATATACAGTAGAATTATGAATAAACGTGAAATACACTAAATTACTCTTACATAAAGAATACAATATAATTATTCTCGACTTAAGCCAAACTGGGACTAAATACACAACGTGCCACATGGCGTAACATTTACCAAGAAAACTCTCTCTTTCCTTTACTGGGGAACATTATCTTTATCTGCTTCCCACCCCCGTCTCAATTCACACAATATAAAACTGCGTAACATTAAGTGATAACTACGAGTGTTACCGCAGACCCCTCGCGCCGCTTTTATACAATCACCACGTGGCTCTCCCTGTTGCCATCTTCCCAACTAGTTAATATTATCTAAATTGCAGTTTCTGATAACATTTCTGTCCAGTTTCATGTATAAAACACTCTCCTACTAAATTTGCCCGGTCTGATGGATGAAATACTTGATACTAAATTCTCACATCTGGATTTAGGCTTTGCGTGCCTAATAAAACCTATCAAACATTATTTTCACTCATCTATCATTTCAAGACTAAATTATAATGTCCTAAAAAGACATTTCCTTTGGAAACACATCTATCTATATCACTAAACATTAAAACAGCCACATCGATATTATTTCCGAATAAAACTAATTCTAATTTAAATTAACTCACGTGCTCAAGGCATTTACAGCTTGGCTCTGTCGTCTGTTCTCTCTGGCGGCTGTGGCAAAATAGGCCCGCTTGTAGTTCGCTATCTCTTTTTATAGGCACTAGGCTAATCACTCAACTACTGCGCGCTGGGCGTATTAATCTTGGCTACTTAAATATCACACGCGATTATCGCTTAGGAATAGCGAAAACACAAATAAAACCTACAGCTATTTAATATAACACAATTCTACACCACAACTTAATTTAAAGGCATTATTGTGGCCTCATTACATATCTTCTACTTCAGACTTTTCACAACCCAGAATGCTTCGCGCACATCGAAAATAATCTGGGCGGGCGTCTCCTTTTCGGCCCCATCACATATCTATCTATCTATCTATCTATCTATCTATCTATCTATCTATCTATCTATCTATCTATCTATCTATCTATCTATCTATCTATCTATCTATCTATCTATCTATCTATCTATCTATCTATCTATCTATCGTTTGTCAGCCTTGTATCCGAATACTAGTCGACCGGAGTCTTTGCCGGCATGCAAAATACATATTTAATAGGAACAATTACAATAGAAATTCTGAACGTTAATAAGCTAGTAACTTGTAACTCTTACAGACAACGACATGTGTGATGAGAACCTACAGACTGGTCTCATAAACCAGGATTGTGGAGTCGGTGGAAAAGTTGTCCGACCCTGACTCCTGAAATTTTAGAAGTCCAACTCCTGACTCCAGCTCCGACTACAGTTTATTTTATGAGTCATATGGTATCAAATTCGGTGTCGGAATCCGGACAATTTTTTACCGACTAGGACTCCGTTTCTCTAAAAACGACAGACTCCACGACTCCGACTCCGATTCCACAGCCCTGGTACAAACGAACACTCCCAGAATCAACAAAACCAAATTATAGTTTTATTGATCTGACTACGTGTGCTGAACTGAAACTGTTTTTTTTTTCTAGTTAGAAGATGTTTTTCCTTGTTCATATAACACCAGGTCTGAATCTTCTCTTCTTCTTTGATCCATAGCCGCCAACCGTCAAAGCAGTCAGTGGCCATCACGCCTGGTGGCGTCCTGTAGGGCAGCAACAAATTGAATCCACTTTGCTCGGTCGGCTGCCATCCTTTGTACAGTGCCCCAACTCTAGTTCATTCTTTGCATCTCGGGTTGCACAGTTCTCTGCCAAGTTGTTTTTGGTCGGTCTCTCTTTCGCTTTCCCTCGGGGGTCCATAGCATAACTGTTCTTGTGATGGTATCAGGGTCCCTTCTGAGGACGTGGTCAACCCAACTCCAGCGTCTGCCAGCTATGATGGTGTGCATGTCCTCCTGGTTACTCCGAATAAACAGTTCTTGCTTGCTGATGGTATTCGGCCAAAAGATTCGGAGAATTTTTCTTAGGCAGATTGTATGGAAGGAGGTGTGACGGAACGTCTGTACGTGTTCTTTTGGTGGCTCTCTCACACCTTTAGCTACTACGGCAGTACCTTTTCTTTTCTTCATTTTCTCTCCAATCGCTTTTATTTGGCATAATTTTTATGCTCTTTCATTCATTATTTTACTCTCTATGCTGGATCTAGTAGGGTGAACGGGACCATCCCTGTTTGTGATTATCACGATAATCTGTCTGGAGAGACAATATTGGCGATACGTAGCATCTGGACATCAAATGAGTTCACAGATGGTGTTTATGAGTTGTGCACAAGATTCCACAGGAAATATTACCGCAAGATTAGACAGAAGTCACGCGTGGAATATTAAAATTAATATTTTAAAACACGCAATGGGATATTTTAAATGAAACACACAACCAGTGCTAGAGAGATTTAATTGGTTTGATTTGAGAGCCGGAATATACAATGAATTCTATTGGAACATTCGGCGCAAAACGCAATCTGTGATTTGAACTGAGAATGAGAGATGTAATCTAGCGAACTCAGAGACACAGAACAGACAGCTTCACAACTTCATACGAGCAACTCCCAAAAAGCCAGAAAAAGAAGGATCGGACCTAGAATTCCATTATTAACAGTGAAAGATCGAGTATTGGGTACCGTTGGCTTTACAAGTAAACCCACATTTTTAATACAAGACTGTAAACTTAAAAGGTCCAAGACTTCAATTACCAAGACTGCAACCTAGGAATTTGAAGACAAGTCATAGAGGAATTAAGCAAAAGTTTTCCCAGGCCAAGCGATTTCGCAGAAGACCCGCCATCAAAGGAATGAACTATAATTTCCCATACAAAGTCATAGAGAAATTAAACAAAAGTTGTCCCAGGCCAGTGATTTCGCAGAACACCCGCCGTCAGAGGAATTAACTCTAATTTCCAGACCTAAGTGATTCAAAGCATCTAATACAGAGCTGTGTCCAGTCTAAATCTGTGCAAGGAGATTGTGTATTCCCAACAATTTTGGGGTGTGTAAACAATCTATTTACAAATATGAAATTTAACGTGTATCTTGCTTAGTGGTTATTAATGAGGCTGGCAACCTCAACATATGAAAAGAGTATATTCATGAACCACTACAGCAAGTGCTGGTGATTGTTTCTTGCTAGTCGTGCGGAAAACCCGACAGCATAGGTGGCCCCAGACTCAGACTGGAGCAGTGATGAGTGATGATTACATCACATGTGCCTCAAGTGTTGCATATCATTTTGTGTGATGTATGTAACTTGTTAATATTAGTTCAGACACAAATCATTATTCGCGCTGTCCAGACACAGTTCCCAGTTAATACCTAGAGAAATATTGGTGAATTTTATTCACCTTTCCTGAGTTGCACTGTGTATACTCAAGAATTTAATTCTTCTGAGAGATTAACATTGGTGGGTGGATAACGAGAAGATGCGCATGTTAAGCTTCCAACTCAGTGTACTTAGCAGTGGCATTTTTTTCTTTCTATTTTGTCCAAACGTTCATGGAACGAAGCTAGTTGTGAGTGAAACGCAGGGAATTAACACCAACTGCCTAAATTGGACAATTTGGGTGAAGAGGTGCCCTCATCACCAAGCAGTGACGAAAACCACAGCTGCAGGACTCTCCTAAAAGTTAAGTGCTTATAAAAAGGCACCAGCAAAAATGACATAATGTTTCTGAACTATATCCTCACCCTAAATCTCTGTGAGGAGAAACTTGATTCCAATATATATATATATATCTATCTACACACACATATATTTACCTCTAATCAGAGCTATACCATTATAAGAGGAAATTTGCTGAATTAGCTCAGCTGGGGGCTTGAATGTGCTAAAAACCATTGCTTAAATCCTTCACAAAAGACGACGGACAGATATAGGTTAACAATTTTTCAGCCCTATACAACATTGTTCTTGACTTCTGAATTATCCTGTGATCGCTCCCTTAAGGTAGAAGTGTCATTAACCTTCTATCTACATCTCTGCTAAGAGTAATCTTGTGCGAAGGTAAACACCTTTGACTACCCAGTTTAGATACTCTTGAGTTTTGGCCATTGTTGGACCACTACTGCAAAGCAGGGCAGGCAATCCGTGACAACCCATATGTAAATTGGTACATCACTCTTTATTTGAGTTAGGGAATGCAAAGGCAGCGAGGAAGGAAACTTGTCACCTCAACTTATAATGATACGACCTAGTATAGTGAAGTCTCTAACACTACATTCCTGTACGGCAGCACCTGCTAATCGACTACTGTAGCGAGACGGGCAAAAGCACTCTGGACAGAGCATCGTAAAATATTATTATCTCTGCGATTTTGACTGTATTATCAGTCTCCCTTCATTTTGATCGTGACAATTTAGTATCTTTATATACTAACACGGTAAAAAGTAATGTTAACGGTGATTTCACAACATGGAAATGTACTTTTCACTAGATTTTGAACCATAAAAAGTAAATCACAGTAAACCTGCTTTTACGCCATTGGTTAAAACGTCAGTGTGAAAAAATATCATTGGTCGGACGTAAAGGAAGATGTCAAAATGTCAACAACTATCAAAACGCAGGCTCAGAGAAAGGGTATATAACGTTTTATGTCTTCTGTAATCCCTGGCGAGGAGTAGTGACATTATAGTTCTATGTTTAAAAAAAAAATAACTTTTGTCAGTACAGTACATACATACTATATTGTTCGTATTCAATATGTTTGATAATTATATGTAGTTAATAAATGTTGCTAACTAATTAGTTTTTGTTTTGTATCACTATTCACTAAATTTGTATACAGCTTTCTACACCTTAGGAACAAATTAACTTGTGATGGGAAATCAATTTTCATTTAATGCTTTTTCGGTTAGGGATAATTTTTTTCAAGAACGAAGGAACATCGATAAGCGAGGGATTGCTGTAACATAAATTTTTTTTATCTTTTATCGATTTTAGGCGCCAGAGTGTTGCCAGCTGCTTCTCTGAGCCAACACTTGTCGCTAATATCTATATCCTGTTAATCCCAGGAACGTTTTTCACAACTGCTTGGTACGCACGCTGATGTGTTTGATTGTATCCGTTTTGTATGTATTTGTGTGTGCTTGTAAGTGTGACCCGTGTAGTTTACGGGGTTCTCTGGAGAGAGCATGAACGATTACGACTACTGCACGCTCACGCAATGCCGTACAAGGCGTTTAACATGAGGTTGGCAATCTCATCATGTAAAACAAATTGCCAGAGCAAACTATTGCCGCAAGAGCTTGATAATGCTTGGGTCAGGCTTCCTACAAAGGCACCAGTTGCAGTGGTAGCTCCATGCTCCACTGGTAGCGCGAAGGAAAATGATGATTAGGATAATCATTATGTGTGTGACTCTCCATTCTTACTTACTTGGTCGTTCCCCTTCTACCGTGAGGTGTAGAGGTTTGGAAGAGAGAGCGCCAGACTATCCTATCGGCTGTCCTCCTCCTGGTCTGGTTCCATTCTAGTCCTCGGTCCTTCAAAGATTGTCTAATGTTGTCCTCTTAGCGAACTCTGGGTCGTCCTGGAGGTCTGGATCTCTGGCTCTTAGTTTCCCATGCTTGTCGTGGTAGCCGATCTTCTCCCATTCTGCAGACATGGCCAAACCATCGTAGTTGGGACTGTTTTACTTGGGTCTGCAGGGGGTGGGATTTTAGGGCTTGACGTATCGGCTGGTTGCGGACCATGTCTCTTCTTGTTACTTCAACCACCTTCCTCAGATACCTCATTTCTGAGGTTTGGATCTGGCTTTTGTGAGTTGTAGTCATTGCCCATGACTCGCATCCATATGTCAAGACTGGGACATAGGTGGAGCGGTATACAGCCATCTTCGACTCTCCATTCTACTCGCTGTAAATTGGCACATGACATTTGAGTTAGGAAAGGCAAAGGCAGCGAGAATGGAAACTTGTCACCACACCTCCTAAAGATGACATAGTATAGTGAAGTCTCTAATACTTCACTCCGGTACGGCAGTATCTGCTATAGCAGTGAGCTACGTCATATTTCTAGATGGTAAAGTATCTATTTTCCAGTAAACAGCGACTATGGGGGAGAGGGGAAGAGGGGCACAGATTTAAATGAGATTCTGAAATGGAGGGGCGCTTCAGTAAATAAAGGTTGAGAATCCCTGTGCTATAGAACTACCTATTCCTTTTGCAAGAAATATTTCTGACGGCAGCAGGTGATGAGCAGCGGGAAAACACCAACGCTTAAAACCAGGGTTATGGAGTCGGCGTCAGAGTCGTGGAGTGAGTAATTTTTATTGGAGTCGGAGCCGGTAAAAAATGTATGGACTCCGAATTTTACGGAGATCCACGTTTGATCCATGCAAGGGAGAGAGGTGCTTAATAAATTTGAAATAACATTTTAAAGTAATAGAACTCCTAAAACGTTCGTGTTAAAGTACAAACATTTTTTACAGAATGTAGAAAAGTTTCAGTTGATTCTGATCATAAATAAAGTTTTTATCACAATTGGAAATGTGTTGGCACATTTAAAATAAAAAAGCATACAAGAAATGAAAATAAACTATATACACTGTCACTTTTCCCCCTCATTATTAAAATGAAACTATACTGAAGCACATTAAAAACGCACCACCTGTATAATCCAGGAACAGAGTGTGAAATGTAAATATAAGTGTGTACAAGTTTACATATTTGGAATCTTTATTCATTTTCTTATGTATCCATGCTGGTCATTAATTTGTACATTTGATTGTTATGAAATTCATTGCATTCTGTGCAGGCAAGGGAGAAAACCAAAAATACAAAAAAATGCACGTGCGTTATCCTGCTGGAGAAGCTGCAAGTCTGGATAAATTGGGAACGCAGGAGCAACCAGTGCATCCAGAACCTCATCTCGATATGTCACAGCATTAACATTTCCACGGAAGACGTGAAGAGGCAAGCGATGGTGAAAACTGAATCCTCCCCAAATGTGAATACTGCCACCTCGAAATCGGTTGACACAGCAATCTGCAAAGCGCTCTTCACACCGTCGCTAAATCCGCATACGTCCATCTGCAAAGGATATGTTGAATCTGTTCTCATCTGTGAATAGGACAGCATTCCACTGCAGTCTAGTCCATCTGATATGTTGCTCTGCCCATTGCAGACGCTGCTAACGATGTCTGTGAGTCAAGTTTGGTCCAACATAAGGTCGTCTTGCAGTAAGGCCTGTATCTCTGAGTCGTCGTATGACTGTCATTCGAGAGACTTGCCCATGTCTACCCACTATTGCTCTTGCTGTTTGACTTGCCGGGAGAGTCAATTCCTTAGGTGACTCAGCACAATATGACGATCTTGCGCAGGGGTAGTAACTCGTGGTTGGCCACTCCGAAGTCTATCCCGGGCACTGCCTGTGTTTCCGTAACGTTCATTGAGACGTACAATAGTGCTGTGGTGGCAATTCATCCTTCTGGCAATGGCCCGCGAGCTCATTCCGGTCTCCAACATACCAATGGCTCGTTGGCGGTCGTTTTCAGATAGTCGTGGCATTTTAAGCACATGTACTGGGTGTTTTGTCTCAACGGCCTTTTTATACCGAGTATACTGCCACAACGCGTACACATTTTCAGGGTCATAGCTGTTGAGAATCGTGTTGCACGTGTAACTTTCATCGTTTTCATGTAGTCTGTACACACACCCATGGGTTGAATCTTGCACTTTCCATTCCAGCAGCCATTCGCTCTCTACCTAATGGCAAACACGGGGAAAATCCATTCCCACACTTTTTTTTGCTAGCTTCTCGGCATCAGTATATATAATAGTGGTGCGTTTTTAATGTGCTTCAGTATATTTTGCCTCATGGTGTTTGGTAAAGCAGTCATTTGTGTGCAGGTGTGGATGATCTGTTATTTTGTGTTACTGTATGAATGAATGAATTGTTTAAAATGTAGTCTACGGAAGCCACTTAATAATAATAATAATAGTTGCCCATCGCAAGCGAAGATGGCGACAGCTTCAGACTTGAATTGTGAGACATCAGTGCCGTGATCTCATGTGGCTAATTAGTCCTATTTTGGCCCTACAGGCCATGCCACATACGGGGCACACATGGTTAGAGTCGATAGTAGTGTTGCTGCGCATTCTGACTTTTCTTGCAGCACGCTTGCCTTCTGCCTTATCAGCCACTTATTCATTTATTCACATACATACCATAGTTATGCATAACATTTCATATGAGTGCATAATTTTATATCATATCACTAGTTTAAAAAAACTGTAGTCGGAGACTCTATTTGGATTGAGTAGAGGGGGGAACAAGGTACTATATTTGGGTATTGGAAACTTGACTTTATTTACTTGAATTAGTACACCATATGTCCTAATTATAACCCATAAAGGGTTGAACGGGACACTTTAAAAGAAAAAAAATGTAGACGGAGTCGAACGTTTAAAATTTCTGGAGTCGGAATAAAAAAAATTTTTGGTTGACTACACAACACTGCTTAAAACAGTACGGGAGAACAAAAGTAACAAATATACCGATACTGGGAACACTGTAACATATATATTCGTTATTTGTAATGTTTATCTTTTATCGATGTGAGGCTTCCGAGTGTTGCCAGCTGCTTCTCTGAGCCAACATTTGTCGCCATATCTATATCCCGTTAATCCTAGGAACGTTTTTCACAATTATTTTGTAGGCATGCCTATGTGTTTGGTTGTATCTTTCTGAATATGTTTTTGTATGCTTATAAGTATTACACGTGTAGTTAACGGTGAGTCGCCAAAGGTGTCTACCTTCGCACAAGATTACTCTTGGCAGAGTTGTAGATAGAAGGATAATGATGCTTCTACCTCGAGGGATGTTAACGGAGGTCTCTGAAGGAGGTCTCCATTAATCCTAGGAACGTTTTTCACAATTAGTTTGTAGGCATGCTTATGTGTTTGGTTGTATCTTTCTGAATATGTTTTTGTATGCTTATCAGTATTACCTGTGTAGTTAACGGGGGTCTCTGAAGAGAGAAACAAAGGACAGGTTTACTGCACCCTCAAGCATGTCGTACAGGGCTGTCACGGGTTGCCCCCCTTTGCTCTGCAGTAGTGGTCCAACAGTGGCCAAAACCTAGAGTATCATATATGAGTCTTAAAAGGTGTCTACCTTCGCACAAGATTACTCTTGGCAGAGTTGTAGATAGAAGAATAATGATGCTTCTAACTCGGGGAGTATTCACAAGATATTTCAGAAGTCAAGAACAATGCTGAAAGAGTCTTAGCACGTTAACTTTTTATCTGACCCGCCGCCTTTTGTGAAGCTGTATAAAAATTGTACAAGGGGATTGACATAAGTCTTGGGCCTGACCATGAAGGAGTCACGGGATTAAGATGAAACTTGGTACATTTAAAGTTCATCATATTCGCACTGAATGTGTGAAGTACGCATTTGTTTCTTCAATGGGTTTTCCCGCTACGGTGCATTGCGCAATGTACCATATTGACCGGATTTGCTGCTCCAAAGATTCGACAAAACAATGGAAAAGAAGGAGGTCAGAGCTGTGATAAAATTTCTGATGTTTCAGGGAAAAACACCCACAGAAATACACAGGCAGATGGAACCAGTGTTTCGTGATTCTTGTCCTTCATATACTTCGGTAAAAAACTGGTGTCAACAGTTTAAGTGCGGCCGCTCAAATGTTGCTGATCTGCCAAGATCTGGTAGACCAGCCTCAGAGTGCAACGATGAAAATGCAACAAGAGTGAAGAAAATCATTGACCAGGATCGAAAAATGACAATTGTGGAGATAGCTAGTAGAGTAAAACTAAATGAAAGAACAGTTTATAGAATTTTACACAACAGACTGAACATGAGAAAAGTGTGTGCACGCTGGGTTCCGCGACTGTTGACACGTGAACAGAAGCAAACGAGGGTAAATTGCTGTCAACAGTTGCTCAAAAAGTGTCAGTCAAAAAATTTGTTGGAGACCATGGTGACAATAGATGAGACTTAGTGTAATTGAGTGGTTTCAGTATGAAATGTTATTACTGTTATTACTGGCCATAAATGTACTCGCATTCGCTAGCACACTACGAGTCAATATAACATAATTCCACACTGCATCAATACCTGATACGGCCTGTCCTAATCCTGGACTTATAATAGCTTAATAGCTTCATATATCTCCACACTGCAGTTAATATATAATATGGCCTGTCCTAATCCTGGACTGATAATAGCTTAACAGCTTCACAAATCTTCATACTGCAGCTAAACATAATATGGCCTACAAAAGTACCTTAATACACAGCGAAGCCTGCATCACCCGGCAGCTTCATTAATCTTCAAAATATGGCCTACAAAAGTACTTCAATACATAGCAAAGCCTGCATCACACGGCAGCTATAATAAGGTTCATATGGCCTAAACAAATCTTCACTGCAGTGTATCACATAGGCTGTACACACAGCGAAATATATAAGTCGACATTTTCTCAAATCCTACGTAGGCATACATTATCCAAAAAAACACTGGGACTCGACCTACACGGTCCACGCCCAAAACACAACTCCTCAATCACACACTAGTCCCGCCAAAAAAAAAAAAAACCCGTCACGAGATTCGGTTGTCTTGAACACCGTTCTCGATAACACATGCAGACTAGCGAGCTATTCACATGACTCAAAACAGTACAGAATAAATACATTAAACAGCGTTCACACGCTTATCTGTACTCTGTCACCCGAAAATAGGAAAAAGATAATTCTATCCTAAAGTCAAACAAGTATCCGCTTAATCAAGCGTTGCAACTCGAAATTTAATTTGTCTAAAAAACCATTCTAAAGATTACTTCCCCTTCCATAAGTTCCACTTGCAACAGTTACCACCCGCTCCGGGAAAAAAAATGATTCTATCATTTTTTTGAAAAAAATTAAGTCCCAAAAACAAAAAATTTAGAAGAAAATGAAGCTCTAACATATGCTTACAAAAATCATCCTATTTTAAATCAAATTATATCTACAACAAATAACAGCATTAAAGTGTAAAGTAGCAATTAAAGCATACAGCATAATCAGCTAAGTATAAAAAGTAATTAGCTAAATATACAAATGTGATGAGTTCCAAAATTAAGTCAATTATACGTAGTACAAACCAAACCGACAACAACCGATCGAAAAAGAAAACACAAGATCAATCAAAAGAAGAATGATCTGTAAAAAATGAAAGTAAGAACTCAACAATACTATATACTCATAATTAAGTTGGACAATTACATGTAAAATAAATACAACTATCATAAATAGATATGTTATATCAAGTCATATAACCACTCCAACAATACAAAGAATAGAGGTATAAGTGTTGAAAGAAGACAAAGTATACAAATAGAATCAAGTAAAACGAAGATGAGGTACGAAAGTATAAACAAGATATGAAATCCATACCGAAAAGACAACAGAAAAGAAGGAATGAAATGAAGAATAGTTACCAAAGACAGATAGAAAGCAAAGGCACGAACACAGAGAAAGTCAATAACAGTACATACTAAAAAACTGTTTTGATCAGATAACCTATTCATAAATAAATATATAAACATGATCGAAAAGCACAACACAAAATATCAAAGTATATCTATACTAACACCACCAAAAAATAATTTACAACTAAACAAAACCTAATAAGTAATTTAACTAAGTTATAAGAGTTATACAAAACTAACATAAATAAATTATAGGCATCGAACAAACAAGTAATAGCATTGCTATAACTAATACTACCAACGCACAATGAAGCGCTAAAAATAAAAATACATCATCATAATAAAAACAACTTTTTACAAGAACTAATCAAACTACATATCAATGATATCACGAAGTCAAATGCTGGGCACACACAACAAAAAATTACAATGCCAAAAAAAAAAAAAAAATCATTTTTTTTCAACAGTACCGTACAAACATATTTTTTTTCTCGATAAGTTACATAAAAACAGTATTTAATTTTTAAGTAATTCAGTAATACTTTAAGTAAAGCCTAATAATGAAATCAATATTTTAACAAAATGAGTGAAATATAAAACAAAAATCCTATCTCGAAGAAACCTTTAAATCAACACATGTAAATTTAATTTATCCTTTAAGTTCTTTCTGCTGACAATTACGTTCAGCTCAGTAAAATGCTATTTAGCTATAACTCTATCTCTTACTCAAATCGATAAGATATACATTATAAATAAATCTACCCTTTGTTGCTAATATGAAATATAAAAAAGGTTCTATAAAAATATCTACAAAAAAATAAGTTTTTTTTTTTTTTTAAATAATCTGCTAAGAAAATAATCTACATGTCTGACTGGCAAGAAAATCAAGTTCTGGAAAATCGAAGTTTCACAAAAAGTTAACAAATCCAAATACAAGATCATTTATGATACATGCACGCTATTTTCAAAATTACATTTCACCACATAACAGATAATTCACATCTTCTCTGTATGTTCTATATATTAATTAACCATGACATCAAACTACCGACATAAAAATAACAACAATTAAAAAAAATTATGGCAAACAAATGATGCATAGAAATAATCATTACAACAAAATTATATGTTATTTCAAAACAACAACATGTCATGTACTAATATAGAATACAAAAATATTTACTATCTTAGGAAAAAAAATACGCCGTAAAATTTCCCACTCTCTTGTAAACATGCTTGACCTTCAGTAAGCAACACCTCAGATTTAGTTTGACGCTGACAGGTTTCGGTTGACTACTCGAGCGGAAAGTTGACTCACATTTCTGACCGTCAATATGTCACAGAAGCCTTGACCCTTATCGCAACGTAGCTTCTGTCAACAAATACAAATGAAAATTTCCATTTTACTCAATAGTGAAATTTAATGAAAAAACAAAAACGTAGAAATCACGTTTACAATTACCCAGTACCGGCTTGTGTAAAAACCCGGTCTCTTCACGATGTCACTAGCTCTCTCTATCACATGTAGATATCATAGAATTCTTGGGGACAACATGACCGACCTTGAATGTCGCCGCTGCCTTACGCTGAAACAAAGTCTCACATTCACAACAACAAGTAGAGCAAGCAATAGTATTCAAGCATCCACTGTTATTTTTACTCTGTTTACTTTGATTATAAATGACTCTGGGCTCATGTTGAACAAAATTAGCACAATTGCGCTTATTATTTTATCTATGATCAAAATACTTATTATTACCGTTGCCTTGTTTACAAATAATCACTTTAGTCTTTTGTTTAGGAACATTACTCTGGTGATGTAAAGCAACATTTGAAAAGCTATTATCTCTATCATACTTTCCAACATTCTTACAATCAAAACTTTGAGATTTGTTAAATTGTCTACAGTATCTACGAGAGGGAAAATTATTATTTACTGATCTCCCTTGGTACTGTTTAATCTTGGGGGTATCTCTCTTACTAGAACTGTTTTTCTTTTCCCTTATGGGAATATATTTACCAATTGTTTCAAACTGACTGTGCTGAGTTTGACAACTGCCAGAAACAATAGTATCTCTATTGTTCCGCATATGGGTTTCATCTTTGGAACAAGTAGTAATAGTCTCAACACCCGCTATTAATTTCTGAGTATTTCCAATAGTCGAGAAATATTTGCTTTTATGAGTCTTGACCTGAAATTTATCACTTTTCTTTTCCTGATCAACAGAACTGGCTGTTACACAAGAATCTTTGTTGGTCTGACGCCAAGAATTATTACTGGAACTACCAGTAATATTAGAACTTTTAAAGTTGTATTTACCACGATAAGATCTATCTTTACCATGAATGAAATCTCTCTGAGCAAAAAGTGTATGGGGTTGACTTTTCGCAACTTTCTGTCTATCATTGTGAACATTGACAGAAGAGCACCTTTTGTTTTTCAAAACCATATCTAGTAAGCCATATATTCTGTCCCTTGCTTCTGTAATTTCATTATTTTTAAGTGAAATCTCTTCACTTAACCTTTTATTTAACTCCTTAACAGCCAAAACGTTGTCGCTTTCTTCTGCTAGCAAATTTTCAATTTTAGCGACCTTCTCTTTCTCCATAGTTAACTCTTCTAATTTCACCTTTACATCCTTTTCTTTGGTTGCTCTCCTCTGTCGCGCTAGTTTCCTCAATCTCATCTTTTGAACCTCTTCTATCTGTGGCTGAAGTCGAGCCACTTGAGCCTGAAGTCCTTGGATTTGAGCAGCTTGTGCCTTTAACTCATTCATATTCTCCGAGGATACATTACTCTTTTCTTTCAGTTGGCGACTGAGAATATCATTGTCATCCAACACATCCTGAAGCATATCTTTATAAGTCTTCTCACAGACATTTCTCTCAACCTTCAATTTCTCATACATCTCTTTCTGTTCTTGAAGTTCCCGCGTGAGATTACCTATCTGAGTTTCCAAGTCTTGGACTTTGCTTAAAGCTGAATTTAATGTAGCTTGTGCACTAGAAAGTTCTGAGTTTGATTCAGTATCTCACTTTTAAGCTTATACACAGTTGCCTGTAGTTCGCTCTCTTTAGCAACACCTTCTAGGAAATTCTCCCTTTGCTGTAGAGCACTTTGTTTGTTTACTTTTGCTTGTTTCTCAATTCTCAATTCCCTTTCCTGCTCATCAGATGTATGGTTGTGGATTATTTTGAACATGCTTTGCATTATATGTCCGTGTTCAAGTTCAATATACTGTTGCAAAAACACACGAAGGTGCCGTAGCAAATTCACCAAATCCTTGGCCATTACCAAATTGCAAACAAACTTAAAGTTGTGTTCAGCAAATAACTCCAGGGATGTTGACACATTAATCAAACAATCATCCATTATCCATTCTCCAAGTCGTGCACCTCTCAATCCCTTACCATCTCTACCTACCACCAATGCAGACTCCAACATAGGCCTTATATCTGTAGGGCACATATCACGATCCATGGTGATTCACTTACTTAATCAACTATATATAGTAATCACTTATAGTTATGACAAATTACTGTCGCAAAAGGTTTGGCAATTACCCTTCCAGCTCACAAAGTTAACTATTTGTCAAGAAATGAGCTTATTCCTCAATTCTGTATCACCAATTCCTTTTTATAGCACCTTTATCAAGTCACATCATTATCAGGAAAATCGACATATGTCAACAGCCATTAACACCTATGCATCAAATCTTAATCATATGTCAAATTAGATATAAACAACAATAATAACAAAATGAGCAATTAGGGAGGCCTAGCGACATATATGAAGTGACACAATTTACACAAGACACAATTACTTATCTGTCAATGATCCCGCTTCTTTTCCGCCACGACACTGGATATCACATAGACTGCTAAAACCTTCACTGCGGGAAAGCACTGCAACTTGATTCGTTTCTCTTCAGGTAATTTCGTCAATATGATATGTGCTTAACAATGCACAAGTTGACAGGAACCATAATACAGCACACACTGCCTCTCTTGACTCTTCTGTAGTCTGAAATGTACACGGCAACTCCGTGTATCATAACGTCTTGAACTTGTGATGGTGACCACTGGCACAGGTAACCCGAATATTGCAGAAATCTGTCACAACCCGTACAAATGCTGGTACAAATACTGTCCAAGTCTAATTGAACTTCCTTGACCACTGCAGACGTTGTTGTCGTCTATAGGCATGAAATAGGACGTCAATTGCTACTGGTGTAAAGTTGCCTTCTACCACGAATAAAGCGTGCGTTGTTTCTCAAATGCGCCACCCAGGCAGATAATATTTAGGTCACAGTTCTGAAGTACAGGAGATTCAAGCCACGCCTACATAAGGTCAATTATAACAAAGTCAAGTGTTCTACACTCTTGTCACGTGCAAGTCATATGTATTATTTTCAACTTGTAGTGACTGATCCTCTAGATATGTTATGATCTGGTGGACAAAATTTGCTTCATTTTATCCTCTTGCTTCAAGTACATATCACTGTAGAGGTAACAATTTTTTAATCGTATACGCCACTCAGGCACATCTTAAATGATATCCAATGATACGAAAACTACGCCACTTAGGCTATCGACGCGAATAGTCGTAGATGTCAGATCCTGTTGACTGTAAACCACCATAAATGTAACAAAAGTGGTTTCAGTCTGAAATGTTATTACTATTATTACTGGCCATAAATGTACTCGCATTCGCTAGCACACTACGAGTCAATATAACATAATTCCACACTGCATCAATACCTGATACGGCCTGTCCTAATCCTGGACTTATAATAGCTTAATAGCTTCATACATCTCCACACTGCAGTTAATATATAATATGGCCTGTCCTAATCCTGGACTGATAATAGCTTAACAGCTTCACAAATCTTCATACTGCAGCTAAACATAATATGGCCTACAAAAGTACCTTAATACACAGCGAAGCCTGCATCACCCGGCAGCTTCATTAATCTTCAAAATATGGCCTACAAAAGTACTTCAATACATAGCAAAGCCTGCATCACACGGCAGCTATAACAAGGTTCATATGGCCTAAATAAATCTTCACTGCAGTGTATCACATAGGCTGTACACACAGCGAAATATATAAGTCGACATTTTCTCAAATCCTACGTAGGCATACATTATCCAAAAAAACACTGGGACTCGACCTACACGGTCCACGCCCAAAACACAACTCCCTCAATCACACACTAGTCCCGCCAAAAAAACCCGTCACGAGATTCGGTTGTCTTGAACACCGTTCTCGATAACACATGCAGACTAGCGAGCTATTCACATGACTCAAAACAGTACAGAATAAATACATTAAACAGCGTTCACACGCTTATCTGTACTCTGTCACCCGAAAATAGGAAAAGATAATTCTATCCTAAAGTCAAACAAGTATCCGCTTAATCAAGCGTTGCAACTCGAAATTTAATTTGTCTAAAAAACCATTCTAAAGATTACTTCCCCTTCCATAAGTTCCACTTGCAACACTTAGGTACACCATTATGACCCCGAATCCAAAATTGCCAGCATGCAATGGAAAACCCCGGGCTCCCCAACACCTGTCAAGCCGAGAGAGCAGAAATTTGCAGGAAAAGTGATGCTGACTGTTTTTTGGGACGGCAAAGGTGTCCTTTTGAAAGATTATCTGCCTCGTGTTAACACAGTTAATGGACAGTACTATGCAGATCTTCTCACCAAACTAAGAAAGGTTGTGAACAGGAAACGAGGGATAACGCGCACTCAAAATCTTCCTTTGCTTCAAGACAACGCGCCCTCTCACAAAGCATGGCTTGTGCAGCTAGCAGCCAACGATTTGAATATTGAAATTCTTCCACACCCACCATATTCTCCAGATTTGGCTCCATCAGACTTTTTTCTATTCCCAAATCTTAAAAAAACAGCTAAAAGGAAATCATTTTGACAGCGATGAAGAGGTTATACTGGCATGTGATTACTGGTTTAGTTTGAAAAATAGGGTGTTCTACTCCCAAGGTATTTTCAAGGTCAAGCAGAGATGGCAGAGGTGTGTCAATTCAGACGGTGGCTATATTGAAAAGGAATAAACACTATACAAAATTTCAGCTCTCTGTGACATGTCCTTCATGGTCAGGCCCAAGACGTATGTCAATCCCCTTCTATGTTTTTGCTCGTTCAACCCCCAACTGATTTAATTCAACGAAATTCCTTTTATTAGCTCGATATATATATATATATATATATATATATATATATATATATATATATATATATATATATATATATATATATATATATATATATATATATATATATATATATATATATATATATATATATATATATATATATATATATATATATATATATATATATATATATATATACTAGATGTTCTGGATCATATCTATGCATTTCTCTCTGTAATGATTAATTCCACTGTGAATTTATCAAAATCAATATATACAAATTAAATCGTCAATTACTTTGAAACAAATGTAAATAAATAGGATTGGTGATTATGAAGAATAATTAGTTTTCTTCACCGACAAGGTTTTAGGCTTGATGAACTTAACAAAATAAAGTTTGGTTGTTTTGTTGGCCTGTTCAAATTGTGACTTGCCAAAAAGCTGAAGTGCCGATGCTGCTTTTTCGTAGATTCGTCTCTGTGGTGAGGGGCACGTTTCCAGATCAGTTCGGGAAGCAACCGCTCCAGGTCAAGGCATGAATCTTCAGGTGTCGATTTCAAGCTTCAAACCACAGTCTAGTAGTGCAGCAAATGGTCTCTCCGTGTCGTATCACAATTAATGGAGTCGCACAAACTTTAGAGGAAATACAAGAACAAATTCTGTGCTAAATATCTGTTTGCCTGATATTAATCAGGATCCTTTTTCCGCTGTCCGTCGGCCATTTGTTTTCTCAGATTTTTTACTCTCCCTTAGCGCATATCATATCACTTAGGGAATGTGATGAAACATCACCAGAATGTCAGTTAATTTAAGGAAATATTTGTGAACCAACCGTGGCAGTGGCTTGTGCCTGAAGGTACATATAAAATTTACGTACATTTACCAAATGATAATATACAACTATTCACATGTTGACGTAATCCTCACTCACTCCCTGCTCCATTCGGAGTCTGGGGTTACCTCTACTTTTGGTTCTTCCGTGAGAACTAGCATGAAGCAATCACAAGCGCTTGCTGTGGTTGGTTCATGAATGTATCCTTTTCACATGCTGAGGTTGCCAGCCTAGTATGAATCTTTAACCCCACTGGCAAGTATGAACATGTCAAATCCATTGCATTAAAAATATGTTAGACTCACCTCAATAATAATTAGAAATCTTAGACTTCTTGTTCAGTAGAATAGTCTTGGCAACTTAATACAGATGCCTCGAACACACGTATGGGGAAGTATTTCTATTTCAGAATCCCTCTGTGACCTGAGAGTGGTCCTGTAGAATTCCGGTTGCGTTTTAATATTGGCGAGTTTCCTACTTTTTGCCCGGTCCTATAAATTCAGAATCCAGCTCTATTCTTTTGTGTGGCAAGGTCCGAGCTGTCTACGTTGACGATTTCAGGAATGCAGTGCCGTATGTCAAACTTTTTCTACGTTATATTGTCGGTTTCGGCCCACTCTTCGACCTGGCGTTTTCTGACAAATTCCCAATCAGCGCGGTTGTTTTTTTGGCACCTCAAATGTCAGCCAATACTTTCAAAGTTCATGTTATGAAAACTTTTCCTCATGTAGTATTTTGTATGACTCGTGCGTTTGAAAATTTCAAACAGTCATCCTCAATTTATGGAGTTGCTACATCCGACAAATGTTGTCAAAGTCTATTCATATCACACTTCCTGCTCACTCTTCCAAATGTCTTCCAAGATTGCGTTTATCTATAATCACCTAACCCTGCTGTCGAGTCGGAAGTAATTATGCAATCTTAAGCATACACTTCATACTCGCATTTACCTGGAGTCAGTGTGGTATTATCGCGTTTGAGTGATTCAATTAATCTCTCAGGGTAGGGGGGTACGCTTGTCTGGCCCTGTCATGCATCGAAGCGTGAATCGGGAACAATGACCGTAGGGAAAAAGAATGTTCTAACAATTGAATAATGCACCTAATTCAGTACGCACAACAAATGTAGTTCAATTCTGCCGGAGAGGAGAAGAGAGCGCACAAATTATGTCACAAAGGCGAATGAAATAAGGTTGGGCATAGGATTGGTAACCTTATCATGTAAAACATATTGCCACAGAACATGCTTGGTGCATGCTTTATGCAAGGGGACCAGCTACAATGCTGTCTGCATGCTCCGTAAGGGGCGCAAAGAAAAGTAAATGAATACTTATAAACGTGTGTTTTCTTTGTGTGTAGTAATTCGGTTTCATGATCCTTGTCAATGGAAATAAGGAAGAGAGTTCTTGAATGTTATATAGAACCAATCCTGACTGTAGCAAAATCTGTGAGATACTCGCTTATTTCAGTAAGATTTTAGTCCTGTGATGAATAAATACACCAGCCCTCAGGTGTATACCTGGTTTCATCTTCAACGCCAGTAGGGCGATGCCTTTTGTGCAGTGGGAATGCTAAGAAAATGACCCGCCGTAAAAATCAAACACGCTTTAGTTTCGGTTTCGAAAACGTACAATAAACATTTTAACATCTCGCCGATCTGCTGCACGAAACGGGGGAAAAGCTTGTAATTAACGACTTGCCAGAACTGTGAGACCAAACTGGCGTTTGAATTAACGTAATATGTTAACTTTAACACTAACATTTGTAATAATTCGGACATTTCACAGTAGCGCAACAAAAATATGTTTTAAAAAATATGGTAGTCCAAATATTAGCACGTTATTGAGAAAATACTAAATGTCTACGAACGCTTGACCGGACAGACTGTTGTTCTTGCTCGTTACACATAACGTTATTGGGGACGCTAGTCTAAAAAAAAGAGAGGCATTGTAGTAATTCAAATTCTGTTAGTTGGTATAAGAGTATAGGAGTAAAAGGGGAGAGATAGGAAAAATGTTAACTAAAACGAAACATCTTTTTCTATTGGCATAACTAACGCGGACTGACTAATGGACTACGAGGCACATAGTTTGTTTGGAATTGTTTTGTTTTTTCAAACTAAATTCAAAAAGTTGTAGTAGTGCCTGCTTTCATTGGTCGGCTCTAATAAATATTGGCAAGAGGCATAGTGGTCTCGTGGCAATTTGAATAGAAAATTTTATTCAAACAACTACGCTGAGATCAGATGTGATAACTTGTAAAATTAAATACTAATTCACTATCTGGACAAGGCAGAACGAACGAACGAACGAACGAACGAACGAACTTTATTTTCAAAGGGTTGAGAATTGGGCACGCAGGCCCGTCTGACATTCTGCCCTCCCTTTCTCTCACCTTTCATACTGAATTCATTTATTCCCATGTGCATTTTACATATCAATGTCAAGGAATTCAACGTTGCAAAGTAAAATAAAATAGCACACTCATATTAACATTAACTACTTATAAACATGACATAAAATATGTAGAAAAGTACAAACATCGTCATTAGAACCTACAATTGATATTATAAGAAAAGATAATCTGATTAGGGGGGCATGTAATTAAAACTAATAAAGTATTCGAAAAGTCTACGATTGTATGAATAGGGACTGAAAGAGAGCGAACGAACTTTATTTTCAAAAGGTTGAGAGAAAGGAAACTTAGGCCCGTCTAAGAGAGAGAGAGAGAAGGCGAGAGAGAGAGAGAGAGAGAGAGAGAGAGAGAGAGAGAGAGAAAGAAAGAGAAAGCGAGAGGAGAGAAACGAGAGAGAGAGCCAGCGAGGAGAGCGAACGAAACTTTGTTTTCAAAGTGTTGAGAAATAGGAACATAGGTTCGTCTAAGAGAGAACGAACGAACGAACTTTATTTTCAAAGGGTTGAGAATTGGGCTCACAGGCCCGTCTGACATTCTGCCCTTCCTTTTTCTCGTCTTTTATACTGATTTCATTTATTCTCACTTATATTTTACCCATCAATACAAGGAATTCAACGTTGTAAAGGTAAAATAATAGCATACTCACATTCACAGTATCTAATTATAAACATGAAATAGAATATGTTGAAAAGTACAAACTAAGTATTATCATGAAACAAAATATATTGAAAAGCACTAACATCAGCATTAAATCTACACTCGATATTATACCATTTGTTCGGAAAAATAATCACATTAGGGGGGCAGATAATCAGAACTCATAAAGTATTCGAAAATTTTACGATTGTATGAATAGGGACTGAGGCTGTTATTTTTTACATACCGTGGAAGATACTTCCAAAGACGAGCAGCAGAGTAAGCTAAGGCTTTTCTTGAATAAGTCAAGCCTAGGCTTGGGCACTTGTATTTTGTTAAGGCGTTGGACTGCGTCTTTCATTGTATGTTTGAACATTGGCCACAGATATGTTGGAGCATTCTGTGACAGGATTTTGTGAACAAATTTAGCTTTGTTGAACAGATAAGCGCTTTCTTGAGTAGAAGGCAAATACCCAGTATTTTGAGATCTTTATATAGATCTACACACTGTGTTTGGCAGTTGTCAGAAACTAGACGCACTGCACGCTTTTGTAGTGAATGGAGTCTTTTTTGTGTTGGACATAGAACAACCATCCCAGATTGTGGAGCAATAGTCAAGGTTTGTTTGTATGTGAGATATATAGAACAATTTTCGTGCATCTTCATCTAGGAAATGTTTGATTTTTAGCTAAACTGGTAAACTTTCTCTGTGCCGTTTGCTTGGTCAGTGCATGAACATGTGAGTTCCAATTTAGATGCTGGTCAACGACTATTCCTAGAGTTTTATGTTCATTTAACGTTTCCAATTGATTGAGTGCCCCCCCCCCCCCCCCCCCCCCCCCCGGGTACCAATATAGATCTGAAGTGTTGTTTTCTCAGAATTTTGTAATTTTTGTCTAGTTGATATTAACATGCACTTTGTTTTAATTATATTAATTAGCATGCGATTTCCGATGCTCCACTTAATCAGATTGTCTGTATCTTTTTTGTAACGATAGTTCGAGTGTGTTGCAACTTGTATCACTTGTGTAGATAGTACAGTCATCAGCAAATAGGTCACAGGATGCGTGCTCGACGTGTAGTGGAAGGTCATTAATGTATATGGCAAAAAGTAGAGGCCCAAGAATAGAGCCCTGAGGAACGCCGGTATTTATTACGGTTGGGTTTGAGCAAGAGTTATTGTAAGAAACTACATGTTTTCTGTCTGACAGGAATGATTTAATTATCGTCACTAGTTGAGCAAAACTGAGGCCATATTCTTTGCCAGTCAACGTTATTTGTGACATATTTCTTTGAACTAGTGGTAAGAATGCTTTATGTATTTACATGCTTGATTAAAACTGAAAACGTCAGATACTGCTGTGGAAAAGTGAAGGACATGCCGGAAGCAAACATTATTGAGTCCTCAGATTGAACTGTATTTGACTGTTGCATATTATTATGATTTTGTATTAATATTTTGTATTGGAAATGTTAGGAAGCCTCTGTGTTCTATGAACACTTTTCAACATGCCTAGAGCGTTTATAAGTTAGAAAGGAAAAGAAAAAAAAAATCATATAAAAGGAGATGTGGTTACTCCACGTTGTTGCATTGAAACAAACTATGTAAAAGTACAGTGGCGTATCTGCCATAGGGACCTGTGGTGTGGTCACAGAAGAGTGTGAGTCATAAATTAGGGGCTGATGCACATGAATGCACAAGAGGCTGACCCCATACCGTCATGTATATATAGGGATAAGAAGTTGTGATCAGGTTGTAAAGGCCAGGGTGTCTTTATATTGCAGAGTTTTTATTTCCTGTTACCATCCGGTGACAGGAAACTTGATGAGTGGGTGTAAAGTCTCCATTATAAGTTTAAGCTGTCAGCTGATAGCCTGAAGGAGCTTACGTGTGGGTGCTGATCTACATTGTCTCTACATTGATATACTGACATATATTCGACCAACCAAGAATCCCAGGTGACAAGTTATCAGCTGGGACCTCTGACATTTCATCCTAAGAAACTAGTTCCTATCAAAATAACATTGAATTATATGGGGCTTGATGAAAACAACAGCTCCTCATAACAAATGACAATCACTAGCCACTATTAAAGTTTTATTCTGTGAATACACCTACAGGAACTCTATATTAACAATATATTCATAGGACCAAGGGTCCATATTTTTAGTTAAATCATTATATGTAAATATATTTCCTCATTTTCAAAGACCTGTCCAAAAGAAGTTGGCGGGACAGGCAGATTAAATTGTATAAAGAAAAAAAAACATTCAAATTTTAAAAGAAAACTTTAATCACAGTCTTATTCATTTTTTATAGTGAGTTAAAGTGTATTGTGTTGATGTACCATCATCTTCATTTCACCCCTAGACACTAGAGACATCATACACCAGCCACTAGAATCAAAATACGGACTGTGTGAGATCTAGGGAGGTAGCGTTAGGTTCCCTGATACAATATATCATCATCATCATTCTTGTTTATAGTCAGGGACCTACATGTGCTTGACCTCACACAGTTAACACAGACACAACTATCTTTCTTGTTAGGTATAACATCTTAACCTCCCCAGCAAAAATTACATTTGCTACACTGACGCATGTGAGTAAGTCATGGACAGTTAGTTAGTAAGTAGGGAAGACACTAGAGGCCACAGCGATGTGGTTTTACTGAAGAATGTTAAAAATGCCATGGACAGCCAAAACGAGTAATGAGGATGTCCTGAAAGAGGCCAACGCGCAGAGGAAACTTATTTCACAAGTTAGAAAGAAGCAATCCACTTTTTTTGGCATGTTATGAAAAGAGGAAAGTTGGAATATATCGTAACAACAGGTAAGATTGAAGGAAAAATAGATAGGGGAAGACAAAGATAACAAATACTGGACAGTTTGACATCATGGCATGGAAGGAGGTCAACAACAGAAGTGATAAATTGTACTGGAGACAAGGAGTTGTGGAGAAATATGATCTCCTACGCCACTATGCATGGTACTTGATGATGATGAATTTGGTTTTGCTTTTAAAAAATGGATGCTGGACTCTAAAGTTAGTGGAGGCAAAAACTGCGAGTAGGGAACCGGTCCCACCACCTCATAAAGCCAAGGCCTATTGTAACAATTTACTTCTCTACAGCAGTATCTTCAATTGGACTAGCTTCACCTTCAATTTAATATCACAGCGAGAGTGTATGTAAGAATTTAAGTTAACATACTTTTAAGCGCATTATATTTTTGCATCAGTCTGTGTTTGAAGATTTGTAACTCGAGCCTTGGTCAACTCCGCGCTCTATCTTCTGTTTTTTTCCCCTTCTAATCATGGACAATGTGCTTCTCTCTTTCTCTCTATATCTGTCTCTCTCTGTCTCTCTCTCTGTCTCCGTCTCTCTCTGTGTCTCTGTCTCTCTCTGTCTCCATCTCTCTATCTGTCTCTCTCTCTGTCTCTCTCTGTCTCTCTCTGTCTCTCTCTGTCTCTCTGTCTCTCTGTCTCTCTCTCTCTCTCTCTCTCTCTCTCTCTCTCTCTCTCTCTCTCTCTCTCTCTCTCTCTCTCTCTCTCTCTCTCTCTCTCTCCATCTATCTCTATGTCTGTCTCTCTCTGTCTCTCTCTGTCTCCATCTATCTCTATGTCTCTGTCTCTCTCTGTCTCCGTCTCGTCTCTCTCTCCCTGTCTCTCTCTGTCTCCGTCTCTCTTTCTGTCTCCGTCTCTCTCTCTGTCTCCGTCTCTCTGTGTGTCTCTCTCTGTCACTGTCTCTCTGTCTCCGTCTCTCTCTGTGTCTACGTCTCTCTCTCTGTCTCTGTCTTTCTCTTTGTCTCCGTCTCTCTCTCGGTCTCTGTCTCTCTTTGTCTCCATCTCTCTCTGTCTCTGTCTTTCTCTTTGTCTCCGTCTCTCTCTCTGTCTCTCTTTCTGTCTCTCTCTGTCTCTGTCTCTCTCTGTGTCTCTCTCTGTCTCTGTCTCTCTCTCTGTCTCTCTCTCTGTCTCCGTCTCTCTGTCTCTCTCTGTCTCCGTCTCTCTGTCTCTCTCTGTGTCTCTCTCTCTGTCTCTCTCTCTGTCTCTCTCTGTCTCTCTGTTTGTCTATGTACATGAGATAACAAGTTGTATGAGGCTCAGTATTCTTATATTCAAGGTTGCCTTAGGCTTGGGATTACTTTCAATTATTACAAATTGTCCCAGCGTTAAAGTGTCACAATATTCTTGTACCAGAACCCAGGGAGTTCGGTCGATGGGGCGGACCGAAACTTATTGTTTGAATAGTTTGGACCTTTCTTTGTGAGATTCATATTTGGGGAGAATAAACAGTCAGCATTTTTCTGTATGTTTATGTGAGTATGTATGTGTGACAGTGTATGTATGTGTGTATGTATAAGTGTGTATGTGTGTATGTATGTGTGTATGTATGTATGTATGTATGTATGTATGTATGTATGTATGTATGTATGTATGTATGTATGTATGTCAACTCCGCCTATGCCGGTCCCAAGCCCGGATGAAAAAGGAGGAGGGCGGCCTGCATGGAGGCCGTAAGGAGGCAGCCCCTCCACCATGCAAAGGCACAACAGGCCAATCACCTGTTTGCTTTAAATCACGATTACGAGCAATACAAGAGAGAAAACTGGACTGATTCTAAAGGCAACGAACTGGAATGGATTACGGACTACGACTTATGGAACTTGGAACACAAGAAGTATAAATGGGAAGGAAGAGGAGCTGGTGGAAGAGATGAGGAAAGCAAAACTAGAAATCCTGCCTATAACGGAAACAGAAAAAAGGACAAGGAGTCATGGATCTCGATGGCAACACGCTGCTCTACAGTGGTGTACCCACATCTGAAAGAGTTAAAGGGGGCGTGGGTTGCATTGTGGCCCAAAATCAAAAAGATAGTATCAAGGGATGGAATTTTGTCTCGGAGCGCATTATGATTGTAAAACTAAAAGAAGGAGAAACCATAGTCAACCTGGTCATAGTGTATGAGCCAAATGAGGATGAGATAGCAGAGGTCAAGGAGGAATTCTTCGAGCTGCTTCAAAGGACAGTGGATGACTGCCTAGATGAAGTTATCATGCTCGGAGATTTTAATGCCAGAGTTGGAAATGACCATGCTAGATGGGGTGGAGTTATCGGAAGAAATGGAGAAGATACTCTCAATGACAATGGAAAGCGACTCCTTAGATTCTGCAGTGAGCAGAATCTGATCATTACAAACACAAAGTTCCCCCATAAGCGCATACATGCATACACTAGGTGTGAACTAACAAAGAATGAGAAGTCAGTGATCGACTATGCCATTGTTTGGAGAAGCTCATTCAAATATGTTCGAGATGCAAGAGTCTGGAGGGGGCCAGAGATTGGAAGTGATCACTACCTGCTAACAATCAAACGAACAACTGAAAGAGTTGCTCAGCCTAGGAACTGCCCAACATCACGCAAGAAACCAAGTAAACGAGCAGGAGAAATGAGCATTAGGACCTACAAGCTGAGAGAGCCAGAAATTAAGACCAGATATCAGGGGCTTATTGCAGCAGCGGTGAGCAACACAGAAGAACAACATGATGACTTGGAAACCCCCTGGATTAAATTCAAGGATATCATAAAGACAGCTGCTGCAGAAGCATGCGGTGAAGTCCGACTTGGGAACCAGAGAAAGAGGACACCTTGGTGGACAGAGGAAGTCAAAGTGAAAATAAGAGAGAAGAAAATGGCATGGAAACAATACTTAGGAGCTAAAAACACAACAGGACAAATGGAAAAATATAGAGAATATGTGACACTCAGAACAGAAGCAAAGAACAAAGTGCTAGCAGCAAAACAGAAGTCCTGGGAGAATTTGGAGAAAAGCTAGAAAAAGATGCACAAGAAAACCAGAAATTGTTCTGTAAGACCCTAAAGAACACGAGGAAGGAAAAACAATGCCCTCTCAAATTTATAAAGGACAAGCAAGGCAAATTGCTTACTGCCCCGAAGGAAGTAATGGAAAGATGGAAAGAATATTTCTCAGAACTCCTGGATGGTGAGCAAGGTCAAACATCAGAAATGATAACCACTAGCACAGAAGAGGAAACCAATGGTGATGAAGATGACATAAAGATGGAAGAACTGAAGGCAGCACTGGAGAAAATCAAGATGGGCAAAGCAGCAGGGCATGATGGTATAACACCAGTACATGGGAGCATCAGGCGACCTATTACTCTTAAGGGTCCTACAGGCAGCATGGTGCAACAAGACCATACCAAAGGATTGGGAGATTGCCATCATAACACCAATGTTCAAAAAGGGTGACAATCGACAGTGTGGAAACCATAGAGGCATATCCCTTCTCAGTGTCCCTGGTAAAATCTACTCTAGAATCCTAGAGCAGAGACGCCGACGCCTAGCTGAGCCACAATTGGATGAGGTCCAGTGCGGATTCCGAGCAAACCGAAGTACTCAAGACCTAATCTTCACACTCAGACAGCTGAGTGAAAAGGCCCTTGAGTATAAGAGTGAGATCCATCTTTGTTTCATAGATCTGGAAAAGGCGTTTGACAGGGTCCCCTGGAGCAAACTTTGGGACTGTTTGGCAAGGAAGAATATTCCAGCACCTCTGATTCATGCTATACAGAGCTTCTACAAGTCTTGCAGAAATTATGCGAGGACAGCAAACCATAAGTCAGAAGAGTTCAGGACCACCACTGGTGTAAGACAAGGTGATATCCTATCACCTTACCTCTTCATACTCCTTATGGACGATGTCATTAAGGCATGTAAGGAGAGAACAAGAAAGTATTCAGTGGGGTACTGGAAGATGAGACAGGTCTATATTTCGGAGCTGGCATTTGCTGATGATGTTGCCCTGATTGCTAAATCAGAGGCACATCTCCAATCCAACTTGCAAATCTGGAAGGAAGAGCTGGAGAAGAGAGGGATGGCGATGGTCATAAGCAGCTCTAAAACAAAATCCATGGTGATATCACGAGAAGAAAGAAGACATCAGATTAAGCTAGGAGAACAGGTCCTGGAGCAGGTCGACCACTTTAAATACCTCGGAGCTATTATAGATCGAAATGGAGGCATCAAAGAAGAGTTGGCCACTCGAAAAGCAGCAGCTGGGAGACTTTTTCAGGCCATAAATCGAGGATTCCTTAGCAAGAGAGAGGTTGGTAAGAAAACGAAGATGGCTGTATACCGCTCCACCTATGTCCCAGTCTTGACATATGGATGTGAGTCATGGACAATGACTACAACCCATAAAAGCCAGATCCAAACCTCAGAAATGAGATATCTGAGGAACGTGGTTGAAGTAACAAGAAGAGACATGGTACGCAACCAGACGATACGTCAAGGCTTAAATCCTACCCCCTGCAGACCCAAGTAGAACAGTCCCAATTAAGATGGTTTGGCCATGTCTGCAGAATGGGAGAAGATCGGATACCACGACAAGCATGGGAAACAAAGAGCCAAGGATCCAGACCCCGAGGACGACCCAGAGTCCGCTGGGAAGACAACATTAGACAATCTTTGAAGGACCGAGGACTAGAATGGAACCAGGCCAGGAGGAAGACAGCCGATAGGATAGTCTAGCTCTCTCTCTTCCAAACCTCTACACCTCACGGTAGAAAGGGAACGACTAAGTAAGTAAGTATGTATGTATGTCGCTAGGGCTGCGGAAATTCGAAGCCAAAGCTCTATGTAAATATGTCAGCATTAGTGCAATTATAGGCTCTTTCAGAAAACGGAAACTTCGATGTAAAAAACACCCATTTTAAATTGCTGGACATGTTTTCAGCATTTTTTGCAATCTCAATTGGCTCTCTCAATAATTAATGAACTATTGTAATGAACAAAGCTTATCTCACTCCGTAGTTTCTCAGCTTTTTTACACCCCCCTCCGCACCCCGAGCAATCACAAAACTTTCACTCACGTGACCTATGTAGCTGCAGCTGAGTTTCTCAATGGTTGTAGAGAGCTCAGGATTCACTCTCGCGCATCAATAGATGCTGCTGTTATAGACTAGACTAGTTGTAATAGCCTCCGCCAGTTATAACTGAATATTGGGATAGCGCGAGGTGATGGACTTCACCTGTTTTATTTTTTCCTGAGGTTCCTTTCGGTGTGTTCTTTTCTCTTTCGCTTGTTGTAAAAACTTATTTTCTTCGCCCAACCTTGAAGTGGCACCATACGGAACGTCTCCTCGTGGTGCGATCGGCAGCTTCGTCCTCCCTGGTTGCTGGATTTACGTCCGGTGGCATGCTGTCTCTCTTGCACACATCTTTGAACCTCAGCTGCGGTTTCCCAGCTGTTCCTTTGCCATCTGTCAGTTGTCCGTAGAAAATATCTTTGGTGCTGCGACCATCTTTCATGCTGCGGATATGCCCCAGCCAGCGTAATCTGCGTTGTCTAAGCAGTGTATACATGCACTGAAGGCCAGAGCTTGATTGCTCCTCGTAGATGAAAGGTAGTGGGAATATTTTTTCTTGCTTACAACAGGTTGTTTATATCTCGCTGCCATATTAGACACAGGCATCATAAAAACATACTGTTTTATTGCGATTTTCGAAGTTTATTACAGTAAGACTTGATTTATAGTTGGAGATAGACAGCAAAGGTATGAGGAAGACAGGGAAATACGTTGAGCTAAAGACACGGGACAGTTGTCCGTAGAAAATATCTTTGGTGCTGCGACCATCTTTCATGCTGCGGATATGCCCCAGCCAGCGTAATCTGCGTTGTCTAAGCAGTGTATACATGCACTGAAGGCCAGAGCTTGATTGCACCTCGTAGATGAAAGGTAGTGGGAATATTTTTTCTTGCTTACAACAGGTTGTTTATATCTCGCTGCCATATTAGACACAGGCATCATAAAAACATACTGTTTTATGTATTTTCGAAGTTTATTACAGTAAGACTTGATTTATAGTTGGAGATAGACAGCAAAGGTATGAGGAAGACAGGGAAATACGTTGAGCTAAAGACACGGGACAGAAACAGTTAACATGTTTGTTGAAGGCTCGTGCTTGTTCGCGAGCTGGCGGGTGATGAATAAATTTCCTAAATTCCGAATTGTTTATCAAAATGGGACGTGGCGTATAATGATGGACAGAAGCTTTGAAAGTAAAGGGATGTGGCTTCAAGCAATGGCAGTGAACAAAAATACAAAAACCCACTAAAATATTCATAGAAATAGTCTGTCGAAGTATACCTTCAAGGCAAGAGACAGAATATTCTCAGTACTCAATAAAGCCAACCTTTAGGGTAAATACAACACTTAACTGATTTGAAAACTTGGTAAGGTAATTAGCATACCGCTAAGTATAGCGACCAATAGATAAGCCGCAAAAAAATGTTACATTAATTCTCATAATTTATGCTGGCTTTCACAGATATTTATGAGGTTCTTGCATTAAATTTATTATTTCAGTAAACAACGGAAGACAGTGTTGCATCTATCTATCTATCTATCTATCTATCTATCTATCTATCTATCTATCTATCTATCTATCTATCTATCTATCTATCTATCTATCTATCTATCTATCTATCTATCTATCTATCTATCTATCTATCTGTCTATCTGTCTGTCTGTCTGTCTGTCTGTCTGTCTGTCTGTCTGTCTGTCTGTCTGTCTGTCTGTCTGTCTGTCTGTCTATCTATCTATCTATCTATCTATCTATCTATCTATCTATCTATCTATCTATCTATCTATCTACCTGTCTGTCTGTCTGTCTGTCTGTCTGTCTGTCTGTCTGTCTGTCTGTCTGTTTGTCTTACTCAAGAAAAGCTTAGCATACTCTGCTACTCATCTTTGGAACTATCTTCCATATGGTCTAAGAAACAACATCAGTCCCTATTTATACGGTCGTAGACTTTTCAAATACTTTATGAGTGCTGATTACATGCCTTCCCTGAAACTACAAATTCACAATGAAGACCAAAGCTGCTGTATATAATGCCTGGTTATGTTTCCAGACACATACATAATATCGCATGTAGGTTCTAATGCAGTCACCTTTGCCCGTCTCACGCGTGTTTGGGGAAACTACAAATTCACAATGAAGACCAAAGCTGCTGTATATAATGCCTGCGTCACCAGCACACTTCTAAATGGCAGCGAGACAATGACAACCTATGCTAAGCAAGAAAGAAGGCTCAATACTTTTCATTTTCGGTGTTTACGCCACATCCTCGGTATTTCGTGGAAGGACAGAGTGACAAATGTCGAGACCTGTCAGGTGCTGGCCTTCAAAGCATGTAAACACTGCTTAGACAGCGCAGACTACGCTTGCTTGGCCATGTCCGCCGCATACAAGATGATTGCATCCCGAAAGATATCTTCTACGGGCAGCTGGCAGATGGCAAAAGAACAGTTGACCAATCGGAGCTGAGGTTCAAAGAGGTGTGCAAAAGAGACATGAGGGCAGTGTACTTTTTCATGTGTTGGGAGCGAACCCTGTCCCTTAAGAGAATTAGTGGTGGACGCTATACTTTTATCTAAATTTCACCGAGCAACTCCGACCCCTTTTATAACGTTGAATCCCTTTAAATTGATATGTAAAATGCATGTGAGAATAGACGAGAGAAAAGAAGGGCAGAATGTCAGACGGGCCTGCGTGCCCAATACTCAACCCTTTGAAATTAAAGTTCGTTTGTTGGTTCTATCTATCTAGTGTTGTCTATCTAGTGAGTCATGGAATGAATGTTATTAACATAAAACACGCCAATATAACAATGTAATACCGCTCATAATCACACATAAGTTTTACGCAGTAACAAGATGCAATCTATCCATAACTGTTGGATTAGTTGGAAATTACATCAAAACAATCTTCAAAGAAAATATGTAATGCAGCTGCTTAAGCTAAGTTAACGAAGGTTCGTTTGAGATGGATGTACATGCCGTTATCCGTAATGAAAGGTAGCTTGAATAATTATAATCAGTGAGGCCTTAAGCCAGGGGTCGGCAACCATTCGTTCCAGATCTACCGCTATATCCCATTGGATGCTCTGGTAGATCTTTAGCTGATTGCCGGGAGGGGGTGGGGGGTGAGTACGGGAGAAATTCTTTTTAAACTGGAAAAACAGACTAGACAACTCTGGCCGACTTTAAAAATTGCGGTGTCCCCGGGATCAGAGGCACTTTGTCCGCATTCACAATGAGAACTCTCCAGCTAGCTACTAAAATATATTCGTGAACTACATGAGTTAGAAACGTGATCTTCTCTTTGTAAGGTTTACAATTCCCCCTTCTCCCGCTTAAAATTACACACACACACACACATTATATATAGATATAGTAGATCTTTAGAGGACTCAGTGTTTTTCAAGTAGATCCCCAAAGCTGCTGTGTTGCCGACCCCTACCTTACGCCGTCTAATTGTTCAAACTGCATAATTTAAGTGTAGTGACGGGGTAATAATTTTCTTTAGTCATTCTGGAATAATGTATGTAACGTATGGGCTTTACCGTATATTTTCACTATATCATCATCACCATTATCATCATCACGACCATCATCATCACCATCATCATCATCATTATCGTCATCCTTATCATCATCATCTACATCTCACATGACCGTCCAACATCATCATCATCATCACCATTATCATCATCCTTATCATCATCATTACCATCATCATCATCACCATTATCATCATCGCCACCACCACCATCGTCACCACCATCATCATCCTTAAAAATCATCATCGCCATTATCATCATCAATGATCATCATCACCACCACCATCTTCATCGTCCTCATCACCATCATCACCACCATCATCGTTTTCCTTTGATCTCCTTCCGAAGCATGGAGCCACCACTACAGCATGTCCCCTTGCATAAAGCCACCACCAACCTTTCACATGCTCGTGCAGCGTTTATTTCTGATAAAGGAAGATCATCGTGAAGTGAATGACAATGTATGTGATAAGGGAAGACCATCGTGAAGTTAATTACAATGTATTTGATAAGGGAAGACCATCGTGAAGTGAATTACAACGTATGTGATAAGGAAGATCATCGTGAAGTGGATTACAACGTATGTGATAAGAGAAGACCATCGTGAAGGGAATTACATCGTATGTGATAAGGGAAGACCATCATGAGGAGAATTACAATGTATGTGATAAGGGAAGACCATCGCGAAGTGAATTACAACGTATGTGATAAGGGAAGACCATCGTGAAGTGGACTACAACGTATGTGATAAGGGAAGACCATCGTGAAGTGAATTACAACGTATGTGATAAGGGAAGACCATCGTGAAGTGAATTACAACGTATGTGATATCGTGAAGTGAATTACAACGTACATGATAAGGAAAGACCATCGTGAAGTGAATTACAATGTATTTGATAAGGGAAGACCATCGTGAAGTGAAGTACAACGTATTTGATCAGGAAGATCATCGTGAAGTGGATTACAACGTATGTGATAAGGGAAGACCATCGTGAAGTGAATTACAACGTATGTTATAAGGGAAGACCATCGTGAAGTGGACTACAACGTATGTGATAAGGGAAGACCATCGTGAAGTGAATTACAACGTATGTGATAAGGGAAGACCATCGTGAAGTGGACTACAACGTATGTGATAAGGGAAGACCATCGTGAAGTGAATTACAACGTATGTGATAAGGGAAGACCATCATGAAGTGGACTAAAACGTATGTGATAAGGGAAGACGATCGTGAAGTGGACTACAACGTATGTGATAAGGGTAGACCATCGTGAAGTGAATTACATCGTATGTGATAAGGGAAGACCATCTTAAAGAGAATTACAATGAATGTGATAAGGGAAGACCATCGCGAAGTGAATTACAACGTATGTGATAAGGGAAGACCATCGTGAAGTGAATTACAACGTATGAGATAAGGAAGATCATCGTGAAGTGGATTACAACGTATGTGATAAGAGAAGACAATCGTGAAGGGAATTACATCGTATGTGATAAGGGAAGACCATCATGAGGAGAATTACTATGTATGTGATAAGGGAAGACCATCGCGAAGTGAATTACAACGTATGTGATAAGGGAAGACCATCGTGAAGTGGACTACAACGTATGTGATAAGGGAAGACCATCGTGAAGTGAATTATAACGTATGTTATAAGGGAAGACCATCGTGAAGTGGACTACAACGTATGTGATAAGGGAAGACCATCGTGAAGTGAATTACAACGTATATGATAAGGGAAGACCATCGTGAAGTGAATTACAATGTATTTGATAAGGGAAGACCATCGTGAAGTGAATTACAACGTATTTGATAAGGAAGATCATCGTGAAGTGGATTACAACGTATGTGATAAGGGAAGACCATCGTGAAGTGAATTACAATGTATGTTATAAAGGAAGACCATCGTGAAGTGGACTACAACGTATGTGATAAGGGAAGACCATCGTGAAGTGAATTACAACGTATGTGATAAGGGAAGACCATCGTGAAGTGGACTACAACGTATGTGATAAGGGAAGACCATCGTGAAGTGAATTACAACGTATGTGATAAGGGAAGACCATCATGAAGTGGACTAAAACGTATGTGATAAGGGAACACCATCGTGAAGTGAACTACAACGTATGTGATAAGGGAAGACCATCGTGAAGTGAATTACATCGTATGTGATAAGGGAAGACCATCTTAAAGAGAATTACAATGAATGTGATAAGGGAAGACCATCGCGAAGTGAATTACAACGTATGTGATAAGGGAAGACCATCGTGAAGTGGACTACAACGTATGTGATAAGGGAAGACCATCGTGAAGTGGACTACAACGTATGTGATAAGGGAAGACCATCGTGAAGAGAATTACAACGTATATTATAAGGGAAGACGATCGTTAAGTGGACTACCACGTATGTGATAAGGGAAGACCATCGTAAAGTGGACTACAACGTATATGATAAGGGAAGACCATCGTGAAGTGAATTACAACGTATGTGATAAGGGAAGACCATCATGAAGTAGACTACAACGTATGTGATAAGGGAAGACCATCGTGAAGTGGACTACAACGTATGTGATAAGGGAAGACCATCGTGAAGAGAATTACAACGTATATTATAAGGGAAGACGATCGTTAAGTGGACTACCACGTATGTGATAAGGGAAGACCATCGTAAAGTGGACTACAACGTATATGATAAGGGAAGACCATCGTGAAGTGAATTACAACGTATGTGATAAGGGAAGACCATCATGAAGTAGACTACAACGTATGTGATAAGGGAAGACCATCGTGAAGTGGACTATAACGTATGTAATAAAGGAAGACCATCGTGAAGTGAATTACAACGTATGTGATAAGGGAAGATCATCGTGAAGTGAATTACAACGTATGTGATAAGGGAAGATCATCGTGAAGTGAATTACAACGTATGTGATAAGGAAAGATCATCGTGAAGTGGACTACAACGTATGTGATAAGGGAAGACCATCGTGAAGTGAATTACAACGTATGTGATAAGGGAAGATCATCGTGAAGTGGACTACAACGTATGTGATAAGGGAAGATACTGGAGTGGTGGACTGGAAACTCAAGATTTGCAGACGATTGCATCGGGGCATTATCAGTGCACAACATTTGTTGGTGAATATAGTACAAGATGCCGGCTGAAGTTTGACACAACGAAATGAAGAGGTCACGCGTGGATATTAAATTTAATATTTTGAAACACTTGAGGGTATTTTTTGAATTTGAAACACCCCTACCCACGTAGTGCTGAACGAGATTCGATTGGATTGGTTGATTTGAGAGGCCGGAATATACAATGCATCTCATTGGAAAATTAAGCGGAAACACAGCTAGAATTTGAACTAAGGATTGTGAAATATAATGTAGTGAAATCGTAGTCAGTACACCCACTGCAACGCAAAGGTCAGACTAGTGACTCCTAAAAGCCAGAAAGACAAAGGAGACATTGGACTTAGAAATTACACAACTATAAGTAACAGATCGAGTATTGGGCAACTTAGGAATTTACAAGTAAACTCGCATATTTAATACAAGACTGGAAACTTAGGAATTTTATCACAAGTCATAGAGGAATTAAATTAACGTTTTTCCCAGACCAGTGATTTCGCAGAACACCCGCCGTTAAAGGAATTAACTCTCATTTCCCAGACCAAGTCATAGAGGAATTAAAGAAAAGTGTTCCCAGGCCAGTGATTTCGCAGAATACCCGCCGTCAGAGGAATTAACACTAATTTCCAGACCTAAGTGATTTCAAAGCTTCTAATACAGAGCTGTGTCCAGTCTAAATCTGTGCAAGGAGATTGTGTATTCCCAAAATTTTGGGGTAAGTGTAAACAATTTATTTACTAATGTACATTTTACAGGTTTCTTGCAACGGGAACGTGAGCCTGTTAGAGTGTTCCAAACAAATGTACTTAGCAGAAGGCATTTGTTTTTCTATTTTTCTAAATTTCGTGGTTACAAGCCATCAGACGATGTGTGGTACTAATGCCGCTAGTGTGAGAGAAAAGCATCCACCCTATACGCCTACAGTGGAGGAGAATGTGAAGAAGGCTTCGTCATCACACAATTGATGAACCACAGCTGCAGGACTCAGCTAGAGTAAAGTTTCTTGAAAAATAGGCGAAAGCAAAGGACTTTTGATAAATCCTCACCTACGTCTCCGTGACGAAAACTGTTATCTAAATTTCACCAATCTTTCCATATTTATTTTAACTGTTAAAGACTAAATGCATTATTAAAATTGTTACATGTTGTTTTAAAACTAAACAATCATAGTCGCTCGTATGAAAGCAACCGTATGAGCCAGATATAATGCGTTAACAATTGTTCAGCCCAATGCAACATTGTTCGTGACTTCTGGAAATATCTTGTGAAGCTCCCTTAAGGTAGAAGTGTCATCAAACTTCTATCTACATCTCTGCCAAGAGTAATCTTGCGCGCAAGTAGATACCTTGGAAGCCAATATTAGATACTCTAGAGTTTTGGTCACTGTTGGACCACTACTGCAAAGCAGGGGAGGCAATCCGTGACATCCATCAGTGCTCCGATCTCCTCCCTTCGATCACACAAGAAGGATTTCAGCACAGGACACAAACTCTGTAGCACTGGCAAGTATACAGAAATCACACATTCTATAAATATTTCTGTGGTAGATAGGTTTCCTGATTATTTAATTTTGCCAGGGCAGCGGCTGTATGGCCTACTCTTTACGATTTCCAACTACCGAGGGATTTTTAACATGCGCAATTGCAAACGGAACCTCCTATTTTTTTCGTCTTTATTCGGGAAGGCTAGACGTCCGACCTCACTACCCAGGAAATCAGGGGGAAGTATGACATCATTAGCAAAGGCAGGTTTTGAAGAAAAAAAATGTCCAAAAATTATATTCCTTGTACTGGGAGCGATCATAAGGTAAAATCATCTTGAAGTCCACAACAACGTATGTGATAAGGGAGATCACAGTGAAGATGACTAAGATGTACGTGACAAAGGAAGAACATCGCGAAGT
>JAMPIV010016748.1:232500-384495 GCA_024509875.1 Oreohelix idahoensis
TCTATACGACTGTAATGTAGTACACGACAGCCTTGCCCCTCCTCATACATATAAATATAAGTTTAACAACACACACACACACACACACAGAGCTATCTGACAACAAGACACACAAACGTGAAAAAACTACGGTTACTTGGGTATTGGTCTGACCAACACACAAAGTTAAGTTTCTTTTGTTGTTTATTATTATTTAAACTTGACAACATCAAATATCTAAAGAAAGATCGAATAAAAAAAGATTTACATACATATGAAATAGCGGAATAAATGTGCCCTCCCCCTATGGAGAAAAGAACCCCAAAAGTTAATAACACAAAGGTCGAAGGTTTTCACTATTAACAGAGTAGACAATTAAGTAAACAAGTTCCTGCTATAGGCTACCCAGTAAAGTTAACACGTTTAAGCAAATCCAATTTTGGTAAAGTCCCTGCAACAAAGAAAAGTATTCTCTCTCTCTCTTTCATACAGTGGCCACTCAATCACTCTTACCTACTCTTGGTGATATCCCTTGGAATTACAATTTTTCCTGACTATATAAATTGTCAGGTTTATTTCCCAAATTGGCCCCAGTCCATTCTCTAACAAATAAAGACTAGTAAAGTGAACGTCGAATCTGGTGTGTGTTTTTCCTGGATGAACAAAATGTCCCCGCCAATAGTTGATGTAGAAACATGATTTTGGGGTTCACAGTTAAAAGAGGAAAATACTTCCAGTATTGGGAAATATCAGGTTGCTAAAAATGTTGCAATTAATAAATGATGATAATCCTATCGGCTGGCTCTATGATAGAGTGCCGATTCTGAAACAGCGTAAATTCTGAATGCTACGCTTGAATACGACTGTCAGAAGTCGGGAATAAATGTTATTTTTTTCGCACCCCAGGCTGATAAAATTGAAAAAAAACATATTGCTGGGTTTGGTAAGTCCAGTTAAATTTACAAGTTAATATGTTTCTCATGTATCGTTGGCAAATACTTGCTCACCAATGAAATTGGTGACGCACAAGCCAAGAAAATACAACATTAACCAATCAGTAAAAGAAAAGAGAAAAAGACCGCTGGACGCCCTTGATCAGGTCTGCTAGGAATATAAAATAAACATTTATGGAAAAATGCTACTATTCTATATAGCAACATATATGCACACAGACGGGGACAAGACGATCTCTTATCCACTCCGCGTCAGTCCTGATTAAATTTAAAAGGCACACGGTGTCTTTAGCCTACCCTATCGCACGTCGCTAACGTTGAGTTTTCAGGTCGGATGAGTTATGCGACTCTCCCCCCTCTTGCTCGCGTTTAACGATCAGCGTACAATATCAATTATCACAAACTATCGCCGGTCGTTAAGAAGCTATTAATTTGGTCGGCGTCTGATAGTTTAGTCGTATGATATTAAATAATAGGCACTTATAATAAATACGCACAATGAAATAAAACGTGAATTCTTTTATGTCACCATCAGTCGCGCCTAACATTTAAACAGTCAGCTAAAACCGTCTCTTCTTGTTTGAGAAAGCGTGTGGTGACAATTAACATGATAACTGAACATCTGGTATGAAATAGCTACGCGTTATTTTATTTCACTAGTTTTAACGGTAGAAAATCAAAGTGAGTTATAATGGCAAAAGCTAACTTTTTTAATTGGTAAAAGCTCAATCTTTTAAACACTTAAACACTAATTTCTATTATCAGAAAATCAGAATGAAAATCCCCACGAATGCTATTAACACATTTAGCGAAATGGTTCTAGAACTGCGTGCTTAGACTATCCAAAAATTCTGAGTGACAACTGATAGCAGGTTTAAGAAAACACAGTTTATATATCATTATGTTTCTCTGACCTATAGATGATATTACTTTCGCACTATTGTGTGAGTAACGGAGAATCAGAACAGAGTTCTCAGACAAAGGCTTACGCCCGTCTTTTGTAGATCGCTTTCGATCGTCATCAAAAGACTTATACATGTAACGGGGTTCTCTAAGATTTTCTTTGTACGAATGCCCGCTTCTGAGATCAAAGAACCCAGGGGTTTCTGACTTTTTCTGAGTACGAACTTCAACAGATTCTGTGTTATTCGCGTGCGGTCTGTAAGGTATCGTATAATTGACAGATAAGCTCGCGTGAGGAGACGAGGTAAACAAACCTGATTCGCTACCTGTTATGACGGGCAGATCACGAAAGTTTGTAAACACTTCGTTTGCTTATGTTCAAAGAAAAGAGGCGTGACGAAAAAGTGAGTAAACACATGCTGTAAATGCATGGTTTTGTTAGCAAATCCTAGAACGCTACGAGGTCACAAAAACTGCCAGATTACTGTAGGCTCCATTTCCATTATACGTCACAATTCCCATTGGATGAAAGTCATCCACATTCACAACAATTGGTTACCTAATTATGCACAGTCAACTAAGGGAAATAACCAGTTATGAGCTAAAAATACACCACTTATTAATAGACACACCTTTGGAGCATAGGATAGAACTAGCGAGAAGGTGACTTACTTTACAGCTCTCTTCTACAGCTACCATCTGTATCAGTGCGGTTAACGACTTCTGTCCTGTGCCATCCCTACCTCTAGTTCTCTTTTCAACATCTGGGCACTACTTAACTCTCAACCATCCATCTCGCCACACTCCTTACAGAGCATCAAACCACCACTGCAGCTGGTCCTCTTGCAGGAAGCCTGCACCAAGTAGTCTCATAATTTTGGAGCAGTGGTTTATGTAGCTATTTATATAGGGCTAGTGTAAAAGCCCGTCATAAGACGGGAATTAAATTCAAAAGCACCAATACCTAATGGCAATTTTACTTATTGAAAAGTATTTTTTTTAAACCACTGTGCATGCCACAGTACACGAACTACGTAGCAGCAGCGAGGATCCCAATGTGTGTATACGGGGTCACACATTCTATAAAAATATTTGTGCACACCGTCATTTGCGCATTCTTCTTAGGTAAGTGTTACTATTTTCGGGAGAGTACATATAAGGGAAACGATACACTTGTTATGAGTAAAATTCATAACAACTGCGCTTATTATAGATTAGCTCAGCAAGGCTCTTTGTTTGTTGATTTATACGGGTCACTGAGAAAGACAGGTGAGCGTCGTTAAGCCGATATGCTTGGGTGGCTCACGTGAGACTAGAGGGACAGAAGTGCGGAGCAGAGAGGATTGTGTGTGATTGCGAGTGGACGGAAGTGTTTGAGCTTCTGCGTGTTAAAGTGTTTAAAAATGGAGTTCTGTGATTGCTAAAAAAAATATAAAACCATATTGCGATCAAATATGACAGCCTTCTTGACATGCCATGGACTGACTGTCGATTATATGCTATTATATTGTTGGCCTAAAATGTATTACCTGTGGAGCTACGTGCTGTCCAAAATAAACTGTATTTCGTCCACTTATTCAGTTGTGACTTAAATACTTCTGAGTGGTGTTGGCTGGTTGTGGTGTCAGACAGATTTACTACCCTAGGTGGTATCTTGGCTACAGGAACCACCCTGTTATTAAAATATGAACATTAACATTTAAAACGACACGTAACAACACTTAATGTCAAAATTTCAACCAAAGTTGTATCCCTTAGCGTTACGCACTGACAGAAATAGCTGGAAATTTATATATAGGATTGATGACTTTGGCAACTCCATGCACAATCTCATATTAGTCGCCTCCTACGACATGCCTGAAAGTGCATTCTGTCTTTGTCTCTTCAGAAACCCCCGGGAACTTCTTGGGGCACAATTAAACTTTACCTTACTAAAAATGTCTTTAAAAAATTATCGTTAGCTGGCAAATCGAACAACTGATAACCGCTGATCAACTTAAAATACACGAACAGTTCTAATGGTTAATCGATTATAATAGAAGCAGAATTAATCCTTTGTTTACACTATTCTCTATGGTAACTACTGTGTCAGAGATTGTCCCGCTCAGTGCGTCAATGCGAATCGATATTAATAATGTGTATTAATCGAAGGATAGGTAACGTGTGAATGTTTAACAGTGTACGTGATTACGACATCACACGGCTTTTTATAAACTACGTTTGGTTCTGGTTTTAAGGACTTTCTTCATTGCACACGGACAATTCCATAAGTGCTCTGATCTCCTCCCTTAGATTGCACAAGGAGGATCTCAGCACGGTACACAAACTCCGTAGCACCAGCGAGGTTTTAAATGTGCTGTTTACAGGGATCACACATTCTATAAATATTTTTGCCGTGGATAGGTTTCCTATACTAGGTTCATCATCGAAAGATGAGGTGATCAGCTCCCTACGTCGCTGCCTTTTCCTTCCCTAACTCAAGAGCAGAGTCAGGTATTTATTTACAGCTCAGTAGACTGGCAGCCTTACGCCATCGTGTTTTGAACTCGGTACTTCGCCTCGAGAGGACAGCGTTCTAACCATGTATCAGGGCAGCTGTTGTATGGCCTACTATTTATGATATCCAACTGCCGAGAGATTTTTAACGTGCGCAACGTACACACGGGACATACTATTTTTTCGCCCTTATCCTAACTCACTGTGACGAAATGGACGACCTCTTCACGATCTTTGTTTCTCTTCGGCAGTATCGGTACTAGTGTTCTACTTCTTCATTTCTTACGAGTGCCTGAAAACATACCTTTATGTTTGTCTAATATTTTTTTACATTTGTGGTACTGATTTTTATTTGTGCACTTTTAAAAGTACCAATTTCTTCTCATTATCGGCTAAGGAGCAAGTAGTTTGTATGTTCAAACATTTGTGACACTCCTTGCAGATAATGTTTATCCTAGCTTGCGGTGAGCAACTGAGATAAGATAGTCGCTGGCGCTTTTAGATTGAACAGCTGATAAGACGAGATTACTATCTGTGTGACACATGTGGGCAGACAAAGGGGACATAATCGCTTCCGGGCCGACTTGTTATGACAACATTACTTTCTAATAAAGTAATAAGTATTACAGCTTTCACATGTTGTTATGTGAGTTCCCCGATCTGTCTGTAAGTTTGTACAAAAGGGCATCGGACATTATATTACCATATATGGGAGACGTGACCGTTGCAAAATTTGTCCATGTCGGAAAATTTTTGAAAGTACCACACCAGACCAGTTTGAAAATGATTGGAGTGTTTATTTAACTCCATAACAAACGAAGGCGTGGGAAGATAGGAATATATTCTGACCATTTCGCTGTTTTATTTCACTGTGAATTTCACGCTCGCCAAGACAACATCAGACCTCGCCAGAGTGAAGAATAGATTCATAATTCCTTTTGTTAGCCGGACCTTTTATTGGATAACAAAATAAGACTTACAAAGCGCAGGCAATCTCTACATTTTAATAAGGAACACCGGGACTAGGAAACTGAAGAAACACACGGAGTCAGAGAGGGAATCTATTGTCAAATTAAAGATCCCCCCCCCCCCCAGACGCGTGTAAGAGACCGACTCGTCTCTTTTATTCATCTGAGCAACAAGTCTGTAGCCAAGATTGGCGTAAGTAGTGCATTTTTCATTATATGTTTCATTACTAACATGTGAACTAATATATATATATATATATATATATATATATATATATATATATATATATATATATATATATATATATATATATATATATATATATATATATATATATATATATATATATATATATATATATATATATATATATATATATATATATATATATATATATATATATGTATATTACTATATTACCATGTGAATTTTAATGTGTGAAAATTGCTACAGGACGCCCAAGTCATTTTATAAATGAAACCATTGTTGTCCTTTGTAGTTCTTGGCATCAGGTCTTAAATCATAAATGAAACCGTTATAGTCACTTGTAGTTCTCTGCACCAGGTCTTAAATCATAATATAAACCACTGTTGTCACTTGTAGCATCAGGTCTTAAATCATAAACATATACTTCAAAGGTGCCCAACATATGAGCAACAGATAAACGACTGTTGTCGCTTGTAGTTCTCTGAATCATGTCTTAAATATCTAATATAAGTCGCCTTGAAGGACATGAATGAGTGTGCAGTAACTCATATTCTTTCGTAGTTTCTCCAGAGTTCCTCAGGAACTACACTGGGCGTTATTCAAGTGAGTCCATATTATTATTGGCCGTTTAAGCTGTGTCTAAAACTGAGCTGCAGTGCTGACGCACATGTGATTATATATGGAGTTCTGCGTGGGACGTTCCATCGCGGTTCGATTACGTTATTATGGTGACCTTATTAATCTTCTCCACGTGGTACAAATGTGACTAATATGAGGTTGTACATGGGACTGGTAACCTCATCATGTTAAAAATAATTGCCACAGACACCAGTACTACAAGAGCATGTGACAGCAGGCTTCATGTAAGTGGACCAGCTACATTCTTGGCTCCAGGTTCTATAAGGAGCACAAAGAGAAATAATTATGATGAGGATGATGATGTTAGTGGTGATGGGGATGATGATGATGATAATGATAATGATGGTGATGATGGAGATGATGAAGGTGATGGTGATATGGGGATGATGATGATGGAGATGGTAATGATGGGGGTGATGACGATAATGATGGTAATGGTAATGATGATTACGATGATGGTGATGGTGATGATGATGATAAAGATGATGATGATGGGGATTATGATGTTGGTGATGATCATGATGAAGGTGATGGTGATTATAATGGTTATCTTTATGATGATGATGATTGTGATGATGATGGTGATCTTGATGATGATGGTGGTGATGATGACGGTGGTGATGATGATGATGATGGTGGTGTTGATGATCATGATGATAATGATGGTGATGCTAATGATGATGATGATAGTGATGATTGTTGAGGATTGTTACATGTTTGCAAGCATTTGGGTTTGGATCCGGCTCAAATGATTGCACCATGAAACACCTCAAATGAATATGTATATATTAACGACATGGTCTGCATATCTCTATGCATGACGCGTATGACTTGGAAACGTCATTCGACTTGTGGGCTTCGACCCTAACGGCAGTGTTTCAGAAGTGTGGCCTAGCCACTATGGTATGTGTGGTATAACCGCTTTGGAAAGTGTGGCATAGCCACTGAATTTATATGTGTGGCTGGTAAGCCAAATTAGCAGTGTATTCGTGGAGCAAACGTAAGTCGTGTCGTTCTTAACGCAGTTTGAATATATATGGCTGATTAGCCTAGCGTTGTATGCCAAATGAACATTGGAAACTAGCGGCAGGAGTAAGTCTAGTATAAAGGAATATTATGTAGCTAGCAGCAGGAGTAAGTCTAGTACAAAGGAATATTATACGACTAGCAGCAGGAGTAAGTCTAGTGTAAAAGGATATTATAAAACTAGCAGCAGGAGTAAGTCTAGTACAAAGGAATATTATACGACTAGCAGCAGGAGTAAGTCTAGTGTAAAAGGATATTATAAAACTAGCAGCAGGAGTGAGTCTAGTTAGCATATGAACCATGCCAAAGGATGTTGGCTGGAAAAAAGAACTGACCGCTAAGCAGAACTGTATATTATTGAACATGTGATTTTAGTGAAGAATATGAACTCTTGCGACACGTACATTAACTGTGATTGTGAACTATGTCGTTACGTAGTTGTGACTTCTCATGGAAAAAAGAATATTAATTAAATGTCTGAGTCGTCGAATCCTGGTCTTATTCAATGACGTATTCTGAGTTCAGTCATATACTGTTTTATTCAACAATAATGACCAGTGACATTTAATGCATAAACACGCTGCCTCACACTGCTAATATTAACAATGCAAGAGAATAATCAGGTCAGTCAATATTCATATCTTTAATATGAAGCATGTTCAAGTACCAACTTATTACACGGGTTACAATTAACAATATCGATACGAGCGTAGTGCATAACGAAATCCCAGGAAAATGAATGAAATGAACCCGGAGGACTTTGACTTCTAATATCAGAATACGCAAGCAACATCTTGGTAATCAGAAGTATAGAGAATTTCAACATACTGGGGTCAGTCCTCAACAATGATGATGATGGTGATTATTATGATGATGGTGATGGTGATGATCAGGATTAACCTACACAGCAGATAATGGTGATTATTGTGATGATGACACTGATGATTATGATGATGATGGTGATCGTGATGATGATGGCGATGGTGACGATAATGATAGTGATGATGATGATGGTGATGATGGTGATGGTGATGATGGTGATGGTGATGATGATGGTGGTGGTGATGATGATGATGGTGATGATGATGATGGTGATGATGGTGATGATGATGATGGTGATGATGATGATGGTGATGATGATGATGGTGGTGATGGTGATGATGATGATGGTGGTGATGGTGATGGTGATGATGGTGATGGTGATGATGATGGTGGTGGTGATGATAATGATAGTGATGATGATGATGGTGATGATGGTGATGGTGATGATGATGATGGTGGTGATGATGATGATGGTGCTGATGGTGATGATGGTGATGGTGATGATGGTGATGGTAATGGTGATGATGGTGATGGTGATGATAATGATGATAGTGATGGTGATGGTGATAATGGTGATGGTGATGATGGTGATGTTGATGATGGTGATGATGGTGATGGTGATGATGGTGATGGTGATAATGATGATTATGGTGACGATGAAGGTGATGATGGTGATGGTGATGATTGTGATGATGATGATGATGATGATGATGATGATGATGATGATGATGATGATGATGATGATGATGATGATGATGATGATGATGATGATGATGATGATGATGATGGTGTTGATGATGGAGATGATGAAGGTGATGGTGATATGGTGATGATGATTATTGTGATGATGATGATGATGATGATTATTATGATGATGATGATGATGATGATGGTGATGATGATGGTGATGATGGAGATGATGAAGGTGATGTGATATGGTGATGATGATGATGCTGATGGTGATGGTGATGATGGTGATGATGAAGGTGATGGTGATGATGATGATAATGATGGTTATGATAATAATTATGGTAATGATGATGGTGATGATGATAATGATATTAATGATGATGATGATCAAGATGATGATGATGATGGTGACGATGCTGATGGTGATGATGATTGTGGTGACGATGAATATGATGATGGCGATGATGATGGTGGTGATGGTGATGATGATGAGGATTAATCTACGCAGCAGGTATGCAACAGAATGTGGTCGATTAAATCTTCAAAATGTCTTGTGACGGGCTCAAAATGATTGGGCAAGATCTCGTCTACAGATTGCGTTGCTTGTGAGGTTTATATTATTATTACAGTATGCTTGATTGATGGCTGCTGTCGTGGAATATTCTAATCCACATATATAAATTAAAAGGTAAATATAAAGCCTAACAAATAAATCTAATAAAGAAAAGAGCAATGGTAAAAGAACAGTGCTGTCACAATGACAGTACTCGAAATCCCCTTTGTTTTATGCTTCGTCTGCAAATTGTAACGCTTTCACGTTGATAGTAAAAGCCTACTATATTATTACCCGCTTTCTTCAATGAAACGTGTGCTGTATTTCTTGGAAAAACATTGAGATACCAAGCTGATCAATGACCTAATTTAAATATTTCATTCATTCCATTTTATACACGGCGTAACTAAAGACAGATGGACTAAAGGATAGAGAGAAGGGAGAGGCATAAAGCCGAACACGTGCAACACAAAACACGCGTCGCGCGATACACAATTACTACTATCACGCGTGTAAGGCCACATGCACTAACTTTTTTTTCAGACGGACAGTGATAAAATCACTTCCCTATCCACAGTTAGGTTTTAAAAACCTGGGAAACGCTTATTAGAAAAGATAACATTATATGGGTTTACGTTTGAAAACATTACAGTACCCAAACAGCACATCTTCGAAACAGGAGGTAGAAGAAATTGCATATTTTGAACGCAGCCACTTAGCTCTATTAAATATATATATTTGGGTTCCTTAGGGTTTGCTGACAAAGAATATGTACAACGTTATGCAAATAGTCTAGGAATTAACAAGTTATAGCCAAAATAAAATGATGGTGCTGTCAGACAACACCCAAAATCAGAATCGCTCAGTGGTAGATTTTTTTTACACCACCATTGTACGGGAAATGGGCCACAAGTTACATTTGAACTGATTGGCTGGAATGATATGTAAGGCTAAACACGATTAGTCGGGCTATAAATACTATCTTTGGTTGTTAGGGGAGACGTAGGAAGTTAAAATTTTTTCAAACACTTGTCGAAACGTGGCTCCATTGGCCAGACTCGCTGATATACTCACTTAGGAGCGTTAGTTCGAGACCACTAGTCAAATAAGCTTGATAAAGCAACAGTGCGTTGAAGCCAGCTCATATTTTTGCTAAATAAAAGCCTGGAACATAAGCAGATGGGAATTTGTGCCAGTAGTTGTGCCAGAATTCATTGCTAATCAACGTATCTGTGTTTGTTTCCATGAATTGTGGTAAGCTTGAAACATTCAGTATCTTTTAATGAAAATTGAATGTGAATTGTTAATTTATGCCTGTATATATGTGTAGTTCAGTAGCAAACATGATGTAAAGCCTATAATGCTCCAGCCTGAACAGAAGGTGTCGGAGGAAAGTAAAACTGCATGGAATGGCCAAACAGTACACTGACACCTAGATTATTGATTAGACAGAAATAATGCTGGAAGTGCAGAGGCGTAGTAACCATTAAGGAGGTAAGTACTGGTATAAAGTATTTCAGATGAAGCTGACAGTTGGCCTAACGCTCTGAACTCAATGTTTGTGATGTATTGTGCTCAGTGTAAAAAGAGAGTATAAATTAGTTATGAAGTAGAAGGTACATCCTTCTTGTTTTCAGGGACCGTGGTCTTGATGGTATTGAGCAGCACCTGGTCAGAGCTTTGCTGAATCCAGAGTCGGACAGCATACTCCTTGGTCCATTTAGCTATCAGTGAGGTGTCTCCAGAGCCCAGGGGAGAAATCGAGCAGAGAAGTCTTTTCCTGCCGCCATCACACAAGATAAGCTGATGTGGCCAGCTGAGCTCAAAATTATGTACCCCAGCTTAAAATGACCTTGTAAAAATAACATTAAGAGGGGAATTAAATTGTTTTAATATCAGGAACTGAGAACATCTCCAATACTAATCCCAATAAAGACAAACTATTGAAGTCATGATGACAAATACCAACAGAGCTTGAACAAAACAAAACCAGTATTACCTCATATTACTACTACACAACTGACACACATAGGATACTTTTAATAATATATGTCATTACCATATTCATATTGATAAATTCTGTACATATAACTTGTAAGTAAAATTGATTGTGATTCCTGGTTCCCTTTGTATTTGAATCAGGACACATATTCATTCATAACAGCAATGAATACATATTGTTATTTGAAAAGTTATCAGTGACTCCTTTAAGATATCCTTTAGAGTGTTATATGTATGTGAGTGTCACAGTGTTGTCAAGTGTGGTGGAATAAATTAAAATTGTTTATCTGTCTGTTGTTGTTATGACTTACACTTCATCATACACATACCCTAGACATACAACGTAGTCATCACACTATTCCAGAATAATTCTGACTGAGGTATACATATGTGGCAGCAAGCAAGGTTATATATAATACACTACTCTTATTAGATATATATACCTTCACAGCTGATCTCAGTCAGTACACTAAGTCCCCTATAAATATTTATAACATCTCACTTCACCACAGCTGCGTTAGTGCACAGCTTGCATTGCTGCTCCGGCGTCAAGCTAAAAGTGACAAGTATATCTCGTAGATACACACACCCAAGAGCAGGGGTCTGCAACCTGTCAATTGCGATCTACCGATAGATCAGGGTAAATAATTTGAAGATCTTTAGGTGTCGGAGGGGGTAAAATGAAGAAAGAATTTTTCAGCCAGCACAATTTCGGATTAGTTCTCTCCCGGAAGCATTTCTTCTTCGTACATTCTCCGATGTCACCTTGAATGTGTTCAAAGACAGCTGTTGTAAGCTTGACACTATTTCTATCTCTTAATAATACAGATAGAGTCTGTTTACATATACATCTCCACGGATTGAAAAGTGTTCACAATATAAATTGAATATGTTTTCATTTATGTTTTACACAGACTGAAAAGTTTGAAACTTCCATTACTTTAAAATGAATATTTTCACATAGACATTTACACTTGTTTAAAGCTTGAAAACTTTCATTAATTTTAAAGTGACTATGTTAATAGGGACATTTACTCTGCTTTGAAAATGTAAGTATTGTACTTAGAATGTACATCATTTCTTTCATCTTTCCCTCCCTGCTCCATATTGAACCTGGAACTACTTTATGCTTTTAGTTCTCTTTACGAAACTAGCCATACGGCAATCACCAGCCTGAGCAGTGGTGGTTCTTGAGAGATTTCCTGGGCTATATTGTAAGTCCTGATAAATACTCCAATAAAACGTGTCCGGTATGTAAAGAAGGAATTCTGAATTCTAATTCTTCACTGTATCAAGGTCTGGTATCTTAGCGAGCGATTTCTCAAGTGAAATAGCTTGAGAAAATGGTCAGATTATATCCACTGCCTTCCCACGCCTTTGTTATGCACGCCTCACATGATCAGCCAATCTGATTTGAATATGTTGCATGACTCAGCTAATGCAAAATTTCAAACATTACTTTTCTGAAAATGGGCTGTACATATCCGCTTGCCCTTGGGTACAAACTTACGAATATGACGGTAAACCCCTAAAACAACGTGTTCCCAATGTAACAATCATTACTTTTATCAGAAAGTAATCACTTATTTGTGTCTGTCCATCAGTTGTCTTCTCGTATTCCAAGCTTTGGTGATGCGCGTACCCGCGTCTTATCAGTTGTAGCAAAATATGCGAGAATAAACGCTCAATTCAGTACGATTTAGGCATAAAACGATAATAAATACATTAGCCCGCATGTGTCTGACGGTTGTCATCTTCGACGCCAGCCGCGCTGCTTTTTGCACAGTGCTAAGCCTATAGAACGATTTCACGGAAAAAGTCTGACACGCTTTAGTTTCGTTTTCGACAAACACTACTAATATTTAACTTTTGCCCAATCTGCTGTATACACTTTGTAGTCTAGCCTTACAATTAACTATTGGCGGAAGTATACCCCAATATAGCTATCTGAAGTAACACTTTCTGTCAACTTTGTAGCAAAACTAGTAGTAATCCTTACATTGTTTGGTAGTATTACACGATACAATGCTAACTAGTAACGCAAATTCTTTAACCCGCCCCGTCTACCCCGCGTCGCTAACACAGTCTGTAACGCATATATTCACACTGCAGAAAAGCCAGCAAGGCCAAACCACGCAGACAGTTTTATTTCCTCCTAATGGTAGCATTTCTGATGTAACTAAAACTGTAGTTATTTGAAAAATACATGCTCGCAAGATGAAAGAGAGGAAGATGGCGGACTTGTGTAAAATTTTAGTTGACGATGGACGATGAAATAAATTGGACATTTTAAACCATTAGGAAGTTCCCCATAAGAATTATATGGTAGTATGACGTAAAGTTAGCTCAGTAAGAATGTACTTTAAATAATATGATAGTCCCAGTAATAGAGAAGTTATTGAAGAAAAACTAATATCCAAGAACACACGACCAGACACACTGGCGTTCCTGCTCATGTTTTTTTGGTAACGTTAGGGGGACGCGAGCTGGAAAAAGAGGCAGGGAGGTACATTCAAATTAGCTTGAGGTGAAAAGAGGATGAATGGGAAAGGGGAACGGTAGGAGAAATGTAATCCTAAACGTGATATCTTTTGTATTGGGCATGACTAGAGCAGACTAGCCAATCCACCACCAGTTATTATTTACTATGTTTGGTCCAACTATGTTTGGTCAACAGCTTGATCTCCATATAACTGTGCCCAAGCTCGCGCCCTGGAGAGGACACTCCAGCTTCACCCTATAGGTGTCGGCAAAACACGGGAAGTAGCAGTTACCGGTTATAAGCATTTTGCCCAATTGGCGTAGGGCATGGCGCCAGGGGCTACTTCCGACAGTGGGAGAGGTTCTAGGATCTCAATGGACAGCTACCGCCCGCTTCAAGCTGGGCAGCCCCCAGTCAATAAGGTGTTGTCCCGCCACTGTCTGCTTTCCCCATTGGGTGCATGGGGATTAGGGTCAAACCCGAACTGTGGACAGAAAATTTTGCACCAAGCAATTATCAAAAAAATAGAAATAAGCAAACTCTCAGATTGGGATGCTGGAACGTCCGGACTATGTTGACTGGACTATCCGAAAACCTACAGGATGTAAACGATGTAAGGAAGACAGCCATAATTAATGATGAGCTTAAACGACTTCAGGTGGATTAGCTGCACTTCAGGAAACGCGCCTGGCGGGCTCTGGAATGGTGAGCGAGAAGGACTACACATTTTATTGGCAAGGGAAAGATCTTGATAAAGCTAGAGAACATGGAGTAGGTTTTGCGGTCAAAAAATCGCTAACTAACATGGTTGAACCAGGCGAGAATGGATCAGAACGCCTGTTAACGCTCCGCCTGCAAACTAGCACAGGTCCCATCACCCTTGTCAGTGTGTATGCTCCTACTCTGTACTCTGCCTCAGAAGCTAAAGATGAGTTCTACGAGAATCTAGCAGCAGTAATCAAAAGCATACCTAGGGAAGAACAGCTTGTTCTCCTTGGTGACTTTAACGCTAGAATGGGTGCCGATAATGTTTCATGGCCTTCATGTCTGGGCAGGTTTGGTATTGGCAAGATGAATGAAAATGGACAACGGCTCTTAGAGTTGTGCGTCCACCATGACCTCTGCGTGACCAACACCTACTTTCAGACAAAACCCCAGCATAAGGTGTCATGGAGACACCCACGATCCAAGCACTGGCACCAACTTGACCTGATTCTCGTCAGAAGGCCACTCCTCAGGTCTGTGCTCTCCACGCGCTCGTACCATAGTGCAGACTGTGACACAGATCACTCCTTGGTTTGCTGCAAAATCAGAGCACAACCAAGAAAACTCTATCGTGTCAGACATGAAGGGAAACCATGCATTGATACCAGCAAGATGTCAGACCCTTTCATGATTGCTCAATTCACTGCGACCTTCAAGAAAGTGCTCAGTAGCCCTCAGCATGGTGATACTATTACAGAGAACTGGGAGCATCTACGGAACACCATTCAAAGTACTGCACTTGCCACCTTTGGTAAGAAAACAGCAAAGTCAAATGACTGGTTTGACGCTTCATCAGATGTGATGGCACCTGTTATTGAAGCTAAGCGCAGTGCTATGAATGAATACAAACGTTCACCGAGTGCCAGAACCCTACAGATCCTGAGGGCTACGAGAAGCAAAGTTCAACAAACTGCTCGACGCTGTGCAAATGACTATTGGCTCCAGCTCAGTGAGAGCATCCAGATCGCAGCGCAAACAGGCAACATTAGACAAATGTATGACGGTATAAAGAAAGCACTTGGCCCCCATAAAAATAAGACGGCACCGCTAAAAACCATCAGCGGAGAGAAGCTAACCGATAAGGGTAAGCAGATGGAGAGGTGGGTCGAGCACTACTCTGAGCTTTACGCTAGAGACAATACCGTTACGCCTGCAGCCCTTGATGCTGTCAATAGTCTGCCAACTATGGAGGAGCTGGAAGCCGAACCAACATTAGAGGAACTCAGTAAGGCCATTGATAGCTTGGCCTCTGGCAAAGCACCAGGCAGTGATGGGATTCCTCCTGATTTAATCAAATGCTGTAAGAGCACGCTATTACATCCCCTGCATAGGATGCTGTGCCAGTGCTGGGAAGAGACAACTATTCCTCAAGACATGCGAGATGCCAAGATTGTAACACTGTATAAAAATAAAGGAGACAGAAGTGATTGCAATAACTACAGAGGCATCTCTCTTCTTAGTATTGTTGGTAAGGTTTTTGCAAAAGTCATCTTAATGCGACTACACAAGTTTGCTGTGCGCATATATCCAGAGGCACAGTGTGGATTCCGAGCTGGCAGATCAACAACAGACATGATCTTCTCTCTCCGCCAGCTTCAGGAAAAATCAAGAGAGCAGAAAAGACCATTATATATCGCCTTTATAGACCTCACAAAAGCATTCGACCTGGTTAGTAGGGATGGACTCTTTAAAATCCTCCTGAAAATAGGCTGCCCTTCTAAAATGCTGGAAATGATAAAGTCATTCCATGACGACATGAAGGGAACAGTCCAATATGCTGGAAGCACGTCACAGCCCTTTGATATACGAAGTGGCGTTAAACAAGGCTGTGTTCTGGCTCCGACCCTCTTCGGAATCTTCTTTGCCTTACTCTTGAAACATGCATTCAGGATGCAACTGAAGGAATATACCTTCACACTAGGTCAGATGGCCGTCTGTTTAATCTTTCAAGGCTGAAGGCAAAAACAAAAATCAGAAGGGTCACTATAAGAGACTTGTTGTTCGCTGATGATGCTGCAGTCGTCACTCAAAGCCAACAGGAGCTTCAGAGCTTGATGAATCGCTTAAATAAAGCATGCAAGGACTTTGGCCTCACAATAAGTCTAAAGAAAACGAATGTGCTGAGTCAGGATGTGGGTGCTGCACCAGTTATCACTATCGATAACTATGAATTGGCAGTGGTGCATCACTTCACATACCTAGGGTCTACCATCAATGACAAACTCTCACTGGATACAGAAATCGACATCCGCATTGGCAAAGCTGCAGCTACCTTTGCCCGCCTCACATCGGGTGTTTGGGGAAACTCTAAACTCACAATGAAGACCAAAGCTGCGGTATATAATGCCTGCGTCACCAGTGTGACGACTTGGCCAATCTTCTCTTCATTTTTTATTATTATTTACGTGACATCATTTTTTCTCATCCTCAATGCATGATCGCAAAGTCCCGGGAATTGTCACTTGCGGATAATCTCCTAGCGTTCGGTGATTTTCTCCTCGCTATTTTTAGATACGACGTCATTGTTGACCCCTGACCTTGGTAGCTAGGAACCTGTTTTAATTTAAGACTGCTTAAACTGATAAAACCAGTTTATGCCACTTTCGGAACACCCCCACGTGGCTTTTCACGCTATTGATTGGAGCGTTTATATGACGCTAAGGTCACATGATGCCCGCTACGGATCACGTGTCCAAGCGGAAATGACCCGCTAAAAGGCGGCAAATCCAGCGAGTTTTCACTTGCCCAGGAAACCTTGAGACAGCTAGGTCTAACCCAGATATCGGCGAATTCACGCATTAAAAAGCACTGAAGCTACGTGTCTAAATTGCGGGTTAGCGTCCATCTTTGAGTAGTCTATGGTGGAGCCTTGCACGACAGTCCAATCTCAGAGCAGAATACGGAGTCGAGCACAGAGAAGGCGAATCCGAACCATTCAAGACCTACCTGGGGCAACGTCAGGAGACCGGAGAACTAACCTCACTTCACTATCAGCCAGGGGCTGAAAAGCTAGGTTCCACGAAAAAGGGAACTCACCATATCAATGCATATTTTAGTCATCCATGATGAAACACACTTGAATTGTGAGACACACATTACATACCGCAGACACTAATTCCATCGACAATACTATCATTCACCATCTATTCATTTTAGTTGCAATAAACCAATTGGGTGTGTATACTGTACCCCATGCTTTGTTCCTTCTGTTAGATGTTACATATTGTCTGATGTTTATCTTCCTTTATAAGGGAGGGGGGGCTCGTAAAATCTAATATAAACCCAGTAATTGAGGATAATAATAATAATAGATATCTGAGAAGGGGACTACGGTAGCGAGAGACCAAATATCTCCTTACAATCTTTTCCAGACCTGTCTAGTTAGGAAAATTTACCCTCTTTGTCTCCCTTCAGTGGTGGAAAACCCAGCAGGAATTCCTTGAGCCAAATCTTCCACATTCAGATCTATTATTTCCTCTAAATAATTCTTATCTTCCAAACGCTACGTGACAACCAGCACACTCCTATATGGCAGCGAGACCTGGACGACCTATGCTAAGCAAGAAAGAAGGCTCAATACCTTCCATTTGCGGTGTCTACGCCGCATCCTCGGCATCTCGTGGAAAGATAAAGTGACAAATGTCGAGGTGTTGTCACGTGCTGGCCTTCAAAGTATGTATACGCTGCTTAGACAGCGCAGACTTCGCTGGCTTGGCCATGTTCGCCGCATGGAAGATGGTCGCATCCCAAAAGATATCTTCTACGGACAATTAGCAGATGGCAAGAGAACAGTTGGGCGACCACAGCTGAGGTTCAAAGATGTGTGCAAGAGAGATATGAGGGCACTGGACATGGATCCAGCAACATGAAGGGGCTATTATTATTAGGTCCAACTACAAAGTTAGATACTGCTATTGGGGAAAAAGTGAAGGACATGTCGAAAACAGACATTGTTGAGTCCTCACAGTAAACGGTGTCTAACTGATGTATGTTGTTATAATTATGTTGACATATTATTGTATTAAAATAGTTTAGCAAGCCTCTGTGTTCAATGAACACTGTTTACATGCCTGAAGCAAATATAAGTGTAAAGAAAAGAAGAGAAGATCATATCACAGGAAATGTGGTTACTCCACATTATTGTATGGAGGAAAAGTATGTGAACGTACAGTGGCGTATCTACTATAAGGACTTGAGGTGTGGTCACAACCAGGTGGGAATCCTGTGCCATTAAGGGGCTAGTGCACTTGTAAGGTACGCGAAGCTGACCCCATACCCACATAGGAAATTAAGTGTTAGAATAAATGATCAGAGATAAAAGGTCAGGGTGTCCTTTTGGTGCAGAGGGTCTATGTTCCTGTTGCCGGCTGGTGACAGGAAACCTGCTGAGTGCTTATAAACGCCAACCAGTCTCCAACCAGACTTATATGCTGTTGAATATCCAGTAGGAGCTTTGGCGATTGTTGAACTTGAAATTTCTGCAACTACCCATCGTATTATCTTACAACAAGGACTCTCAGGTGAAGAGTAAAACCTCTGGGGCATCTCTGACATTTTCTTGTGTTTCAAAATATTACACAGGAATATTATGGGGGTAGGATGAACTACAGCCCTCATATATAGTGACTCTCCCGTTATATAATTACAGTGAATTAGCTTAATATTTCCTACAGGAAGAACAGTTATAAATACATAATAACTTTTATTTATTGGGCAGATTGTCCCAACATTTTAAATTGTTCTTTTTCTGTAAGTTATCTTGTCTTTGTTTTCAAAGACCTGTCCACATGCTATGAATGGACAGGCAAAATAAATTGTAAATATTTTTTTAAAGAAAAACTTAACTGCTAGTTATTAATTTTTTTTATAGAAACTTAAAGTGTTTGATTGTTGTGTACCATCATTCATTTCTCCCCTAGACACTAGGTACACCATACACCATACACTAGAGCCAGAAGATTGACCGTGTGAGACCTAGGGAGGTAGCTGTAGGTTCTCTGCATATAATTCATCATCATCATTTATAGAGTCAGAGGCCTACTTTTGCTTGACCTCACACGGTTATAGCAGACACCTTTTTATTCTTTTAGGATACCATCATAACCTTCCCAGCAAAATCAACTTTGCTACATCAGTGATTAAGCACTACGCTGAGGCTATTTACGTGTTAATCTATATACTGATATCCCTGCGCCCACGATAGCAAACATGGTTAGGTCGCTGCCACTCCTTGCAACGCAGGGGGAAATGGATAACAACCAGACATGTCTACGTATCCCTGAGAAGGGTGTAAGAAGGAAAATACATAATGTCTGCTACATATAGCAGAAAAAGAAATAAAGAAAGTGCGACAAATGAAAGCCCACAATAAATTAAGTACCACAAATGTACCGATACTGCCGGAGTGAAACAATGATCGATAGGGGCCGCCCAGTTCTGTCACAACCATCATCATCACTATCACTATCACCATCATCATCGCCATCATCATCACCACCACTATCATCATTACCCTCACCATCATCATCACCATCACTTTTGTCATAACCATCACTTTCATCACTATCACCATCATCATCACCATCATCATCATCATTACCATCATCATCATCATCATCACCAACGTCATCACCATCACCATCATAAACACCACCATCATTATCACCATCATCATCACCATCATTATCATCATCATCAACATCACCATCATTATCACCATCATCGTCATCATCATCATCCCAATAACCATCACTATCATCGTCCTCCATCACCATCACCATCATCAACACCACCATCATTATCACCATCATCACCACCATCACCATCATCATCACCATCACCATCCCAATAACCATCACTATCATCATCATCATCCTCATCATAATTGTTTCTCTTTTGCTCCTTATAGAACCTGGAGCCAAGAATGTAGCTGGTCACCTTACATGAAGCCTGCAGTCACATGCTCTTGTAGTACTGGTGTCTGTGGCAATTATTTTTAACATGATGAGGTTACCAGTCCCATGTACTACCTCATATTAGTCACATTTGTACGACATGGAGAAGATTAATAAGGTCAACTTAATAACGTAAGTAGTATACAAAGCGCAAAACGGTTAGCATTCTGGCGGCGCGCTGACGGCGCGCTGGCGGCGCGGGTGACTTTTATATAAGGGAAATGTGGCGGCGCGCTGGCGGCGCAGGTGACTTTTATATAGCAAAAAATGGCGGCGCGCTGGAGGCGCAAGATGGCGGGATGTGTTTTTTAGATAACAAGAAGAGGTTATATTTAGACGATAATAGGAAGACTTGAGATAACAAGGAGGACCATGACTTTTTATATAGTAATATATGTTGTTTTAGATAACAAGAAGTGGATATATTTATAGATAACAAGAAGACGATAATAGGAAGACGATAATAGTTAGAGGTATATTTATAGATAATAGGAAAACTTTGAGACTTGAGACAATAGGAAGAGGATAATAGTTAGACTTTGAGATTTATAAATAACAAGAAGACGATAACAAGAAGACGATATTTATAGATAATAGGAAGACTTTGAGACTGTAGGAAGAAGATAACAAGAAGACAATATTTATACATTTTACAACAGTTATTTTACAACAGTTATACGAACAGTTATACGATATATTTTACAACAGTTAGACGATATATTTAGACAAACAATTAGACGATATATTTAGACAACAGACGATATAGGTAACAAAAGAAGAATTTTAGTTAATATAGTTTTTATTTTATATTCAATAGTGTTTTTGTAGTATCAAAACATATATATAGGGGCTAATAGCAGTATCAAACAGGAGCATATATGTACAGTATTGTTTAACATTATACGAGTATACATTGTGCAGTAATTTTTTATCAAATCACAATATTGTGCAATTGAAAAATAATTATATTTTATATTGGAAAGATGTATGTTCAAAATATACATTATCATAGTTTTTTATACAATATTTACAATAAAAATATCACAGCTGCAGGCCAGACCTTGAGGGAGGGGAGTTGTCACGTCGTAAGAAATAGAGAGGTGCGATGTTGTGTGTGTGATATGGTGTTTGGGGTGGTAAAGAGATAGTATTTGGGTAGGGAGATGTATTGAATTTTGTATCTTACTCGGCATACGCGCACAGTCCATACAGACCAACATCACACCTGTCGTGTCTGTCCTCAAGTCTTTGAAGGACCTGAGGCACTACAACATCATATAGAGGTGTTTCATGGCACAGCGGCCCCGAGATCCCCCAAAGTGGAAGCCACTGCACCAGGGCTGCTACACGAATTGCTGATACAGATACCCCAGTGGGGACCACCACTGCAGCTGGGCACAGTCTGACATAAGCCCGCTGTGGAAAGACATTCAAACGCCTTGAAATTTAGGACGACACATCAAAACCGTGCACTCTATGTCTCGTTTTTCTTGTGAGGTCTGTGGGAAAGACTTTACCCGAGGTACCAGCTTACGGACCCACAGAAACCGCCAACACCCCACCCCTAACCAGCTTTCGACCTCAACACAGAACCCAGCAGGCGCCGAAACACGCCCCACAGCATCATGCCCCACAGCAACAACAGACTCAAGATCGGCGCACCAACAGACAGCATCATCATCGACGCACCAATCATCATCATCTGCTGCAGCAGGCACCACAACAACTACCACACTACATACAGACCCATATTCAACAAGTCCCATCCCAGCCTCCTCTTCAACAAGTCCCACCCCACCCTTCTCTATAACAATTCCCCCTTCAAAGGCTGCAGGCCAGACCAAGAAACGTCCCATGACCAGTAACGAAATCCCTATGAAAAAACCCCGTCTATCCTCCGAAGAAGACAGCTTGCAAGACTTACAGGCTGACATAAAACAAGTCTACACTGATAACTGGCAGGCGATCAAAACACACGCAAACAAACATAAATATTTATCAACTTTCACATTCTATCACAATAACGAAAATATCGACTGGGCCCGTCTCTTGACACCAATCTTCACACAACAAACAAAACGCTTCAAAATAAACTACAGTTTCCACATCGTCTTAAGACACAGAGAAACTCGAGAATTGAGATTCTTTCACTCTTCTCATAACAATGCTGTCGTCTTAGAGCAACCTCACCTAGTCAACAACATTACAGATTTCAAATCTTTTGTCTCACAATTACACGATAGCGATATTGTCACACAGGCACAGTTAAACAGACCAGACACAAAATATTTTGTCGAAGCAATTCCAGCCACGTCTTTCTATATATATATCACATTCAATATCACCCCATTGGCTGCTGCTTACAAGACATTCCATCCTTCATCACCAACAATCACCACATCCATACATTACAACACGGCTCAAGCTCCAAACCATACAGTGATAACTTTTGCTTTTTTAGATGTTTAGCCGTTTTTAGGGGTGGTGCCGATAAAGATGTTAGAAAACCGACGCGCCGGCTAGTCGAACAGTGGCAAACACAGCAGGGACTAACGTCCCTCATCGATTTTCCCGGGGTTAGTTTAATCGATATGCCTGAATTAGAAAAATGTTTTAAAGTAAATATTGACGTATTCGAATTTGATGACGCGCAGACCCTGACACCCAAACTTAGAGGTAGCGATAGTTTTCAAGATACAATGCGTCTTTTAATGTTAAAGAACCATTTTATGTACATAGCAGATATCGATAGGGCCAGTAACTCTTTTTCGTGTCCCAAATGCGGTAAGTTGTGGAAGATTTTTAGGGATATGGAAAAACACGAAAAGACCTGTCCCGGCTCTTATAGAAGAGAAATATTTAAAGGTGGTGTGTATTCCCCACCAGATACCGTTTGGGAATTAATCAATGACCTGGGAATAGATGTCGACACAAAATTCGTCTTCCCGTATCGAGCCACATTTGACTTTGAATGTTATTTTGAGAACAGTCTAGAGTCAAGTGGTAACGCCACTACCTACACGGCCAAACACGTGCCCCTGTCGTGTTCGGTGGCTTCTAACGTCCCCGGTTTTGAAACCCCCGTGTGTTTTATCACAAAGGGTGATCCACAAGAATTGGTCAATAGGATTGCTCGTTATCTGATCAAAATTGCCGCGGCCTCTTATGAGATTCTGCGTGCGTATTTTGACGATGTTTGCACGCAACTCGGTAACTCAGGGGAGCTCCTTGGTAGATTAGAGGATTATTTGGGGCAGCTACCCGTATTAGGTTTCAATTCGGGCAAGTACGATGTTAACGTAATTAAACCGTACCTCATCCAATATTTCATGGGTGAAGACTTCAACTTTTTAGTGAAGAGAAACAATAATTTTATGTGTATTGCCACTAGCGAGTTAAAGTTTTTAGATATAATCAACTACCTAGCCCCCGGTTTTAGCTATAGCAAATATCTTGCCGCGTACAACGTTAAAGAAACCAAAGGCTTTTTCTGTTACGAATATATTACCGATTTAGCAAAATTAGACGAAACGGCGCTACCACCCCACTCGGCATTTTTTTCCGCCCTAAAAAATACTAATATTTCCGTCGACGAGTACGCCGAATGCCAGAAGGTGTGGACCGAGAACCACATGACCACGTTGCGCGACTTTCTGACGTGGTACAATAATAAAGACGTGGTCCCCTTCCTAGCAGCGTTAGACCAACAAGTTTGTTTTTACGCGGACCTAGGCGTAGATATGTTTAAAGATGCGATCTCCGTGCCCGGTGTCACGTTAAAGTACCTATTCAAAACATTCCCGTTCAACGTCTCGTTTTCGTTATGCTCGGGGCGGGAGGCAGATTTACATAACACCTTGCGCCAAAATATAGTTGGGGGACCCTCAATTATTTTTCACAGGTTCCACGAGCAAGGCAAAACCCGCATTAGAGGTGGCAAGATGACCCAATCCATTAAAGGTTTTGATGCCAACGCCCTTTATTTGTGGGCGATAATGCAGAAAATGCACAATGACTTTCCCGTTAGACGGTACAGGGAGGATGGTTTCAAGCACCACAAACTCCATAAATATACCGTACAGTGTCGCGATTATTTGGCTTGGTTCTCGCACCAAAATAACGTGACCTTAAAAACCCAGTTTAACGGCCGTGAGGTGTCGTTGGGTGATAGGCACATTAGGGTAGACGGTTGGGATAAAGACTCTCGTACCGCCTACCAGTTCCATGGTTGTCTATTCCACGGCCACCCTAACTGCTCACTAACCACCGGTCGTGACGTTAACCCAGTCAACAACATACCATTGGCTGAGTTGTATGCAGCGACACTGGTCATTGGTTCTTATTTGAGGAAGGAATGCGCAGTCACCTTGGTAGAAATGTGGGAATGCGAGTGGCAGGCATTGAAGAAAACCGACCCATCAATCCGTCGTTTTCTGAACGCCACCTTCCCTACCCAGAAACCATCTTACACCAAATGTCGGTACCCGCTGACAAAAGAAAATATTCTCGCCTCGGTGCTAGACGAGACCTTGTTTGGTCTAGTCGAGTGTGACATACATGTCCCCGACTCTCTAAAAGAACATTTCTCTGAAATGACGCCCATTTTCAAGAATGTCAACGTCACGCGGGAAGATATTGGGCCTTTCATGCCGTAATACGCCGACAAACATAAACTTCTGACTACCCCCAGGCGGACGTTGATCGGGAGTTATGTGGGCAAAAAGATTCTGTTGACAACACCTTTGCTTCGGTGGTACCTAACGAAAGGCTTAGAAGTCACCTGTATTTACCAGGTGATTGAATATCCACCTGTGACGTGTTTCAAGCAGTTTGGGGACACTGTTTCGAACGCGCGTCGACAAGGTGATACTGATCCTGCCTACGCCATTACCAGCGAAACTATGAAACTGTTGGGTAACGCCGCCTATGGTAAAACGTTGACCAATAAGGCGAAGCATGTGGATGTCTCGTACACGACGGGAGAGGTGACCTAATAAACTGCCCCCGCTTTAGGAAAATAACTTTAGTGACTGAGGATATATTTGAAGTAGAAAAACTTATAAAGACTATTAGTTGGGACCTGCCCGTCCAGATAGGCTTTTTCGTGTACCAATACGCTAAATTACGCATGTTAGAGTTTTATTACGACTGTTTAGATAAATTTGTAGATAGGTCAGATTTTCAGTTATGTGAGACGGACACAGACAGCCTTTACTTGGCCCTTAGCGCGAGTAACTTAGCGGACGTTGTTAAGCCCGTTATGCGACGCGAATTTTATAGTACCTACCACCAATGGTTCCCTGCCGAAGTATGTCCCGACCATAGACCCGACTTTGTAGCTAGCGAGGGTAAGACACGCGCCCTTTGTCAAAAATGCCGCGAACAAAAATTATACGACAAACGGACACCGGGCCTTTTTAAATTAGAGTACGAAGGCAGCGGGATGATTTCGCTGTGCAGCAAGACGTATCACTGTTTTGGGGAATATGACAAAACAACCACCAAAGGACTCAACAAACACCACAATAAAGTAGACAAACACACATTCTTAGAAGTCCTCAACACACAACAAGCACAGGGTGGGAAAAATATCGGGTTCCGTGCACACAAATCCTCCATCTACACCTACGAACAACACCGCAACGCCCTATCTTACTTCTACATCAAACGACAGGTACATCCCGACAACGTCACCACATCACCCCTCAACATCTAAACTGTCTTCCACTCCAACACACAATACATAAACTCTCTATTTCTTACTACGTGACGACAATGTGACGACACCCCCAAGTTCTGGCCTGCAGCTGTGATATTTTTATTGTAAATATTGTATAAACATCAAATCTGTGATAATGTATATTTTGAACATACATCTTTCCAATATAATACACCTATATGTATTATTTTTCAATTGTACAATATTGTGATTTGATAAAAAAATTACTGCACAATGTATATTCATATGTGATATTTGACAATTGTACATACTCATGTAATGTTAAAAAATACTATATATGTACTCCTATATATTACCATATATGCTCCTATATGTTTTGTTACTACAAAACAGTATTTGAAAAATAAAAATATATTAACTAAAATTCTTTTTTGTTACCTATATATAACTGTCGTACTATATGTCGTATGTCTAAATATATCGTCTAACTGTTCGTATAACTGTTCGTATAACTGTTCTATAAATATCGTCTTCCTATTGTCTAAATATATCGTCTTCTTGTTATCTCAAAGTCTTCCTATTACCTCAAGTCTAAATATATCGTCTTCCTATTATCGTCTTCTTGTTATCGTCTTCTTGTTATCTCAAAGTCTTCCTATTATCTAACTATTATCCTCTTCTTGTTATCGTCTTCTTGTTATCTAAAAAACCCATCCCGCCATCTTGCGCCTCCAGCGCGCCGCCATTTTTTGCTATATAAAAGTCACCTGCGCCGCCAGCGCGCCGCCACATTTCCCTTATATAAAAGTCCCCCGCGCCGCCAGCGCGCCGCCAGCGCGCCGCCAGAATTCTAACCGTTTTGCGCATTGTATACTACTAACGTAATCGAACCGCGATGGAACGTCCCACGCAGAACTCTATATATAATCACATGTGCGTCAGCACTGCAGCTCAATTTTAGACACAGCTTAAACGGCCAATAATAATATTGACTCACTTGAATAACGCCCCGTGTAGTTCCTGAGGGACTCTGGAGAAACTACGAAAGAATATGAGTTACTGCACACTCATTCATGTCGTTCAAGGCGACTAATATTAGATATTTAAGACATGATTCAGAGAACTACAAGCGTCAACAGTCGCTTATTTGTTGCTCATATGTTGGGCACCTTTGAAGTATATGTTTATGATTTAAGACCTGATGCCGAGAACTACAAGTGACAACAGTGGGTTGTATTATGATTTAAGACCTGGTGCAGAGAACTACAAGTGACAACAGTGGTTTTATCTTTACGATTTTCAACTGCCGTAGGATTTTTAACGTCCGCAACTTGACCACGGGACCTCCTATTTGTTCGCCCTTATCCTAGGCATCCGATCTCACTACCCAGGAGACCAGGGGAGAGTATGACATCATTACGACCACTGGTTCTGACAAAAATTTTCCTTAAATTATATTCCCTCAACTGGGAATCGAACCTGGTACCTCTAGAAATCGACGTGGGCGCGATACCTCTTAGCCACTCCGACCACCAATCTAATGATTAAAGACCTTCTCCTTTGTTCACTTTCAGATGTCAACTTGGATATGTTCAAAGAAAGCAGCAAGTCAGCTTGAGGGTATTGATATCTCCGTAGAGTTTTTTCCAAGATTGGTACTGGTGATGTCCGGAAGCGGTTTCTCTGTTCCCATACGTTGGGCACCTTTGAAGTAGATGTTCATTATTTAAGACCTGATGCCGAGAACTACAAGTGAGAACAGTGGTTTCATTTATGATTTAAGACATGGTGCAGAGAACTACAAGTGGCAATAATGGTTTATCTTCTGATTTAAGACATTATTATTTTTATATTATTATTCCTTTGACCGCCGACCGACTAAGCAGTCTTCGGCCATAACACCTTGCGGCGTCATTAGGGCAACAAGAAATCGTCCGTTGTTCCGTCACACCTATCGGCGTATATTTACAAAGACTTTTAATTGTTGTTTCTGTGATCAATGTGACAAGCAGCGTTAGAGAACTTGCCCTCATGTTGCACTCTACTCCTGTCGCTATAAAACCATTTCGCCATGTCTCCCAGAGGCCCGTGACCGAAGGTCCTCGAAAAAGGGCAGTCTGACACAGACACAGTTCCCACTCACTGCCTCCACTGCGCTGGGAGGACCCGGCAACCGGGACCACACACAGCCTTGAGAGGACAAAGATCGCCTTAAAGGTTGATTTAAGACATGGTACAGAGAAAAACAAGTGACACCAATCGTTTATCTTATGGTTTAAGACCTGGTACAGAGAAATAGAGGAAGTTGAGGGGAATTGCGGATGGGTTTGAAAAAAAATCGAAAAAAGGTGATTCGTCTTACGAGGACAAAAGACAAAGACTATGTCTTTTCTTTGTCTTTTGTCCTCGTAAGACGAATCACCTTTTTTCGATTTTTTTTCAAACCCATCCATTACAGAGAAATAGAGGCGGCAAAACAGTAACTTATCTAGGGGTACAGCGAACTACGGGCGAAAATAGCGATATCACTTCGAGTTTGCGACATAATGCAGAGAACTATAATCAGAGTAAGAGAGACACAAGAAGACAGAAAGTCTATACAGAAGAAGAATGGGGACATAAATGAAAGGTATGAGCCTGATATGAAAGGACATCGGGCTGATGGCACGGACAGGAGAACTTGGCATATGTTTGTTGAAGGACAATGTACCTTGGAGAAAAAAAAAACGTTAAAAGGACCCCGTTATACGTCCATTGAAGCATACTCGGAATATGGTGTTAGGCCCATATGTCTTGACCATCGGCGCACTAGGTGTGATGTGGTCAGCATTACGCAGCCCCTTAATGGTGAGCTGAAGAGTAATGATAATGATGATTATGACGCCAATTAAGGTGATGACGACAACGATGATGATGGTGATGTAATTAAAATAGTTATAATAACAAAAGTGGTGGTGATATTAAAACAATTGGTATAATAAAAGTTATGGTAACTTTTAGTCTGCGCTTTGATAACATTTAAAAACGTCATACATAATTGAGAGAAGAACACTGAACATTTACAATAGGAAACTCTTTACAGAGCGATACAACAGGAAGCAATCTGATCATCAGAAGCAGTCCCCCATCCGACAAGTGTTTCGGCCCGATTACTCCTTTACACTCTAAGGGGGGCGGGCCCACTTGGGTCATGACTCCCAAGCGTCTCAGCTTCCTGTTGTCTTGTATCGAAAATGAACCCATTTCACTTATGGTTGCAACTTTTAAGTCCACAACGCCAGCCGTGGAGGCAATTGTGAAAGTAACAAAGAGAAGACAAATTATTCCGTTCGTTCCGTCGCCCTTCACAACTAAGGACACACACTGAGACACTAGCGCGCAGCCGACGAGCCTTAGCCCCAGCGCGCCGCAAGCCACCAAAATTCTATTCCTGACACCCCTTATAGTATACATCGCCTGTTGCCCCAGAGTCGCAGCCCTTTCACTAGTACACCAAAAAAACTCAGCGTTGTGGACTTAGAAAAATGTTGGTGTTTTCTGTACCGCAGCGTTTATTGTCACGATTATTCAAGACAAAACTGGGCCACATGTATTGAACAAAACTAGAATTGTTAACTTTCAGGTCATTAACCCTTAATAAGTATCCGACCACTGATAACATGTTTACTGTATTCAGTATCATTAATAATGATTCATGATGTCCGGATATTTAAATTCACATCTGGAAAAGGCAAGGCATAAATATTATAGATAAATGTAGTCCCAAATCATATACTGCTGCAGTAGAGTGAAGTGTTAGAGTCTTCGATATACTTGGTCCATCATCGAGAGGTGGAGTGATCAGTTCCCTTCCTCGTTGCCTTTTCCTTCCCTGACTCAATAGCATAGATACCCATTTACAGCTGGGTAGACTGGTAGCGTCATACCATCGTGTTTTGAACCCGGTACCTTTGCTTTGACAGACCAGCGTTCTAACCTTGTACCAAGTACTCAGCTTTGACAATAAAATGTGCACTTCATATTAGCGACATAAATTTACTGAGACTAGCATAGCACCAAGTACTCAGCTTCGAAAGTAACGCAACACTTAGACAGCAAAAGAGATAAGATTAAGCGCGAACAAAAAATGAAGACATTACCATGGAGAACCGATGCAAAAGTCCCCAGATCTCACCTTTTCTTAAGTCAAATAAAAATGGCATATTTTTGGCTAGAGGCGCTCCTTTCAACCTAGACACCGGGTTCATCGATTAAATTAGAACACATGGCCCCAAATGAAAGAGCTTCTGGTCTGGTTAATATTTACGTAGATCTCATCTATGTCAATGGAAGTAAGAAAGAGAGTTCTTCAGTGTTACATAGAACCATTCCTGACGTATGGGAGTGAGTCATGGACAGTTAGTAAACATGTAGGGAAATCATTAGAGGCCGCGAGATGTTGTTTTACAGAAGAATGTTAAAAACACCGTGGACAGCCAAAAAGAGTAATGAGGAAGTCATGAAAGAGGCCAATATATAATGGAAACTTATTTCACAAGCTAGAAAGAAGCAATCCACTTTTTGGGGCACGTTATGAGAAGAGGTAAACTAGAATATATCGTAACAACAGGTAAGATTGACGGGAAAATAGATAGGGGAAGATAAAGAGTGACAACACTGGACAGGTTGACATCGTGGCATGGTAGGAGGTCAACAACATAATTGATAATTGATAAATTGTGCTGGAGAGACATGATCTCTTACGTCACTAGGCATGGTACATGAAGAACACGAAGATCTCATCTACAACGTTGCCACAAAAAGGTAAAATCTGTAGCCTCTCGGATAAATACATGTGTACTTACTAATAATGTAAATACTAGTTTACTTGCCTTGTCTTGTCTTTGATCCACCATCACTGAGCGTTAGCTCTTGGTGATTTTGATGTCACAATGTGAAACTGTGTGGTTCTGGTAAGTTGTTCAGACTAGTTTACTTGTAACTACTTCCCATAGTCAGTTATAACTGAGTGAGGACCATTACTAGTTTACTTACAAAATTTCTTGCGCAATTCATCGGCGATTTTTAAAATTATTTTTAATTCATTCTTGATTATCGCGGGTCAAAAACTTCCCTCATGAATATAGAGGGTGGCCTGATCTCCCAAGACTGAAGGACAAAAAACGTGACAACTGTTTTACGAATGAACAAAATACCAAAAAGCACGTGACGGTTTAGCGGTTACCCTACGTCAACCAGTCACAAAAAGAAAACCAGGATGGGAGATATAGAGTCGCCGAGAGACCTACGCTAGCATTATTTGTGCTATTGTTAGAATGAGATAAACAGTTAGGACAGCTCACAAAGAAAAAAAAAAATGAATGAAAATAATAATTGCTACTGACAACAGTTCAAGGTAACAGCTCACGTTTACTAAAAGTGGGTGATCATCTAGAGACGTAAATAGAATGTTCGAGAACAGCGAAGCTTGACCAAAAAATTTAATCCAAAAGTATTGGGTTAACGAATCAGAGAGTGGCAAGGGAACACACCACGCTGAGATGACCAGAGGCCATTAGTGCTTAGGAGATTCGAGCAGCTGTGCGGACAGGTTGTACGTCTGTGGTTGTACAGACTGGCGCTCACGAGTATATACACTTGTACATATGTCCAGCTACTTCAAGCAAGTGTTAATCTATCAAATAATAATAATAATAATAATAGCCCCTTCAGTCATAACTGACTATGGGAATGCGCCCCTGAGGTTGCAGCCCTCAGCTGCTTATTTTCCTGGTGCTCCTTTCGACGTTTTCTCCTCACCTCTGCTTCTTGTGTGAGCCTCTCTTCGCCAAATCTGAGGTGGTGCCGTAAATACCATCGCCACTTATTGCGATCGGCAGCTTCATCCTCCCATGTTGCTGGATGCATGTCCAGTGCCCTCATATCTCTCTTGCACACATCTTTGAACCCCAGCTGTGGTTGCCCAACTGTTCTCTTGCCATCTGCTAATTGTCCGTAGAAGATATCTTTTGGGATGCGACCATCTTCCATGCGGCGAACATGGCCAAGCCAGCGAAGTCTGCGCTGTCTAAGCAGCGTATACATACTTTGAAGGCCAGCACGTGACACCACCTCGACATTTGTCACTTTATCTTTCCACGAGATGCCGAGGATGCGGCGTAGACACCGCAAATGGAAGGTATTGAGCCTTCTTTCTTGCTTAGCATAGGTCGTCCAGGTCTCGCTGCCATATAGGAGTGTGCTGGTGACTCAGGCATTATATACCGCAGCTTTGGTCTTCATTGTGAGTTTAGAGTTTCCCCAAACACGCGATGTGAGGCGGGCAAAGGTAGCTGCAGCTTTGCCAATGCGGCTGTCGATTTCTGTATCCAGTGAGAGTTTGTCATTGATGGTAGACCCTAGGTATGTGAAGTGGTGCACCACTGCCAATTCATAGTTATCGATAGTGATAACTGGTGCAGCACCCACATCCTGACTCAGCACATTCGTTTTCTTTAGACTTATTGTGAGGCCAAAGTCCTTGCATGCTTTAGTGAAGCGATTCATCAAGCTCTGAAGCTCCTGTTGGCTTTGAGTGACGACTGCAGCATCATCAGCGAACAACAAGTCTCTTATAGTGACCCTTCTGATTTTTGTTTTTGCCTTCAGCCTTGAAAGATTAAACAGACGGCCATCTGACCTAGTGTGAAGGAATATGCCTTCAGTTGCATCTCTGAATGCATGTTTCAAGAGTAAGGCAAAGAAGATTCCGAAGAGGGTCGGAGCCAGAACACAGCCTTGTTTAACGCCACTTCGTATATCAAAGGGCTGTGACGTGCTTCCAACATATTGGACTGTTCCCTTAATGTCGTCATGGAATGACTTTATCATTTCCAGCATTTTAGAAGGGCAGCCTATTTTCAGGAGGATTTTAAAGAGTCCATCCCTACTAACCAGGTCGAATGCTTTTGTGAGGTCTATAAAGGCGATATATAATGGTCTTTTCTGCTCTCTTGATTTTTCCTGAAGCTGGCGGAGAGAGAAGATCATGTCTGTTGTTGATCTACCAGCTCGGAATCCACACTGTGCCTCTGGATATATGCGCACAGCTAACTTGTGTAGTCGCATTAAGATGACTTTGGCAAAAACCTTACCAACAATACTAAGAAGAGAGAGGCCTCTGTAGTTATTGCAATCACTTCTGTCTCCTTTATTTTTATACTGTGTTACAATCTTGGCATCTCGCATGTCTTGAGGAATAGTTGTCTCTTCCCAGCACTGGCACAGCATCCTATGCAGGGGATGTAATAGCGTGCTCTTACAGCATTTGATTAAATCAGGAGGAATCCCATCACTGCCTGGTGCTTTGCCAGAGGCCAAGCTATCAATGGCCTTAATGAGTTCCTCTAATGTTGGTTCGGCATCCAGCTCCTCCATAGTTGGCAGACTATTGACAGCATCAAGGGCTGCAGGCGTAACGGTATTGTCTCTAGCGTAAAGCTCAGAGTAGTGCTCGACCCACCTCTCCATCTGCTTACCCTTATCGGTTAGCTTCTCTCCGCTGATGGTTTTTAGCGGTGCCGTCTTACTTTTACCATAAAAATCTATCAAAAGATAGATATTATTTCTGTAGTGTACAGGAGGTGTATATTTCGATAGGAGAACAGAGATTAAGTCCTCTCTTGTGAGCATATGATTGTAGGTGCATTTTATGCCTTAAGATTGATTTATGTGCTAGAGAACGTTTGCAGAAACATGATTAGCCAGTTGGCCAAGAGAACACTATGAATATTTAAAGGAAACGGAAAGCTATAAATATTTAAAGGAAACTGAATGTTATGGAGGAGCAACTCTAAGTAAAGGTTGATCTACCAGGACTCTAAGTAAAGGTTGATCTATCAAGAGATAGATATTACTTCTAAGAAACAGTGAGTGTTTATTTCCACATGAGAACCGCAATTATGCTCTCTCTCTCTAGTAAGTATTTGACTGTGAGTATATATTATGCATAAGACTGATTCTTGTTTCTAGGAACGTTTATAGATGCATGATTAACCAGTTCAGCAAGAACATTCTATAAATATATTAAAAGAAACTGAATGCTACTGAGGAGCATAAGTACCACAAGTATATAGTGGCAGATTTGGAAGACTAAGAATGTCTAAAGGAGATAATATGTTAAAGAGGAATATGAAAGTCTGCAAGATATAGAGCTCACGTAAGAAGTGCCCGTAATGTCCAAGGATCCAATTTATGACTATATGCGAGCTCCATTATTTGAATTACCTTGTCATGCTTGTTAACAGTATTGTGTTATTAAAAGTTTTAATGGATCATCATGAATTTGATTTGGTCCTTACATGTTGCTGAACTTATGCCATTATTGTACACACTACCACTATATGAGAAGTCAGTACAATAACATCAAAGAAGGAACTGAACGAACCTGGGATATTAAAAGGATAGTACTATCATCCATGAATTACCACCTCTGGTGGAGTTGACCAGTGATAATATTAACTTGAACTTGGAAGATAAACGGAGAAGTTTAAACTTAAATCACGTCACTGGGCCTGCCATCTGCCACCTAGTAAACTTATACCCTGACACACGTCTAAGTGACGGCCCTACAACATACTACTAATTGGCTCCGTAACCAGGCCTGTGACATGCGTGGAATTGGTGCCGTAACCAGACCTGTGACAATAGAAAAACTATGGGAAGGTGGTACAGGACATAGCACTGACGTGGAAATAATAAGAATAAATTATACAAAATTCTAACCAAAGTATGAACACACGTAGACTAACTACATTACACAGCAAAAAAAAAAATACTAAATAGAACAAAATAAAAAGTATGGCCATATACAAAAGTGTGATTCAGCGATGAACCAACAGATACGTCAGGGCAGAAACTGAAACCAAGGCTAATATAGGTACCCAGAGGCCAGAGATAAATGAAACCAAGTGTAATTTAGTTACCGAGAGGCCAGAAATAGATTAAACCAATGATAATATAGGTACAGAATGGCCAGCGATAAGTGAAGCCAAGGATAATATAGGTACCGAGAGGCCAGAGATAAATGTAACCAAGATTATTAAAGGTACCGAGAGGCCTGAGATAAATGTAACCCAGATTATTATAGGTACCAAGAGGCCAGAGATAAATGTAACCAATATTATTATAAGTACTGAGACGCCAGAGATAAATGTAACCAAGATTATTATAGGTACCGAGAGGCCAGAGATAAATGTAACAAAGAGTAATATAGGTACCCAAAGGACAGCGATAAATGAAACCAAGAGTAATAAAGGTACAGAGAGGCTAGCGATAAATGAAACCAAGAGTAATATGGGTACCGAGAGGCCAGATATAAGTGAAACCAAGGGTAATATAGATACCGAGAGGCAAGAGAAAATTGAAACCAGCGGTAATATACTCGTAGCTACCGAGAGGCCAGTGATAAGTGAAACCAAGAGTAATATAGGTAAAACGAGGCCAGAGATAAATGAAACCAAGGTTATTATAGGTACCGAGTTTGACAAAACGGGGTGGCCCTTATCGATCTTTGTTTCTTTTCGGCAGTATCGGTACATTTGTGGTACATATTTTTATTATGTGTTCTCAAGTATTGCACGTTTCTTTCTTTCTTTCTTTCTTTCTTTCATTCGTCGTTATGTTTCTGCTAATTAGCAGATATTTGATTTTATTAAATCATTCGACACTCCTCTCTGTGATGTACATGTTTGTTACCCGGTCATCCTAGCTTGCGGTGATGTAGCGAAATCTGTGAGATAATCGCTTATTTCAGTAAGATTTTAGTCCTATAATACGAAATGCACCAGCCATCAGGTGTCTGACTATTTTCATCTTCAACGCCAGTAGAGCGCTGCCTTTTGTGCAGTGGAAATGCTTAAAAAACTGACCCGCCGTAAAAATCTAACACGCTTTTAGTTTCGGTTTAGAAACGTATAATAAACATTTTAACATCTCGCCGATCTGCTGCACGAAACGGCGGAAAAAAGTTTGAATTAACGTAATATGTTAACTTTAACCCTAAAATTTGTAATAATTCGGACATTTCCCAGTAGTAAGAACGAGACGATTGTAATAATAAACGCCAACACTACCAAAGTTTTAAAAAACCCCTCTTCGCTCTGCAAGCGGTCTCTTTAATATATACACGCTGTGGGCAAAGCCAGCAGAGACAAACACACAGACAGTTTTCCATTCCCTCCTAGCGGTAATATTCTGACGTCACTCAAACTAGTTGGTTATTTGAATAATAGAGACAAGGGGGAAAGATGGCCGACATGTGTAAAAGTTATATTTGACGATTGACAGTGACAAAACTGAAAATCTGAACCATAATGAAATTGACCATAACAATCATATAGTAGTATAGCTTAGTGTCCCCTGGGCAAAAATATGTTTTAAAAAATATGGTAGTCCAAGTATTAGCCAAGTTATTGATAAAATACTATATGTCTAAGAACGCTTGAACGGACAGACTGTTGTTCTTGCTCGTTACACATAACGTTATTGGGGACGCTAGTTTAAAAAAGAGGCATCGGAGTAATTCAAATCTTATTCGTTGGTATAAGAGTATAGGAGTAAAAAAAGGGGGGGGGGGGAATAGGAAAATTTTAAATAAAACTAAACATCTTTTTCTATTGGCATAACTAACGCAGACTGACCAATGGACTAAGAGGCACATAGTTTGTTTGGAGTTTTGGTTTTGTTTTTTCAAACTAAATTCAAAAAGATTTAGTAGTGCCTGCTTCCATTGGTCGGCTCTAATAGATATTGGCAAGAGGCATAGTGGTCTCGTGGCCATTTGACTAGAAAATTTTATACAAACAACTACGTTGAGAGCAGATGTGATAAAGTGTAAAATTAACTACTAATTCACAATCTGGACGAGGCAGAGCAAAACTGAGGCCATATTCTTTGCCAGTCAACGTTATTTGTGACATATTGCTTTGAACTAGTGGTAAGAATGCTTTATGTATTTACATGCTTGATTAAAACTGCACAAGTTAGATACTGCTGTGGAAAAAGTGAAGGACATGCCGGGAGCAAACATTATTGAGTCCTCACATTGAACTGTATTTGACTGTTGCATATTATTATGATTTTGTATTAACTATTTTGTATTGGAAGATGTTAGGAAGCCTCAGTGTTCCATGAACACTCTTTAACATGCCTAGAGCGTTTATAATTTAGAAAAGAAAAGAAAAATCATATAAAAGGAGATGTGGTTACTCCCCGTTATTGTATTGAAGCAAACTAGGTAAAAGTACAGTGGCGTATCTGCCATAGGGACCTGAGGTGTGGTCACAGAAAGGTGTGAGTCATATAATTAGGGGCTGATGCACATGAATGCACACGAGGCTGACCCCATACCTTCATGTATACATAGTGATAAGAAGTTGTGATCAGATATGAAAAGGCCAGGGTGTCTTTTTATTGCAGAGTTTTTATTTCCTGATACCATCCGGTGACAGGAAACCTGATGAGTGAGTGAAAAGTGAAAAGTCTCCATTAAAATTTATGCTGTCAGCAGATAGCCTGAAGGAGCTTGTGTGTGGGTGCTGATCTATTATATCTGCAACGACATCCTGACTTATTATCGTCATATCAAGAATCCCAGGTGACACGATAACAGCTGGGACATCTGAAACTTCAGCATAATAAACTGATCCTTATCAAAATAAAACTGAATTATATGGGGAATGACGAAAACAACAGCTCCCCATAACCAATGACTATCACTAGCAGTTATTAAAGTTTTAGTCTGTGAATACACCTACAGGAACTCTATATAATAGCATTACATTCATAGGACCAAGAGTCCATATTTTTTAGTTAAAGCATTATATGTAAATATATTTCCTCATTTTCAAAAACCTGTCCAAAAGAGATGGCGGGACAGGCAGATTAAATTATACAAAGAAAAAATATTCCAATTTTAAAAGAAAACTTTAACCACAGTCTTATTTATTTTCTTATAGTGAGTTACAGTGTATTGTGTTGATGTACCATCATTTTCATTTCACCCCTAGACACTAGAGACATCATACACCAGCCACTAGAATCAAAATACGGACTGTGTGAGATCTAGGGAGGTAGCGTTAGGTTCCCTGATAATATATATCATCATCATCATCATCTTTTTTAGAGTCAGAGACCTACATGTGCTTAACCTCACACAGTTGACACAGACACAGCTATCTTTCTTGTTAGGTATAACATATTAACCTCCCCAGCAAAATTACCTTTGCTACAGGTGAGCAACTGAGATAAAATAGTCGCCGGCGTGTTTAGATTGAACCGCTGATAAGACGACTCGTTTCGTAACCCAGATGGGCAGACACGGAGTTTTTGCGTACTCATACGACAGATAGCGAGATTACTATCTGTGTGATACATGTGGGCAGACAAGTGTGACATAATCGCTTCCGGGCCGGCATTGTATGACAACATTTCTTACTAATAAAGTAATAAGTATTACAGCTTACACATGTTGTCATGTGTGTCTACCAATCTGCCTGTAAGTTTGTACACAAGGGCATCGGACATCTTATTGCCATATATGGGAGACGTGACCTTTGCAGAATTTTTCCATGTCGGAAATATTTTGAAAGTACCACACCGACCAGTTTGAATATAATAGGAGCGTTTATTTAAATCCAGAACAAACGAAGGCGTGGGAAGGCAAGGAATATATTCTGACCATTTCGCAGTTTTATTTCACTAAGTATTTTGCGCTCCCAAAGGTAACATGTGACCTCGCCAGAGTGAAAACTAGATTCATAATTCCTTATTTTTAACCGGACCATTTATTGGAGAACCAAATAAGACTTAACAAAGCACAGGAAATGTCTACATTTTAATAAGGAACACCGGGACTAGGAAACTGAAGAAAGACACGGAGTCAGAAGGAATCAATAGTCAAATTAAAGATAACCCACACGCGTGTAAGAGGCCTACTCGTCTCTATTATTCATCTAAGCAATAAGTCTGTAGCCAAGATTGGCGTAAGTAGTGCATTTTTCATTATATGTTTCATTACTATATTATTCATTATTTCATTATTTATATATTTATATATATATTTATATATATATATATGTTACCATGTGAATTTTAATGTGTGAGAATTGCTACGGGACGCCCAAGCCATTTGAGGCTGACAACCATAGTATCTAGAATGATGATTCATGAACCACCACTGCACTGGCTGGTGATTTCTTTATTGATAGTATCGTAAAGAGAACTAAAAGCATAAAGTAGTTCCATGTTCCCTATGGAGCAGGAACGGAAAGATGAAAGAAATGATGTACAGTCTAAGTATAATACTTTCACTTTCAAAGCAGTGTACATGTCCCTATAAACATAGTCACTTTAAAATTAATGTAAGTTTTCAAGCTTTAAACCAGTGTAAACGTCTATGTAAAAATATTCCTTTTAAAGTAATGGAAAGTTTTAAACTTTTCAATCAGTGTAAAACATAAATGAAAACATATTCAATTTATATTGTGAAGACTTTTCAATCAGTGGAGATGTATATGTAAACAGACTCTATCTGTATTATTAATCTTTTCATTTAAATATAAAGTAACTATGAAAGCTATTCTATTTAAATATAAAGAAAGTTTTATCCCGAGGGATTAAATGTAATTCTCATCGAGGGTAAAGTCTGAGTGATTGAGATGGTGGTATGTGAAGCTGGGAACCCATAACTATGGGGTGGAAAACGCCATACTCAGAAGAGCGTTTCGTTCTGTTATTTACCATAGTTATTGGTGGTACCAGCAGAAAGTACTATCTCTGGAACAAGAAGGGAACCGTGGCCTAAGGTTTAAGACGAAGGACGCACGTGGTAGACTGTTCTTGACGTTTCTAGGAAACGAGCTACCCCCGACAGCCTTGATCAGAAACGAGCGAGCAGAGTGAAAAGAACCAACACATATGAAGGAGCAGAATCGTCATTGGCGGCTAAGTTCAAATATATGCTGCTACTTGAACTTCTTGTAACATCTCAAATTTTCGGAAGACTGTGAAGATAACTTTTCTTGATCCATAACTATTCAAACTATTTCCAACTGTTAAAACCTAAAGTGATTATAAAATTTTGTTATTTGTAACGTTACAAATTTAACTTCGATTTAATCATTTTAAAGTTACTGCATGTTTGTCTCAGTCAAATTACTAAACAACACACTCTTCTTCTTCTTCTGCGTTCAGTTTGTAGTCATGCTAAATCTGCAGGCCTGTCGCCAGGACGAAGTCCACAGTCTTAACCAGGTCGGCGCGGCAGCCCCATAGCTTCTGCTGGAGCTTAGCACCCCTTGGCCAGGTCGCACGTCGCGGTTCATCGTGGGTTGGACAGTTCTGGAGAATGTGTTCTGGGGTCTGGTTTCCTGTTCCGCATGGGCATTCATTTGTGCGGGATATCTTGAGGCGATAGAGATGCCCTAGTAATCTGCAGTTGCCGGTTCTCAGGCGGAAAATTGTGGTCTGTTGGTATCTGTTTAGATGGTGTTGGGTCATCTCTGCTGTACATATCCCCTTCCTCCTTCCACTGATTTTTGTACTTGTTGTGGATTATGGTTTTTGCTTCCTGATATGGCAATGGATGGCTGTATTGTTCCATTTTACTGCCACTTCTTGATAGAGCATCTGCTTTCTCATTACCAGCAATTCTACAATGGGAGGGTAACCACTGAAGGGCAATGGTTGATGACCTTTGGATGATGTTAAGCTCAGATCTGATCTCATTCATCGTGTTATCATTTCTGGTGTTTTGTATTGATTCCAGTAATGATCTGCAGTCGGTGAAGATTACTATCTTAGCTGGTGGTTGTTGTTCGGGTCTGGTGAAGATTTTCAGTGCTTGCAGTGGTGCCATAGCTTCTGCCCTGAAATTGGAGGAGATCTTTCCAGTTCGGACGGCCTTTTGGATGATCTTTCCATTTAGGAATCTTATAAAAATGCCCCCACCACCGTTCTTTACTGCCCGCTCAGCGGATGCATCTGTGTATGCGTGTGTCCACTCTTTCGGGTTGTACTTTTCTTCAATCATTTCTTGAGCCAAGGTTTTTAGTTGTTGAGGGGTCTGGAGGCCTTTCTTTTTTATTTCAGGGACTTCTTGAAGATAGATATATTTCCATGGCAGTCGTCTGGCTCCTCATAGTCAATTAACATTTCAATCTCAGTAGGTTGTTTTGGGAGGAGGTCTTCATGGCATCGATGCAGATGTTTGGAGATGTTTATGAAGCTGGTTCTTTTCAGCCTGTTCTTTGTCAAGCTATGGAGTTTGGCATGCATTGGATGACTTGGCATTCGTAGAAGCTTCTCACTATGAGTGAATACCTTTTCCTCACGTCTGTCATTCAGAGAGCGGATGTTGGTGTATGTAGCGAAATCTGTGAGATAATCGCTTATTTCAGTAAGATTTTAGTCCTATAATAAATAATACACCAGCCCTCTGGTGTCTGACTATTTTCATCTTCAACACCAGTAGAGCGCTGCCTTTTGTGCAGTGGAAATGCTTAAAAAAATGACCCGCCGTAAAAATCTAACACGCTTTTAGTTTCGGTTATGAAACTTACAATAAACATTTTAACATCTCGCCGATCTGCTGCACGAAACGAAAAAAAAGCTTGTAATTAACGATTTGCCAACTGTGTGACCAAACTGGCGTTTGAATTAACGTAATATGTTAACTTTAACACTAAAATTTGTAATAATTCGGACATTTCCCAGTAGTAAGAACGAGACCATTGTAATAATTAACGCCAACACTACCAAAGTTTTGAAAAACCCCTCTTCGCTCCGCAAGCGGTCTCTTTAATATATACACGCTGTGGGCAAAGCCAGCAGAGACAAACACACAGACAGTTTTCCACTTCCTCCTAGCGGTAAAATTCTGACGTCACTCAAACTAGTTGGTTATTTGAATAATGTTAGAGACAGGGGGGGGGGGGGGGGGGGGGGGGGGGGGGGGGGGGGGGGGGGGGAGAGAGATGGCCGACTTGTGTAAAAGTTATATTTGACAGTGACAAAATTGAAAATCTAAACCATAATGAAACTGACCATAAAAATCATATAGTAGTATAGCTTAGTGTCCCCTGAGTAAAAATATATTTTAAAAAATATGGTAGTCCAAGTATTAGCCAAGTTATTGAGAAAATACTATATGTCTAAGAACGCTTAGACGGACAGACTGTTGTTCTTGCTCGTTACACATAACGTTATTGGGGACGCTAGTTTAAAAAAGAGGCATCGGAGTAATTCAAATCCTATTGGTTGGTATAAGAGTATAGGAGTAAAAGGGGGGAGATAGGAAAATGTTAATTAAAACTAAACATCTTTTTCTATTGGCATAACTAACGCAGACTGACCAATGGACTAAGAGGCACATAGTTTGTTTGGAGTTTTGGTTTTGTTTTTTCAAACTAAATTTAAAAAGATTTAGTAGTGCCTGCTTTCATTGGTCGGCTCTAAAAGATATTGGCAAGAGGCATAGTGGTCTCGAGGCCATTTGACTAGAAAATGTTATACAAACAACTACGTTGAGAGCAGATGTGATAAATTATAAAATTTACTACTAATTCACAATCTGGACGAGGCAGAGCAAAACTGAGGCCATATTCTTTGCCAGTCAACGTTATTTGTGACATATTGCTTTGAACTAGTGGTAAGAATGCTTTATGTATTTACATGCTTGATTAAAACTGCACAAGTTAGATACTGCTGTGGAAAAAGTGAAGGACATGCCGGGAGCAAACATTATTGAGTCCTCACATTGAACTTTATTTGACTGTTGCATATTATTATGATTTTGTATCAACTATTTTGTATTGGAAGATGTTAGGAAGCCTCAGTGTTCCATGAACACTCTTTAACATGCCTGGAGCGTTTATAATTTAGACAAGAAAAATCATATAAAAGGAGATGTGGTTACTCCACGTTATTGTGTTGAAGCAAACTAGGTAAACGTACAGGGACGTATCTGCCATAGGGACCTGAGGTGTGGTCACAGAAAGGTGTGAGTCATATAATTAGGGGCTGATGCACATGAATGCACACGAAGCTGACCCCATACCATCATGTATACATAGTGATAAGAAGTTGTGATCAGATATGAAAAGGCCAGGGTGTCTGTTTATTGCAGAATTTTTATTTCCTGTTACCATCCGGTGACAGGAAACCTGATGAGTGAGTGAAAAGTGTAAAGACTTCATTCAAAAGTATATGCTGATAGCCTGAAGGAGCTTGTTTGTGGGTGCTGATCTATTATATCTGCAACGACATCCTGACTTATTATCGTCATACCAAGAATCCCAGGTGACACGTTAACAGCTGGGACATCTGACACTTCAGCATAATAAACTGATCCTTATCAAAATAAAACTGAATTATATGGGGAATGACGAAAACAACAGCTCCCCATAACCAATGACTAACACTAGCAGTTATTAAAGTTTTAATCTGTGAATACACCTACAGGAACTCTATAATAACATTACATTCATAGGACCAAGAGTCCATATTTTTTTTAGTTAAAGCATTATATGTAAATATATTTCCTCATTTTCAAAGACCTGTCCAAAAGAGATGGCGGGACAGGCAGATTAAATTGTACAAAGAAAAAAACATTCCAATTTTAAAAGAAAACTATAACCACATTCTTATTTATTTTCTTATAGTGAGCTAAAGTGTATTGTGTTGATGTACCATCATCTTCATTTCACCCCTATACACTAGAGACATCATACACCAGCCACTAGAATCAAAATACGGACTGTGTGAGATCTAGGGAGGTAGCGTTAGGTTCCCTGATAATATATCATCATCATCATCATCATCATCATCATCATCATTTTGTTAGAGTCAGTGACCTACATGTGCTTGACCTCACACATTTGACACAGACACAACTATCTTTCTTGTTAGGTATAACATCTTAACCTCCCCAGCAAAATTACATTTGCTACATAAATTGGTAGGCTTGTCCGGGATTTGAACTTCTAGTACTACATATAGTATGGTCCTGGTCTGGGGGTTAGCAGTAACAACATTTATATTTACCCAGGGAATCCCCATTATTAATATTGCCCAAGATTTGGGAATTGATGAAGTGTCAGAGCCTGGATTAATTAATTAAGTTGTACTTGTTTTAGAAATTGAGTTAGAACATTTTAGTATTTATCAAATGGCGGATTTTGCCAAGTTTCGCTCTGCTGCTGTGCAGATTGAGAAAGAGATGAACATGGAAGGTCAAGTTTTGATTGACTATGTCACCTCAGAATGTGATAAGTTTATTGCTAGGGAAGAACATAGGTTAGCTGAAGAGAGGAGAATGCAGTTAGAAAATGCTAGAGAGAAAGAAATTAAACGTTTACAAATTGAGGCTGAGAAGGAGGCTAGGGTTTTAGAGGCAGAAGAACAACGACTGCAAAGGGAAGCAGAAGAAAAGAGATTGGCTGCCGAAAGGGAAGCAGAATAAAAACGACTGCAAAGGGAAGCAGAGGCAGAAGAGAAAAGATTACAAAGGGAGCATGAGTTGCGACTAAGGGAGTTGGAGTTGCAAGGCCATGCTACTGAAAATGGTCACAGCCCCTCTACCTCTGATATTACTGCTAGTCAGGGGGCCTCCAACTCAGCTATGGGGTTTCACTTAGATTATTTTGTTGAGAGAGATGAAGATATTGAATCATATTTAAGTAGGTATGAGGTATTAGCTACAACTTATGGGCTAGAAAAAGAAAGATGGAGCTTGAAGTTATCCCAAGGTCTTCGGGAAACAGCTTATGAAGATTTTTCCAAAATGAGCAGGGATGACCAAGACAATTATGCCATGTTAAAGCAGGCTCTGTTATTAAGATACGAAAAGAATGGTGAATTTTACAGGAAAAAGTTTAGAAACGCCAAGCTACTGTCGGGTGAGACTTATCACCAGTTCTCTGCACGGTTAGAGACTTACTTGGAGAAATGGACTGCTCTGGGGAAAACCCAAGATCTTAAAGAAATGATCCTTATTGAGCAATTGAGAGAGTCCATGGCTCCAGACTTGAGAAAGTTTCTCATGGAACAGGGTGCAGAGAGGCTGGGTGAGTTACTTAATGTCGCTGAGAGGTATCAGGCATCCCAGGCAGAGGTAGCTGGCGCCAAAAAGAAGCATATAGATAATTATAGGGCCCCACAAAACTCAAATAGATTTGATAATAAAGATCAGGGTAACAAGTTTAAGCAAAATTTTGATAGGCCACGCAATGATAATAAACATTAAAACTCACAGTTCAATGACAGGATATATGATTAAAGAAAACCCCTTTATCAAAATAGATACTATTGCAAATGGTGTAAGAGAGAGGGTCATGACACCAAATTTTGTACAAGGAAACCTTCTGGATGTGCTGCTATGAAGTTGGGGAAAAAGGAAGAAAAGGTAAAACCTACTGGACAGCAGGAACCTTATCATCCCCCAGTATGTGAGGACGTGGTATGTAATGGGGTCACAATTATGTGCCTTTACGATACCGGTTTGGATTTTGATTCTGTTGTGAGTGCGCACTTGGTGAACCCGGATCAGTATACCACAGAAACAGTGGAGATACAAGGGGCGACCAAGGACCTACCACTCATGACACTTCCCATTGCAAGGATAACAGTGAAAACTCGCTATGTGGAAGGAATAATCAGAGCAGCAGTGATAGACGCACCCATTTACCCTCTGATATTGGAATGTCTTTATGTCTTCTTGGGGAATCCTAAGAGACCTTAAGTCCTGGCAGCAGTCCAGACCCGTTCACAAACCAGAAAGGAAGAAGATGAGCAGATAAATACTCATCCAGAGGAGATGAGGAAGATACAGGCTGAAGATAGGACACTCAAGCCGTGATTTCAAAAATTGCGTAACTGCCATACACCTCCTAATAAAGGAGAATTTTACCTGAAGAATAAATTGTTATATAGGAAGGCCGGAACTGATTCAAATGGTCACATACAACTGGTACTTCCCAAGATGTTTAGGGCAGACGTAATACGGAGTTTACATGTTGGGAAAGATGGTGACCATGAGAAAATAGGTACCATCTGCCAAAACGTTTCTAAATATTATTATTGGCCAGATGTAAAGATAGTTATTGAGAATTTTGTGGAGAACTGCGGCCAATTTCACGAGGGAACACCCACACGTGGGAAAACTGTTCAGGACCTAGACACGCCACGGGGCAAACTAAGGCCTGGAAATAAAAATAATTGTAATAAAGTAGACAACGTGGAATGGGAACCCCCTTTTCACACACAGTCTTCACTTGAATGTATTAAAATGGCAACTCTATGTCGAGAACAAAAAGTGGTTTTACCCCAGAATAAGCCGACAATCCCTCGGTCGGAATTATGTGAACTGGGTGAAGGTAAAAGAGAGAGAAGATCTCTCACAAGGAATTTAAAGTGGGGAGAAAACCCCAGGATAAGAATTGGTAGTGGTAGATTCTTGTGTGATGACAAAAGGAAGAAACGTCCTCAACACAAGGCTTCCAGTATTATGAAAAATATGTCAGAAAAATTAAAAGTCCATATGTAACATTGTTAAGGACGTGGACAGATGAGAAGGCAGAAGAGACTGTTACCTCATCATACCAATATGTGAACGAACTGACCACTCGTTTAAAAACTAGTTGGAAACTGGCAAATGAAAACTTGAGAAAAGCCAGGAAAAAGCATGCTGCTTATTATAACAAAAAAGCGAAGGATAGGGAGCTTGCTGTAGGGGAGAAGAAGGTGCTTCTTCTATTACCAGGCAGCAACAATAAACTTCAGATCGGATGGCAAGGTCCATATACAGTTTTGGAAAAGATATCCAGAACAAATTATAAGATAGACACGAAGGGAAAGGAAAAAGTCTATCATGTGAACCTTTTGAAGAAATATCTGGACAGACAAATCCAGGAAGGAACACACTTAATGGCCTTGTCAATTGCAACCGAAATGAAAAATGAACCTCTTACCTCATTTGAATATCCACTGAAGCCCAGTGAAACGTTTGAACAGGTGAAGATCAGTAATCACCTGACAAAAAGACAGAGGGAGAGGATTCAAAAGGTCCTGGAGAAACATACAGACGTGTTAACGGATAAGCCGGGGCACACAAATTTGTTGGAATATGATATGAAACTACTAGATCCAACACCCATCTGTATGAGGCCTTATTCTATTCCGTTCGCTAAGGAAAAAGCTTTGAAAGAGGAGATATATTATTTGTTACAAGAAGGGATTATTTCTCACAGTGAGTCTCCTTATAGTTCCAGTGTGGTTTTGTTGCGGAAACCATCGGGAGAACATAGACTGTGCATCGATTACAGGAAACTGAATGCTGTCACATAAGATCAGGTGGATCCATTACCTGATACTGCTCAACTTTTTGCCAGGCTGAATGAGGCAAAATATTTTTCCAAGGTGGATCTTAGCAAAGGTTATTATCAAATTCCAGTAAAGCCTGAGGTTCGACCTTACTTAGCATTTAGCACCTCGGAAGGTCATTATGAGTTCAACATGCTACCGTTTGGGTTGAAAAATGCCCCGAGTGTGTTTTCTAGGATGATGCGAAAATTGTTGGATCCCCTGAAAAATCCATGTATCTCGAATTTCATGGATGATATCCTCATTGCTACTGAAACTTTTGAGGAACATGTTAACTCTTTGAATATGCTGTTTGATAGACTCAGAGAGGCTAACTTGACTGCTAGACCAACAAAATGTTGTATTGGGTGTAAAGAGTTGAAATTCTTGGGACATACCGTACATCAGGGTAGCATGACCCCTGACCCCAAGAATCTGGAGAAACTGAAAAGAGCCCCTAGCCACAAACAAAGAAAGATGTGCGATCTTTTGTGTCGTTGTGTGGTTTCTACCAAAAGTACATTAAACATTTTAACTCTATATGTGCTCCTCTGACGGATTTAACTCGAAAGGGACAACCTGATACAATAAACTGGTCCGCACAGTGTGAATTGGTGTACCAAGAGTTAAAAGAAAAACTCACAAGCAGGCCAGTATTGCAATTACCTGACTTGAATCAAGAATTTGTCGTGAGAAGTGACGCAAGCAATGTGGGACTGGGCGCTACATTGTTGCAAAGGTCCTCATCACAAGATGGGGAATTGAACCCAGTCGCTTATGCAAGCTGCAAGTTGAACAAGGCGGGAAAACATTATTCAACAAGTGAGAAACAATGTGTGGCGTTAATATGGGCTATAAAAAAATTCCAGATTTATTTATATGGCAGGACATTTGTGGTCCAAACAGATCATTCACCTCTCGTATTCCTATCACAAGCCAAGCATGAAAATGCCAGATTATTAAGATGGTCATTATTATTACAGCCATATTCATTTCTGATTGAATATATTCCCGGCCCTCAGAACGTCGGTGCAGATTTTTTGAGTAGACATCCGTGTGATGAAAGTCAGAAAGAAATGTAGGACGTCATTTGCGCTAAGTTATCTCACAGATTGTAACCTGCAATGGATGCATGTTTTAGGAAGGGAGATGTGTAGCGAAATCTGTGAGATAATCGCTTATTTCAGTAAGATTTTAGTCCTATAATAAATAATACACCAGCCCTCAGGTGTCTGACTATTTTCATCTTCAACGCCAGTAGAGTGCTGCCTTTTGTGCAGTGGAAATGCTTTAAAAAATGACCCGCCGTAAAAATCTAACATGCTTTTAGTTTCGTTTTAGAAACTTACAATAAACATTTTAACATCTCGCCGATCTGCTGCACGAAACGGAGGAAAAAGGTTGTAATTAACGATTTGCCAACTGTGTGACCAAACTGGCGTTTGAATTAACGTAATATGTTAACTTTAACACTAAAATTTGTAATAATTCGGACATTTCCCAGTAGTAAGAACGAGACCATTGTAATAATTAACGCCAACACTACCAAAGTTGTGAAAAACCCCCTTCGCTCTGCAAGCGGTCTCTTTAATATATACACGCTGTGGGCAAAGCCAGCAGAGACAAACACACAGACAGTTTTCCACTTCCTCCTAGCGGTAAAATTCTGACGTCACTCAAACTAGTTGGTTATTTGAATAATGTTAGAGACAGGGGGGGGGGGGGGGGGGAGAGATGGCCGACTTGTGTAAAAGTTATATTTGACAGTGACAAAATTGAACATCTAAACCATAATGAAACTGACCATAAAAATCATATAGTAGTATAGCTTAGTGTCCCCTAAGCAAAAATATGTTTTAAAAAATATGGTAGTCCAAGTATTAGCCACGTTATTGAGAAAGTACTATATGTCTAAGAACGCTCAGACGGACAGACTGTTGTTCTTGCTCGTTACACATAACGTTATTGGGGACGCTCGTTTAAAAAAAGAGGCATCGGAGTAATTCAAATCCTATTGGTTTGTATAAGAGTATAGGAGTAAAAGGGGGGAGATAGGAAAATGTTAACTAAAACTAAACATCTTTTTCTATTGGCATAACTAACGCAGACTGACCAATGGACTAAGAGGCACATAGTTTGTTTGGAGTTTTGGTTTTGTTTTTTCAAACTAAATTCAAAAAGTTGTAGTAGTGCCTGCTTTCATTGGTTGGCTCTAATAGATATTGGCAAGATGCATAGTGGTCTCGAGGCCATTTGACTAAAAAATGTTATACAAACAACTACGTTGAGAGCAGATGTGATAAATTGTAAAATTAACTACTAATTCACAATCTGGACGAGGCAGAGCAAAACTGAGGCCATATTCTTTGCCAGTCAACGTTATTTGTGACATATTTCTTTGAACTAGTGGTAAGATTGCTTTATGTATTTACATGCTTGATTAAAACTGCACAAGTTAGATACTGCTATGGGGAAAGGTGAAGGACATGCCGGGAGCAAACATTATTGAGTCCTCACATTGAACTGTATTTGACTGTTGCATATTATTATGATTTTGTATCAACTATTTTGTATTGGAAGATGTTAGGAAGCCTCAGTGTTCCATGAACACTCTTTAACATGCCTAGAGCGTTTATAATTTAGAAAAGAAAAATCATATAAAAGGAGATGTGGTTACTCCACGTTATTGTATTGAAGCAAACTAGGTAAAAGTACAGGGGCGTATCTGCCATAGGGACCTGAGGTGTGGTCACAGAAAGGTGTTGTAGCCGCGTATACTGTGGTTTTCTTCAGAAATAGACTATACCAGTAACAGAAAGAGGCACAGATTAACGTAAAATAAATTCTTATGAGAAACAGAAGATATTTAAAAAAAATCTTGACACAGATCTTTAACTAGGCCGGCTTCGCTTCGATAACGCGAAGCATTAGTCATGTGATCCCCAACCAATCGTAGGGCTCACTACTGTTCTGCCGGCAGGAATGTAGAACAGACGCCATCTCAGTTAGAAAAGGAAAATGAATCCATGCAGACGTGTTTTGTCTAGCGCTGTGAATATTTAGTTGAAGAGATCAACTTTTAACTCTTTCATCCATTGTGCATTCGAGGATTTTTCGATTAAATTGAATGATGTGTTCATTTAACAGTGGCATTACCCTAGTATATTATATGTGAGATATTCCATAGAAGGAGAACTGTAAGTACAGTGATAAAATTTTCTATTATATTTCCATATCAAGAAAGATAGTCCTTGATCATGTAGAAAGGAATTCATGGCTGCAGGTTGCACCTTGAGTAAAATGCAGAGATGTGAATTTGCTCTGTATAAGCACCAACGATTTTTGCAGAATATGAGCATATAACGTAACCCATTGAGAACAATGAATTAATCTGCCCGAAGTAGAACTGCTTATATGTATTTGGATCAACGCAAACTGGTATATGGAAAGAAAAAGTGGACAGGAGTTGAATAAGCCTGATTCATACAATATCTATACCCCATGCTAGATAATTGAGAGCAACTTGCATTTGTATTATGAAATGAAAAATACATGTTTTTAACTTCACGCCACCATGTACATATGTTATGATCATTAAACAAAACGTTGACACTAAAGAGAGGTCGTCAAATGATTGCTAGGCCTTAACCATGAATGGAAGAAGGGAATGTCTGTTGAGAAAACTTATAAATTCTTACTAACTGCTCACAAACTACAACACCTTAGAGGATAGTCCCCGAACCTGGTTAAATCCTTTAAGACTGTAAGAGAGCAATTTCCAACTCTAGTGTATACATAGTGATAAGAAGTTGTGATCAGATATGAAAAGGCCAGGGTGTCTGTTTATTGCAGAATTTTTATTTTCTGTTACCATCCGGTGACAGGAAACCTGTTGAGTGAGTGAAAAGTGTAAAGTCTTCATTCAAAAGTATATGCTGATAGCCTGAAGGAGCTTGTTTGTGGGTGCTGATCTATTATATCTGCAACGACATCCTGACTTATTATCGTCATACCAAGAATCCCAGGTGACACGTTAACAGCTGGGACATCTGACACTTCAGCATAATAAACTGATCCTTATCAAAATAAAACTGAATTATATGGGGAATGACGAAAACAACAGCTCCCCATAACCAATGACTAACACTAGCAGTTATTAAAGTTTTAATCTGTGAATACTCCTACAGGAACTCTATAATAACATTACATTCATAGGACAAAGAGTCCATGTTTATTTTAGTTAAAGCATTATATGTAAATATATTTCCTCATTTTCAAAGACCTGTCCAAAAGAGATGGCGGGACAGGCAGATTAAATTGTACAAAGAAAAAACATTCCAATTTTAAAAGAAAACTTTAACCACAGTCTTATTTATTTTCTTATAGTGAGTTACAGTGTATTGTGTTGATGTACCATCATCTTCATTTCACCCCTAGACACTAGAGACATCATACACCAGCCACTAGAATCAAAATACGGACTGTGTGAGATCTAGGGAGGTAGCGTTAGGTTCCCTGATAATATATGTCAGCATCATCATCATTTTTTTAGAGTCAGGGACCAACATGTGCTTGACCTCACACAGTTGACACAGACACAACTATCTTTCTTGTTAGGTATAACATCTTAACCTACCCAGCAAAATTACATTTGCTACAGTGTATCTCTCCATTGTCTGGATTGGAGAAGTCTTCATCCCTCCAGTGATTAATCTAAGGCCTGAATTTTGTACTTTCCCTAGACGTTCTGTGTTTGTTTTAGATGCCGTGGCCCAGGCTGACATGCCATATTCAAGTACAGGCCTGACTGTGCCTGTATAGACTTTTTTTAGTATGTTGGTATTTGCCCCCCAACTTGTGCCAGCCAGTTTCTTCATAATAGAGAGCTTTCTTATTGCTCTCTGTTCTACTGCATTTATGCGCGGCTTCCAGGTGAGTTTCTTATCCAACTTGACTCCCAGGTATGTTGGATTTTCCTCGATTGGAAGCTCACTTTCATTTAGTTGCAGTTTGATCGTTTCTCGGCGATTTGACAGAGAGAAGCAGGTTGCTACTGTCTTGGAGAGGTTTATCTGTACTCCCCACTCTGATGCCCATTTACCGATGGTATTTAGCGCTGCTTGCATCCTGAACTTTGCAGTAGGCAAATGTTCAGCAGCACATCAGGCAGCAAAATCGTCAGCATGAAGAGCCCTGGAGATATTCCCGGACAGTTTCTCGGCAATATCATTTAATTATATGATAAAAAGTGTGGGGGAGATAACTCCTCCTTGTGGCACACCTTGTTGAAGAGTGACGCGATGGCTCAGATTCCCATCAAGTTTTACTCTTGCTGTGCCGTATCGGAGAAAGTCCCGTATCCAGCTAAACATTCTCCCTTCAATTTTGTTGTTGAGCATCTTAAGGAGGAGTCCTTCTTTCCATACCTTATCAAAGGCTTTTGTCAAGTCTACAAAAACAGCCAGAACTTTCCTTTTCTCCTGAAAGGCATTTTCTATTTCCTGTGCTAGATATACCAGCTGGTCTTCGGTGCTGCGGTTTTTCCTGAATGCTGACTGTGTGTTATCAAGCAGATGGTTTTTTTCCAGATGTTTCATTAATCTTGAGTTCACCATTCTTTCCATTACCTTACCCAGACAGCTCAGAAGGCTAACTGGTCGGTAGCTGGACTTACTTGTTTTCTCCTTTTGTTTCTTTCTGATGGGAACAATGATTGCTTCTCGCCATCGATCTGGGAATTTTCCAGTACTCCATGATTGATTGAAGATTAGGAAGAGCTTGTGCCTGGCTACAGGTCCAAGGTTCTTGATCATATCATTTGTGATACCATCTTTTCCTGGAGCTTTCATGTTCTTTAGTTTTGTTATGGCAGCATTTAGTTCTCTCAAAGTAAGGGATGACTTCATGCAGGTATCTGGGTTTTGGTGCTTCAGTTTTTCTTTTACTTCCTTACGTACTTCTTGGATACGTGCAAGTGGAAGTGATGTGGTGCTTTCTTCCTTGTAGAAATCTGCCAGGATGTTTGCTGCCATCTTTCCTGTGTGGTATTTTTCGTTTTCCTTGATGACAGTCTTGCAGTAGCTGGTTGTTGTTTCTTCATTTAGTACTCTTGTCAGATTCCACAGCTTGCTCGAGTCCTTTTCCATGTTGAGACTGCTGGTCTTCTGGTGCCAGCTCCTTTGGATTTCAGCTTTCATTTGTTCATTAAAAGCTTGTTTTATGCTGTTGTGTCTCTGGGTGTTCTCTAATGTGGGACTTTGCTCCATAGTTTCCCGTGCTTTATTTAAGTCACTATGGAGTTTTCCCAGACTGTCACTCCAGTATGGTTTGTAGTCTCGTCGTTTACCTCGTGGAATTGAATTCTTTGCTGCTTGGATGATTGCCTCACTGATGATGGAAACGTTTTTACTGACATTATTTGAGTGGGTACTGTTCTGACAGAGGTTATCGACTTGTTCTTTAAAAAATCCCCAGTTTGCTTTTTTGAAATTCCAGTTAGGAGACATATTAATTTGTCCTGCACTTCTTACCTCAGATATCTGTAATGTGACTGGTACATGGTCACTTCTCCCCAGTTGGTTATTTACTGTTCTAGTGGTGAGTCGAATTACTACACACACACTCTAAATAGAGCTATACTATAATAATAGAATTCCACTGAGTAAATCAAGGGTGGAGGCTTAAACGAGCTGAAAGTAATAAGTTCTTAAATCCTTAACAAAAGTTGTCGGTAGATTACAGAATTAACGTGCTCTAAATGAAACCAAGAGTTCTATATGTACCGAGAGGCCAGCAATAAATGAAACCAAGGTTATTTTAGGTACCGAGAGGCCAGAGATAAATGAAACCAAAAGTAAAATAGGTACCGAATGGCCAGCCATAAATGAAACCAAGGTTATTATAGGGACCGAGAGGGCAGCGATAAATGAAACCAAAAGTAATATAGGTACCGAATGGCCAGCCGTAAATGAAACCAAGGTTATTATAGGGACCGAGAGGCCAGAGATAAATGAAACCAAAAGTAATATAGGTACCGAATGGCCAGCCATAAATTAAACCAAGGTTATTATAGGGACGGAGAGGCCAGAGATAAATGAAACCAAGAATAATATAGGTACCGGGAGGGCAGCGATAAATGAAACCAAGAATAATATAGGTACCGAGAGGCCAGCAATAAATGAAACCAAGAATAATATATGTACCGAGAGGCCAGATATAAATGAAACCAAGAGTAATAGAGATACCGAGAGGCCAGAGATAAATGAAACCAAGAGTAATATATGTACCGAGAGGCCAGCAATAAATAAAACCAAGAATAATATAGGTACCGAGAGGCCAGCAATAAATGAAACCAAGAGTAATATAGGTACCGAGAGGCCAGATATAAATGAAACCAAGAGTAATAGAGGTACCGAGAGGCCAGAGATAAATGAAACCAAGAGTAATATATGTACCGAGAGGCCAGCAATAAATAAAACCAAGAATAATATAGGTACCGAGAGGCCATATATAAATGAAACCAAGAATAATATAGGTACCGAGAGGCCAGATATAAATGAAACCAAGAGTAATATAGGTACCGAGAGGCCAGAGATAAATGAAACCAAAAGTAATATAGGTACCGAGAGGCCAGAGATAAATGAAACCAAACGTAATATAGGTACCGAAAGGCCAGTGATATGTGAAACCAAAAGTAATATAGGTACCGAGAGGCCAGAGATAAATGAAACCAAAAGTAATATAGGTACCGAAAGGCCAGTGATATGTGAAACTAATAGTAACATAATATAAAAATGCTGGAAAAGAAAAATACGGAATCAGATAACGTCAGAAACGGAACCAAAAAAAAAAAAAAACGAAGAAAAGGTGAAGGTCATTGATAAGGAAAACTGCTACCTGAGGGAACAGCGTCAGGTTGTCAAACGTCCGACTTGCCAAGCGGTTAGAACACTTTCCATCAGCGCGGAACTTATCGGGATCCGGAATCGAAACTGGGTAGCGTTACGTTCCAGTCTACCCAGCTGTAAATGGGCATCTGAATCTGTTTTTGAGTTAGCGAAAGAAATAGGCAGGGAAGTGGTCATGTCACGTCATAAAAAGCTGCGCCAAGTATAGTGAAGTCTCTAAAACTTCCATCCCCATACTGCAGTATTTACTATGGGATTACCCTTTTGTCAGAAATCAGAAGCACAAAGTTGTAGTTCAGACACAACTTAGTTCCCTAGCAACGCACTGTTGCATATTAAAACTAGTTAGAAGACGCTAACGATTGGTCTGATGTGACCAACATTTTCAGTAGCAATTTTGTTATAAAGATTAAAAAGAATATGTTGAATGTTTAGCTTACCTAGTGTCTCCGGTTTGCAGCGTTGCTTTGACGGCTGAAACAAATTTGAAAGTACGTGTGAAGAACTGTATTAGTAATGATCACAAAAGAGTACATTTGAAAGTCAACTAGACAATTGAACTTTCGGTGCTATACTGCAGATGACTTCCCACAACTGTCTTGATTCACTAAAAAAAAAAATGTACATACTCAACAGAGCTGACCCACATATAACAAATTATCGGACTCTCATTTTCTCCTTCTGTGTCACGCAAGCACTTATGATCTATAGTAAAGATTATGTTGGTCAAAGTACTTTACTTTGATTCAGGGGCGACTGCTGAGATGGGCACTAAATCACATTGTCCTTATTGGCAAAGGAGAAGGGAATCCTTTATTTTTCGTTATTCGTACAAATGCAAAAATGTTCAGGTTCGTTAACAAAGGAGGGCATCCACAACTTTAGTTTTTGTGGTGCAGACTCGAATTCTAAAGGTACGGGGTTCGATTCCAAGTAAAGGGAATAACATTTTTGGATTTTTTTTCAGAACCAGTGGTCCTAATGATGTCATACTCCCCCCTGATCTCCTGGGTAAGCGGATGATTAGCTTTCTCGGATAAGGGTGACAAAATAAGAGGTCCCGTGTGCAAGTTGCGCACATTAACACTCCCACTGCAGTTGGAAATCGTAAAGAGTAGGTCATACAGCCGCTGCCATGGCAAAATTTAAAAATTAGAAACCTACCACCACAAAAGTATTTATAGACTGTGTGATTACTATATACACACACTGGGATTCTCGCCGGTGCTACGGAATTCGTACACTGTGCTGAGATTCTCCTAGTGCGATCCTTGTGAGATCGGAGCACTGATGGAGTTGTCCGTTTGCAATGTGTCCTTAAAACCAACCAAACAAAAGTGCATATTCGGCAGCAAATAACCAATAGATATTGTCTGTATAAACTGCTACGCATTATTAGTTCATTGTGACGTCACTTTCCCTGCGCTTTGGACGTGCATTATTTAGCGCCCTGAGCTATTTTAAAGTGAAAGTACAGAATAAAACCTGTGTAGACTATATCCTGTGACAGAGATTAACCTTTCTACTGACGGTAAGCGGTAATGAGAGAGCTGACAGACTAGCATCAAGAGCACCCAAAGTGGGGACACTAGATATGGATAAGGGAGATATACTGAGAACAATTAATGATCGCCTGTTAGAGAATGACACTGCAATAGATAATGATCAAGGTTAAGACTGTGGGAATTTGGCATCAAACGTAAGGCTAGTAGAGATGGACGTATGAGAGGATGCATCCGTCGTGTATACAACTAGCGAGCTACAGGACCAGTTAGCATTCACACTCGTAGTCGTCTACTGAGGGAGACTGAGCACCTATGGGTTTGCCCGGAGTGAAACGATATCGATTCTGTTCAACAATAACAATAATTGACATTGGGAGAAATTTGTCGTAATACTGCAATAGTTACAGCTACGTTTTAAGAATGAATTCTGAAAGGTGAAAGAAATATTACACGCCTACAGTCATTCTTGTGAGCGTACGCATGGCAGTTTGGCTAAAACGCTTGCTTCTCGTGGCAAAAGACAAGATTTGAAACTAGGTCGTGTCCTGCTTCAGTCTACCCAGTTTTACAATTGGTACATGACTCTGCTTTTCAGTTACGGAAGGCAAAGTCAATGAGGAAATAAACTGGTGGTAACCCTACCTCACAAAACTGAGACCTAATATGAGTGAAATCTGAAACACTTTTCTTTCCTACGGCAGTATCTTTTATGGGACTACCTTTACTATAAATAATTCTTAAGAAAAAGTTAATTCAGTTCCTGAGATAAACAGTTTTACATAGAATAGTAACATAGAACAGTAACATAGAATAGTAACATAGAATAGTAACATAGAATAGTAACATAGAATAGTAACATAGAACAGTAACATAGAATAGTAACATAGAATAGTAACATAGAATAGTAACATAGAATAGTAACATAGAACAGTAACATAGAACAGTAACATAGAACAGTAACATAGAATAGTAACATAGAATATTAACATAGAATAGTAACATAGAACAGTAACATAGAATAGTAACATAGAATAGTAACATAGAATAGTAACATAGAATAGTAACATAGAATAGTAACATAGAATAGTAACATAGAATAGTAACATAGAATAGTAACATAGAATAGTAACATAGAACAGTAACATAGAATAGTAACATAGAATAGTAACATAGAATAGTAACATAGAATAGTAACATAGAACAGTAACATAGAATAGTAACATAGAATAGTAACATAGAATAGTAACATAGAACAGTAACATAGAATAGTAACATAGAATAGTAACATAGAATAGTAACATAGAACAGTAACATAGAATAGTAACATAGAATAGTAACATAGAATAGTAACATAGAATAGTAACATAGAATAGTAACATAGAATAGTAACATAGAACAGTAACATAGAATAGTAACATAGAATAGTAACATAGAATAGTAACATAGAATAGTAACATAGAACAGTAACATAGAATAGTAACATAGAATAGTAACATAGAATAGTAACATAGAATAGTAACATAGAATAGTAACATAGAAAATTATCTTTTACAAGACGGTGCGTTAAAGAGCAAAGGTGATGTCATACATTCGGTGCAACGGTTATTTTACGATGGTGCTAATCATATAACAAAGCTCTGTGTTTTAGTTACTGTTGTCCGTTAGCTCCCCAAGGAGCATATGTCTTTAATAAACGCATGCCAAGTCTTTTATTCTTGTGCCGTCAACTTCAGGTTTTTCTTTGTCTTGCTCATCACTTTTATTTATGTTTCCAGTTATCTTCTTCGTCTGTTTTTTTGGTCGGTCTCCCTGTAAGATCTCTTACGCGGGGAAGTTCCAGAACAGGGATTGACTTGTAATGCTGTCAACAGGATTCCTCAATGTGTGTCCTATCCATCTCCACCGTCTTCTTGTCATCTCTTGTTTCACTGGTACGTATCTAGTTCTTGTTATATGTTCTATATTATTGACCGTGTTATACCATTTCAATACTTCTATTCTACTCATGGAACTGGCAACCTCATAATGTGAAACAAGTTGCCACAGAGCTCACCGCAGCAGGGGCGAATGACTTCTTGGTGCGGGATTCCTGCGGGAAGATCAGCTGTAGTTGTGGCTATATGCTCCATATAGAGCGCGAAGGAAAATATTGATTGTTCGCCAGCTCCCACTGATGAAAGTCTCTCACTTGCTGCGTTTTAGCGGGGTCTTATTCATGACCCAACTAGGATGGTTTGGCCAAGTCTGCAGAATGGGAGAAAATCGACTACCACGACAAGTATTGGAAACTAAGATCCAGACCTCCAGGACGACCCAGAGTCCGCTAGGAGGACAACATTAGACAATCTCTGAAGGACCGAGGACTAGAATTGAACCAGGCCAGGAGGAAGACAGCCGATAGGATAGTATGGCGCTCTCTCTTCCAAACCTCTACACCTCACGGTAGAAGAGGAACGACTAAGTAAGTAAGTATTCAAGACGAAACCAAGTCAGCAACATTAACATCATGACCTTCCCAAATGCAAACATCACAACCTCCTCCTAGTGAAATCATGAGCCACCTCTGACTACACAGTACCACGCTCTCGTTATTCTATCTGAAGTGTATCATGTCTCTAGCGATGAATTTGTTGACGTTTTGTTATCGAAACGTGGTTATAATTTTAACCAGCTCTGAGTGTTTACAAGATCTTACATCGTAGATGTCTCTTGTAGAGTTCGTGGTTATTGTGTGGCTGTTCCTTCGCGGAATCCTGGTTCTAGAATTCCCAGGATAAAAGAAGCAGACGTAGACCCAAAAAAAAATCACATGAAGAAGAAAACAGGAGACGGAAATGAAAATGTAAGTAAGACATAGAAAGACCTGGAGGTGATAGCACGGGACAAAAATACTTGGCATAGACTGAAGGCCTATATTCTTTAATTGGGTGCCAGAGCAAACTTTGGGAAGGTTAAAGGCGGCCGGCGTGATGCTGACCACATCACCCCTAGTGTGACAATGGTCAAGAAAATATGGGCCTAACACCATATCCCCAATATGGCTCAATGGGCGTGTAACGAGATCCTATACTCCTTTAGAAGTTCAAGGGTCGTGATGATGCTTTCACTGATGATGTACTGTATTCTTGATTTTCCTGATTCTTGTTATTTCACATCACTGTGTCTTTATACATTCGTCACAACATCTGCCATACTTCGCATCAGATTTTGCAGTGTGAGCCTCTCGCTGCGCAATCTCGATTTTGTGAAATATCTGTGGAGTGTGAAAGTAGCAAATATACGAGTCACGGGTTTAGTGTCATGCGTTTAGGGCAGGGATCGGCAACCCAGGAACTTTTGGGATCTACTTTAGTAACACTGAGCCCTCTAGTGATGAAGTTTACAAAGAAAAGATAGTGTCAAGTGCTTGCTGTGTGTACACATTGACAAATATGTATTACATACACACGGAGCGACAAACATGGCTCGTTATTCACAGGTAATGGTTAATTCACTAAACTCCAACACGTAGATACGATATCCGACGACTTTATGTCACAAACTTGAGTATAACACAATAACACAGGCAGACTGCCGCTTTGGCCATAAATCATCACATAAGAAAAGCACAGTGTATGATGTGCATGATTAGAACAGCATCTCATGGAACGAATTTCACAATGTCTCCATATATTTCCTATTTTTCTTCAACCATTTCGCCTTCACTCTCCACGTAATCTCTCTGTAGCAAAGTTGATTTTGCTGGGGAGGTTATGATGGTATCCTAACAAAGAATGAAATCGGTGTCTGCATAAACCGTGTGAGGTCAAGCACATGTAGGCCCCTGACTCTAAAAGATGATGATGATGATGAATTATGTGCAGGGTACCTAACGCTACCTCCCTAGATCTCACACGGTCACTCTTGTGGCTCTAGTGTATGGTGTATGATGTACCTAATGTCTAGGAGAGAAATGAGATGATGGTACACACTACAAAAACACTTTAATTTTCTATGAGGAAGTGAATAAAACAGTGGTTACAGTTTTCTTTTAAATTAATCTTTTCTGTACAATTTATTTTGCCTGACCAGTCATATCTCTTGGACAGGTCTTTGAAAATAAGGACAAGATAGTTTACATAAAAAGGATCAACTAAAAGTATGTGTGGACAATTTGCCCAACACTTTAAAGTTAATATATATATTTATTTATCTCTGTCCTGTGGGAAATGTTCACAGCTATTACTCTATTAATCTAGCAGGGAGAGTCACTGTGTATGAGGGGCTGTAGTTTCATCACGCCCCAAAACTTCCTGAGTATATGTTGAAATTTCAGTGTTTGTTAAAGCGAAAGTGTCAGATGTACCCAGATGCATAACTCATCACCTGGGGTTCCTTGGTAGAATGAAATACAATATGTAGATGCAGAAAATCTCTTTCAAACGTGCACCAAGCTCCTCCCGTTATCTGTTGACAGCATATGAAGGGTCGGAGACTTGATAGTATGTTTCTGATTCAGCAGGTTTACTGTCACCAGCTGGCACTTGGAAATAGAACCTCACAATTCAAGAAAATATAAACAATTGACGCTGACTTTCCAAAGAAATGGCCTCAGTTTCCCTGTGCTCTGCCCAGACTGTGAATATTTATCTATTATTTAAGTTTAAATTTATCACAGCGGATCTCAGCGTAACTGAATGAAAATTTTCTCAACTGGCACTGAGCAGCGAAAGCTTTTTGCTAATATTTTGTATCTCTGGCCAATTGAAACCTTCGACTACCAGAATTCAAATGCAGTTCTTTAAAAAAAAAAAAATAATTTCCAACTCTGCGTCTGGTAGTCGATTGGCCAGCCTACCTTAGTTATGCCAATACAAAAAGATGTTTCGTTTTGGATTACATTTTCCTACCTGTGATAAAATTAACCGTGATACAACGTTAAAATATCTCCAAAGATAAAATGTAGGGATAAAAAATAATGCGTAAGCTACTAGAAGACATGATCGCCCATGCCGCGGGTCACTACCCGCCATGAAAATTAACTTGTTAGACGTGAAGGCAAAACGTTTACCCTTGTAGACTGGATGAGAACGGAGATCAAAAAGAAAAATATGACTGAACACGTGCTTGAAACTAGCAAGGCTAAAAAGACGCAATTGGTGGGGAAAGGAAAAAAATTCACGTCCCCAAGTTGACACAAGGTAAAGAAATGGACAAAAGGGACCTTAGTTATTATACGCAACAGTCATTTCTTGGACGCTTTTACGATACTTAGTCCTTTTATTTGAATTCAGCGGCAAACGCATTACAGAAGATGCTCGAACATATTTAAAAAAAAACAGCTAACGTTGAAAAGTAACTTTTTCTTAATAATAATGTTAGGAATATTAAAAACTAGCTAGTTTGATAGACCATCTTGAGCAGAGAAATAATATGCTTTCATTTATACAGACGGATAGATAATAATGAAGATATTGACAAAAGACTGTGTTGTTCATATCAGCGAGCGACTGCATTGAAACAAAAACATGTCACTAATTTTCAAAAAATTGCGGCCTTGAGACTCAAGTGCTAAAATCTAGATGAATGAAAGAGAGGGGGAATTAGTGGAAAGCTGTGGCTAAAAATAACTCTAGAGGCAGATTCGTGTAGGAAATGCATGTATAAACAAGTGTGTTTTTGTAAAAAACGCAAGTAGAGACAGACGGACCAACAGACAATAATACATACTTGACTGAGGTATGACTGAATTGACTTTTGGTAGGAGGTTTGAAATTTGAAAAGGGGGAAAGGCGGTGATTGGCCACAGATAAACATATTATCGGCGCTCAGACGCGCATTTTTGCCATTCATCATAAATTGTCCAGTAGTAGACACAGTAATTCTTCAGTGGTGTAATTCCCAGAAGCTAATTGCAATATTTAGAGGGACGCCATACTAGAGCCAGCAGCTCAGCTGAGTTTTGCTAGCATATAAATGTGTTCTCTATTCATAATTCTGGTAAGACTGAAAGTATTTCTTTGTATATTTTAATATTGTTTAATGTTTCGAGTGAATTGATACTGCCATATCATAATCTATTCCTTACAACAAGTAAGGATTCGCTCTAGATCCCCAGCCCCAGTTCAGGGTCTAGTTAGTTGCTTATCCTTTACAGGACGTGGCAATCAACCCCAGCTTTTATTGGCTGTTTGTGATTTTTCTAGGCAATTTTTTCATTCAGTAGTCTGCCATTGCTTTCTGAACGGTACGGCGCTTATACCATTGTTAAAAATCCACACAAAGCGATTTGCTTCCAAACCGCCTGCAGCAGGTTTCGAACCTGGTATATCTGGATTATGAAACTGCATTCATATCCATTAGGCCACAGACAAACAAAATACATAAACGCCAGCAAGGATTATGAAGGGCGGATCAAGTGTTGAGATCAGTGGAACATATCACCTATCCTATTCAATGGCAGGAAGCTAATGAACATATTTCAGAATATGTAGTCTTGGGGAACTTATACTATGTGAAACCAACTTGGTAAGATGTGCTGTATGGTCAAAATGGACAATGTTTGGTAGTCATAGACTGGGAGTGATGAAGTCACCCCAACAGCACATCCATTAATCGTTCTCCCAGATAAATTACAAATATAAACAGTAATAATATTAACTAGTCTTGTAAAATACATATGTACAAACCTTTCATTTATTATGCCATATATTCATGCATTTCATTCATAATTTCAAAACCTTTCATATGTTCTGACGAAAATAAAACCTTGGTTCAGAACAAATAAACTTAAAGAAAATTTAATATCGAAATTTTAAACAGCTTGAGTTAGTTCAGTGTGTTATAAATTTTATTAATATTATTAGACTTATTAAATATCTGTGTGTGTGTATGTAATCTACCACAACACATTCCATATCAGTACCCTAGATTTTTAACGTAGCCACATTCATTAGTAAAAAAGATATGTGTGAGGTCGTAAGTGGTAGCAAGAAGGGCCTTCTGTAAATTCACAGCTACATTTATCTCAGGAGCCTTCACAGCTGACCTCATGCATCACAATAGGTAATATCACAACCATACAGTACCATCAAATCCACTACATATATTGGGGTCTCTTGTCCAGGGATAATTAGCTTAACAGTAATATTAGGATCTCCTGGGAGGAGAATTAAATTAGGGGAAGACATTGTAAAAATTAAAAGTGTCCCTTAAAATTAAAAGTGAAAATAAAAGTTGGTGAATCGTCACAGCCAGTGGTAATTAATTAGTTAACTGGCTAATTAGAATTACTTTAGACTATAGTAATTAGAATTACTTTAGTTGTTTAGTGGTTGGATTTTTACCTTGATAATTGTTATTTTGTGTGATGGCGGAGCTAGCTAAGTTCAGATCAGCTGCTGTGCTAACGGCGAGGGATATGGGAATGGATGGTCAGGGTTTAATTCAATATGTAACGGCTGAATGTGATAAGTATATTGAACGGGAAGAAAGAAGATTAGAAAAAGAGGCTGAAAGAAAATTAGAGTCTGAAAGGTTGGCTGAAGAGAAGAGGTTAGAGGCTGAGACTAAGAGGCTGCAGATTGAGGCAGAAGAAAAACGACAGCAAAGGGAAGCAGAAGATAAAAAGGCCGAAAGGGAGGCAGAAGATAGAAGGTTGCAAAGGGAGCACGAATTACGACTAAGGGAGCTGGAGTTACAAGGCCAGGCTCCTGAAAATGGTGCCAGCCCTTTTGCCTCGGATGCTACACCCAGTCTGGGAGCCTCAACATCAGCTATGGGGTTTCATTTAGACCATTTTGTTGAGAAAGACGATGACATCGAGGGGTATCTCGGACGTTTTGAGTTATTAGCTACTACATATGGGTTAGAGAGAGAGAGGTGGAGTTTAAAGTTATCACAGGGACTGAGAGGTACTTCTTATGAAGTCTTCGCAAAAATGAACAGAGAAGACCAAGACAATTATGACATGTTAAAGCAGGCTTTGTTATTAAGGTACGAAAGAAATGGTGAATTTTATCGTAAGAAATTTAGAAATGCCAAACTGTTGTCTGGGGAGACATACCACCAATTCTCTGCCAGACTGGAAACCTATTTGGAGAAATGGACGGCTCTGGGGAAGACCCAAGATCTTAAGGAGATGATCATGATAGAGCAATTGAGAGAGTCCATGGCTCCAGACATGAGAAAATTTCTCAAGGAACAAGGTGCAGAGAAGTTGGGGAAGTTTTAAATGTCGCTGAGAGGTATCAGGCAGCCCAGGCAGAGGTAAGTGGCACGAAAAAGAAGCATATAGAAACTTTTAAAGCTCCACAGCCATTTAATAAATTTAAAAATAGAGAACAGGGTAGTAAGGGCAGGACAAACTTTGAACGGCCAAGAAATGGCTATCGAGACAGAAACTCGCAGTTCAATGACCAAAAATCCAATGAAAGAAAACCGTTTAACCAAGGAAAAAGATGGTGTAAATGGTGCAAGAAAGATAACCATAACACCGAATTTTGTAGAAGGAAACCTTCAAACATTGCTGCAATGAAGTCGGGGACTCAAAGATTAAAGGTTAATCCTAATGGACAGCAGGAACCTTATCACCCCCCAGTTTGTGAGGATGTTATTTGTAATGGGGTCACCATAAGGTGCCTTTATGATACAGGTTTGGATTATGATTCAGTTGTGAAGTCTAGCCTAGTGGACCCAAGTCAGTATACCACAGAAACAGTGGAAATACAAGGGGCAACTAAGGACATACCACTCATGACGCTTCCCATCGCAAGGATAATGGTGAAAACTCGCTATGTGGAAGGAGAAATCAGAGCAGCAGTGATAGATGAACCAATCTACCCTCTGATATTGGGGTGTAGATACGTCTTCTTGGGGAATCCCGAGAGACCTGTGATCATGGCGACAGTGCAGACCAGGTCACAGAAGAAGGAGGAAGAAGGTGAACCTATAAATGCTCATCCAGAGGAGATGAGGAAGGCGCAGGCTGAGGATAGGACACTCAAGTCATGTTTTAAAAAATTGCCCAAATGCCACACACCTCCGAGCAAGGGGGAATATTTTATGAAGAACAGATTGCTATATAGGAAGACAGGAACTAGATCCACTGGTCACGGACAGTTGGTTCTTCCCAAGGTATATAGGGCAAATTTAATAAGGAGCTTACTTGTTGGAAAAGATGGGGACCATGAAAAAGTCGGTACCATCTGCCAAAAAGTTGCTCGCAAATACTATTGGCCCGACGTAAATGTCGATATTGAAAACTTTGTAGAAGCATGTGGCGTATTTCATGAGGGAACACCCACAAAGGGAAAATATGTGCAGGACCTAGAAATGCCACGGGGCACTCTTAGGCCTGGAAAGAAAAATTATTATACTCAGGTAGACAAAGTGCAATGGGAGCCCCCTTTTCACACCCAGTCTTCACTTGAATGGATTAACATGGCCACTATGCGACGAGTACAAAGAAGAAATTTAACCCAGAATAAGCTGACAATCCCTCGGTCAGGATTATATAAACTGGAAGAACAGAAAAGAGAGCGAAGATCTCTCATAAGCAATCTAAAGTGGGAGGACAAACCCAAGAAAAAAATTGGTAGTGGTCGATTTGTGAGTGATGATTCTAGGAAGAAAAGTCCTCACTATAGTGCTTCTAATGGAAGGGACCCGACGGGTTCCATGAAAAATAAGTATGATAAATTAAAGGTCCAGATGTAGCACTATTAAGGACCTGGACAGATGATAAGGCGGAAGAGACTGTTACCTCATCTTATCAATACGTGAACAAACTGACCACTCGTCTGAAAGCTGGATGGAAACTGGCAAATGATAATTTGAAACAAGCCAGGAAGAAACATGCAGCATATTTTAATAGGAAGGCAAAGGACAGAGAACTAGCTGTGGGAGAGAAGGTGCTTCTTCTACTACCCGGCAGCCAGAATAAGTTGCAAATTGGATGGCAAGGTCCATATACGGTTCTAGAGAAGGTGTCTAGAACAAACTATAAAATTGACAAAAAGGGGAAGGAGAAAGTTTATCATGTAAACCTGTTAAAGAAGTATCTGGACAGACCACTCCAGGAAAGCACCCCCTTATTGACCTTGGCTATCGCAACTCAAATGCAAAAGGAACCACTCACCTCACATGAATACCCATTACATCCTTGTGAAACAGCAGCACAGGTAAAAGTCAGTAAGCACCTGACTAAAAACCAGAGGGAGAGAGTTCAACAGGTTCTGGAGGAACATACAGATGTATTAACAGATAAACCAGGCCATACAAATTTGCTACAGTATGACATGAAACTGGTAGACTCAAACCCAATCTGTATGAGAGCCTATTCCATTCCGTTCGCGAAGGAGAAGGCATTGAAGGAAGAAATAGATTATTTGTTGAAGGAGGGGATTATTTCACACAGTGAATCATCTTTTAGCTCCAGTGTCGTTTTGTTGAGGAAACCGTCTGGGGATCACAGACTGTGCATAGATTACAGGAAACTGAATGCTGTCACAGAAGGACAAGTGGATCCATTACCAGACACAAAACAGTTATTTGCCAGATTAAACAAGGCAAAATACTTTTCAAAGGTGGATCTTAGTAAAGGCTATTACCAGATTCCAGTGAAGCCTGAAGTGAGACCTTATTTGGCTTTTAGCACTTCTGATGGACATTATGAATTCAACATGCTACCATTCGGACTGAAAAATGCTCCGAGTGTATTTTCAAGGATGATGCGCAAATTGTTGGATCCCCTGAATAACCCATGTATCACGAATTTCATGGATGATATTCTCGTCGCCACAGAGACATTTGAAGAACACATTAACGCTCTAAAAATGTTATTTAATAGGCTTAGGGAGGCGAACTTAACTGCTAGGCCAACAAAATGTTGTATTGGATGCAAAGAGTTGGAATTCTTGGGACACACTGTATATCAGGGTAACATGACCCCTGATCCCAAGAACTTGGAAAAACTGCAGAGAGCACCTAGACCACAAACAAAAAAGGACGTGCGATCATTCGTGTCGTTATGCGGATTTTATCAAAAATACATCAAAGATTTTAACTCTATTTGTGCTCCTCTGACTGATCTGACTCGCAAGGGACTTCCAGATAAAATTATTTGGACTGCGCAAAGTGAATAAGCGTTCCAAGAGTTAAAGGAAAAACTCACTAGCAAGCCTGTTCTCAAACTGCCTGATTTGACACAGGACTTTGTCGTAGGAACAGATGCAAGTAATGTAGGACTCGGGGCGGCGTTGTTGCAAAGATCATCTTCACCTGATGGGGAATTGAACCCAGTCGCTTATGCAAGCCGCAAATTGAATAAAGCGGAGCAAGGATATTCCACAAGCGAAAAAGAATGTTTAGCGTTAATATGGGCAATAAAGAAGTTTCAAATCTATCTGTATGGTAGGACTTTTGTGGTCCAGACGGATCATCAGCCCCTCGTATTCTTATCTCAGGCTAAGCATGAAAACGAAAGATTGCTGAGGTGGTCTTTATTGCTTCAACCTTATCAGTTTAGTATCCAATATATCCCAGGCAAATTGAATGTCGGTGCAGATTTCCTCAGTCGGCACCCCTGTGATCAAAATTAGAGTAGTGGCAGGCGTGAGGAGTAATTTTATCTATGTGTATCACTGGTTTTGGAACTTGCCGTAGGCATGTTTTCAAGTGGGGAGATGTGTGATAAAATTAACCGTGATACAACGTTAAAATATCTCCAAAGATAAAATGTAGGGATAAAAAATAATGCGTAAGCTACTAGAAGACATGATCGCCCATGCCGCGGGTCACTACCCGCCATGAAAATTAACTTGTTAGACGTGAAGGCAAAACGTTTACCCTTGTAGACGGGATGAGAACGGAGATCAAAAAGAAAAATATGACTGAACACGTGCTTGAAACTAGCAAGGCTAAAAAGACGCAATTGGTGGGGAAAGGAAAAAAATTCACGTCCCCAAGTTGACACAAGGTAAAGAAATGGACAAAAGGGACCTTAGTTATTATACGCAACGGTCATTTCTTGGACGCTTTTACGATACTTAGTCCTTTTATTTGAATTCAGCGGCAAACGCATTACAGAAGATGCTCGAACATATTTCAAAAAAAAAAACAGCTAACCTTGAAAAGTAACTTTTTCTTAATAATAATGTTAGGAATATAAAAACTAGCTAGTTTGATAGACCATCTTGAGCAGAGAAATAATATGCTTTCATTTATACAGACGGATAGATAATAATGAAGATATTGACAAAAGACTGTGTTGTTCATATCAGCGAGCGACTGCATTGAAACAAAAACATGTCACTAATTTTCAAAAAATTGCGGCCTTGAGACTCAAGTGCTAAAATCTAGATGAATGAAAGAGAGGGGGAATTAGTGGAAAGCTGTGGCTAAAAATAACTCTAGAGGCAGATTCGTGTAGGAAATGCATGTATAAACAAGTGTGTTTTTGTAAAAAACGCAAGTAGAGACAGACGGACCAACAGACAATAATACATACTTGACTGAGGTATGACTGAATTGACTTTTGGTAGGAGGTTTGAAATTTGAAAAGGGGGAAAGGCGGTGATTGGCCACAGATAAACATATTATCGGCGCTCAAACGCGCATTTTTGCCATTCATCATAAATTGTCCAGTAGTAGACACAGTAATTCTTCAGTGGTGTAATTCCCAGAAGCTAATTGCAATATTTAGAGGGACGCCATACTAGAGCCAGCAGCTCAGCTGAGTTTTGCTAGCATATAACTGTGTTCTCTATTCATAATTCTGGTAAGACTGAAAGTATTTCTTCGTATATTTTAATATTGTTTAATGTTTCGAGTGACTTGATACTGCCATATCATAATCTATCCCTTACAACAAGTAAGGATTCGCTCTAGATCCCCAGCCCCAGTTCAGGGTCTAGAGACAAACAAAATACATAAACGCCAGCAAGGATTATGAAGGGCGGATCAAGTGTTGAGATCAGTGGAACATATCACCTATCTTATTCAATGGCAGGAAGCTAATGAACATATTTCAGAATATGTAGTCTTGGGTAACTTATACTATGTGAAACCAACTTGGTAAGATGTGCTGTATGGTCAGAGAGATCTGACCCCGTCTATGTGGTGTTGTTGTGTAGTGTTGTGTGTAGAAGTGGCTCAGGAGGTAGAGTTCTGACACATGACCCAATACTTTTATTTCAGAACTGTGAGTTTTTTATTTGGCACCAAAGTGGTGTCAAATGCTGTGTTGTAAAATACAAGTGTGGACCCGTGCAGTCGAGTATTTTGGCAGAGCAGCCTTAGATTGCCCCCAAGCACGGAGAGGTGGGGCCACCAGATTCCAGCACCAGAACTACTCAGTCAAGATACGTGAGCGTCTGTGATAAGGTTGGATAATTTTGGTTTTTTATTCCCGTTAATGATATCCACCAAAAGATAGATATAAGTGGATGGAAGCAGACATCATCATCATCATCATCAGTTGATAAGATCTCTATGGTGTTGTTTGCTCCACTGTAGTGTATGGAATGTCAACTTGACTTACGCAGTGGTGTGTAGACATGGATTGAGTGTATAATGTGCGAATGTTAATAAGGGTTCGTGGTGTTGACAAATGTTCTTTTCTCACACTCATGTATGACTGGAAGTCATCGACACCAACGACTGTGTACCTTTTCTAAAGTTTAATTGGACGTACACACTCGACAGCACAGATAGTGACAAATCACAGGTTGGCATAATACATCATGGTACAGTGGATAACTGGTCTTGCAATGTTATGTTACATGGGCACTCATGTGGAATAATAGTATCAAGGACTGTCAGTAGCCAAGCCCTCAGTATCGCCCATACATATATATCATCTGACTTCACTGACTGAGCACGTCAGCTTATAAACAATATTTCAGATGGCTTCTAAACCTAATCTCGTCTAGCGACGATTCTTCAACATAATGTTCAGCACATATTTTTCCATATAATAATATTGAACCGCTAATAACGGGTTCTCATGTGTAGCAGTGATCTCTGGACTAAACAAGCGATAATACGGGCATCCCTTTTCTCTTCTTGAAAGTCACTACATGTTTCGGTTCCAAGATGGCTTCACTCGTGAGCTGTCACTCACGTTTGGATACAGATAATGAATCTGTCCTAAAGTTAGTCATTCATTAAATCTTTCATTGCCCTGTAGATTTGATCATGAACACTTGACTGCAATCTACAGGATATAGTGCTGCTAGGAATCGAAGTCGTTTTCATCGAGTCAAATATATTCTCTTAGACATTCAAATCGTACCTATCGAAAATGGTGGCTTCGTACGAGAGTTCATAAGAGTGTCTATTATTACCTTGGTATCAGAAATATGAAAATGCCATTCCTTGGCAATACGAATAAACACTGGGGTAAAGCATACACGATAGGTCTAGACGACTATCACTTTCCCCACCAATACTGAGATCACTTTTTCCCGGCGACAAGCCGACATAGAAAACACAGTCCCTATCGGGACGAAGCCAAATCACACCACACTCTATCGACACATCCGCCGAATAGCCTTTGACCTCTCTAGAGACAACAGAACATATAGTTCGACTTAGATATGTAAAGATATACAGATATAAGACAGACTCGTCCTACTCAGACAAACAATACACATAAATTCAGGCCATAGATATTCTGAAGCAAGAACAATCTATTATTACCCAAACGAAGAATAAATCGCAGAAAACTGGACTCACCCGCGGAGTTCGATCGAAGAGACGGCACAACTTTCAAGGGAAGTAACTCAATAATGACTTTCCCTTAAGCACTAAAAAATTACCTATGTATAATATTGTAAGATATCAAAGACTGCACGTAACAGTCTGGCCTGCTGGACATTCACCAACTTATTTAATAACTAACACCCAACTATATTCCCATCAACTAGAACATACCATGTTGGGAAATAAACTTGTATTCCTCCCATCAGAAAATGGACAATGTTTGGTAGTCATAGACTGGGAGTGATGAAGTCACACCAACAGCACATCCATTAATCGTTCTCCCAGATAAATTACAAATATAAACAGTAGTAATATTAACTAGTCTTGTAAAATACATATGTACACACCTTTAATTTATTATGCCATATATTCATGCATTTCATTCATAATTTCAAAACCTTTCATATGTTCTGACCAAAATAAAACCTTGATTCAGAACAAATAAACTTAAAGAAAATTTAATATCGAAATTTTAAACAGCTTGAGTTAGTTCAGTGTGTTATAAATTTTATTAATATTATTAGATTTATTAAATATCTCTGTGTGTGTGTGTGTGTGTGTGTGTATGTAATCTACCACAACACATTCCATATCAGTACCCTAGATTTTTAACGTAGCCACATTCATTAGTAAAAAAGATATGTGTGAGGTCGTAAGTGGTAGCAAGAAGGGCCTTCTGTAAATTCACAGCTACATTTATCTCAGGAGCCTTCACAGCTGACCTCATGCATCACACTAGGTAATATCACAACCATACAGTACCATCAAATCCACTACACTACCGCCCCCTTTCCCCCTATACTCTGTTTACCCAAGCGAATTTGAATGTACCTCAATGCCGCTATTTCTAAGCCGGCGTCCCTACTAACGTTAAAAAAAATTAACAAGCAGGAACAACCGTCAGTCTGTTAGTGTGTCCGTAGACATTTAGTATTTCTTCAATAACTGGGCTAATATTGTGACTATCATATTATTTCAAACATATTCTTGCTCATTGAACTTTAAGCTATATTATCATATGATTTTTATGGTCAGTTTGATATTGGTTTAGATTTTACAATTTTTCCACTGCCAATCGTCAAATAAAATTTGCACAAGACGGCCATCTTCCCCTCTCTCGCTAGCATGTATTTTTCAAATAACTAACTTGTTTCAGTTACGTCAGAAATGCTACCGCACGGATGAAAATAATTTTGTCTGCGTGGTTTTGCTTTGGCTGGCTTTGCTCGCGCGTGTATATCTGCATGGCAGAATGTGTCAAACGAAACGGGGGGAATGCATGGCGGGTAAGAATTGGCGTTAATAATTTGTATTGTATCGTGTAACACTACCAAAAAATGTAAGGATTACTACTAAATTTGCGTTAAAGTTGACAGAATACGTTAATTCAGATAGTTATTTTGCGGCACACTTCCTCCAAATCGTTAATTATAAGTCTTGCCACAGTCTCTATCAAATCGGGCAAAATGTTAAAAATGTACGTCACAAGGAACGCGGGTAGGTTTAAACGGGGGGAGCGGTTCTAAGCCATTCCTATGCACTAAATTCAGCGCTATGCTGGCGGTTGAGAGCATCACCGTCAGGCACAATAGGGCTGTTGTATTTATTATCATTTTATGACTAAAATCTTACTGAAATGAGCGATTATTCTCGCAGATTTTACTACACTCTCTTCGCTCTAATCTCTCTCCAATCCTTTTTCCCCACACATTACCCTTTTCACACCTGACCAGTCTTCACCCCCACTTCGTTCACAACAACTCAGTCATGCCCGTGAACTCGACATTAGCGCTTACTACTACAAATGCATTCATGCCCACAGTTAAACTTAACATTCACTCACTTCAACTCACAACTTACATAAACATATCTAGCTCCCACCGGAGCATGAGTACTGACATTCATTCTATAAACCGTTCGTGACATCCACCCCTCCCTCTCCAAGTGAAAAACATAGTTTTTCACTGTATGGGTGGTAGATATCAGGAACCCAACCATCCAAAACCTCTGATTACATATGTGGGCAAAATACATAGCATCAGTGTGAAAATATGCCATCTACAAATAATCAATAATAACATTCTGAACAACAACAAAAAAAAAAAAAAATTATAATAGAACCGAGTTGCTACAAAAATACAACAGCAACCATATGGCAAAAATCATGCATCTCTAATTACACACAAAATTAAATGTGATAAACATCATGCAGAATACAGTTGACAAAACATTACTCATGTACAAGTATCAAATACTCTATAGAAATTGTGGTTAAAAAAAAAACACACACCCATTTACTACAAGCAGGTGTTCATAATCTCGATAATGAATCTGCAAGGACATTTACCCTGAATAGGAAAAACAGTGAAGTTGTACTGCTGTGACAACAACGACCACCTTGTCAAACGTGAATTTGACATTAGCGCTTACTGCTACTAATGCATTCATGCCCACAGTCAAACTTAACATTCACTCACTTCAACTCACAACTTACATAAACATATCTAGCTCCCACCGGAGCATGAGTACTGACATTCATTCTATAAACCGTTCGTGACAGATAGCGTTCCCATCTCATACAGTTCACGAATATATTTTAGTATCCAGCTCGAGAGTCGTCATTGAGAATGCTGAAAAAGTACCTTTGATCCCGCGGACACCACGATTTTAAATGCTAGTGGGAGAGGTCTAGTCCGAAATTTCTCTAGTTTAAAAAACCTTTCGTTTTTTCACAGTCGCCTGAAGATATACCAAATCATCTACTGGGATCTACCGGTAGATCGGGATCGACTGGTTGCCGACGTCTGGTCTAGGGTAATGGGTATAACACGAACCTTCTCAACAACAGGTGACATTTACGGGACATTTGACGAAAAGCAATGAACAAAACATGTGTACATTCCTACACTGCTGCGTAGTTTATTCAATGCAATTTTGACAAATCCTGATTATTTCACTAACAATTGGCCTAAAAGAAGATTCCATTACAATTTCACAATCACATGTACAACTCATCTTACCACACTACACTGCCCCGTACAAAATTCAAAAATTCATCACCTCAAAAATCTTACTACACTTTCAGTCATGATCAAAGAGCGCACTGCTCGCATGAACTCAACCGAATCTCGCTCTCTGTAATAATCACTCAAAACGTACATTAACTCTTGAATACTGCTCAACCAAATTACTTCTTCTTTGGTCCTTGGTCGCTGACTGACAAAGCAATCAGTGACCATCACGTGTAGTGGCGTCTTGTAGAGCAGCTAACAAACAGTCTCCACTTTGTTCGGTCAACAGCCATCCTTCAAACAAAACAAGACTTCTTCTTCTTCAAGATTCGTGCCTAGTGGCGTAGGAGATCATTTCTCTCCATATCTTCCTGTCTCCAGTACAATTGATCAATTCTGCTGTTGACTTCTTTCCATGCCACGATGTCAAACTGTCCAGTATGTGCTCTCTTTGTCTTCCCCTATCTCTTTTTCCTTCAATCTTACCTGTTATTACCATATATTTCAGCTTTCCTGTTCTCATAACATGCCCAAAAAAGTGGATTGCTTCTTTCATAACTTATGAAATAAGTTTCCTTTGCGCATAGGCCTCTTTCAGGACATCCTCATTACTCTTTTTGGCTGTCCATGGTATTTTTAACATTCTTCTGTAAAACCACATCAATGTTCCCTATTTGTTTGCTAATTGTCCATGACTCACACCCATGTGAATCAAAACAAAATAAGACTACAATTATCATTTCACTTAGCCTGACCATTCCACGTTTTAACAGCAATAAAAGTATTCATTCAACCATCACACTGTTCATCCTTCTCCGATCTACACCCACACATTACTACTTTACTCCCATTAGAGAAGACGTTGAAAATATCAGCCATCGAATATCAGAATGGGAAAGGAAGGTGGAAATCAACCTTAGCCTGATGCAAGCGTAACTTTCAAGGAAGCAAATAGTTTTATCAGAATCAGGTATATACAAATGAGATGTAGAGCATCCAGGTCACACACAAAATGATGCATACTACCAGCTCAACAGAAGAGAACAAGTGGTAATCTTCAGACTCCGCACTGGCCACAGCAGATTGAGATACCATCTATTCAACAAGCTAAAGATATGAACTACCGATCAGTGTAACTGTGGTACTGATAAAATGACTGCTGAACATCTGCCTCAAAGTTGCCCAACGTATGCGGAGAAGAGAAAGCGCATATGACCGACACCAGTACCATTCGTGGAAAAGTTCTAAGAAGATTCAAATAGCCTCAAACTGACTTCTGCTTTCTTTGAAAACATTCAAGTAGACATCTGAGAGTGTACGAAGAAAAATATCAGATACACTTTAACGCGAAAAGCTGTTGAAGCTCTGTCGTACTGCAAAATGAGAGATAATGATGATATAATCCCTTCAGCTGTGAGCAGCTGGCTTTTGACAGCCCATTGCCTCTCTGACAAAGGTACAAGTCTTCCTCAGTTGTTTTGATGATGTGTAGAGTGTATTGTGGATGGTTGGGTGCGATGGGAGTAGCTGGTGTCGCAACTAATGGTAGTTAGTCTTGGGCACTGTAACAGTAGGTGTTCAACTGATTCCTCATGGTGGTGGCAGTGCCTACAGTTTGGTTCACGTAGTGGGTCTATTCTATTTAAATGGTTATTGACGGGGGCATGGCCTGTTCTCAGCTGGAAAATTAGACTCTTATCTCTTCTTTTCAGTTGTTTAACTGGATCTTGAGGGTTTGGTTTAGCTTGATGTTTGAAGAATTGACGCCCTGTCTGGGAGGGAGCCCACTGGTTTAGCCATTCTTGCCTATAATTGTTTCTCAGGATCTGTTGACAGGTTTGCAGTGTGGTAATTAATGGGAACTGGGGCAGTGCTGCTCCTCTTTTGGATAGTTTATTGGCTTTTTTCATTTCCTGGGACTCCGATATGCCCAGTGATCCACTGGAGTGTAACTTCGACGAAATGAGAGATAAACAAGCCGCACGTGACCTTTTGGCGCCAGCACATTTGCATGACCACAATGTTTCCAAGGTCCATTGTTAAGGAATATCTACAAAAGTTTTTTTTTTAAATCTACGTCTAAGTAACAAATATATACTGAAGCACATTAAAAACGCACCACCTGTATAATCCAGAAACAGAGTGTGAAATGTAAATATAAGTGTTTACAAGTTTACATATTTGGAATCTTTATTCATTTTCCTATGAATCCATGCTGGTCATTAATTTGTACATTTGATAATCAAGTCCCATTCACGTGTAAGAGCAGCTTCGAGCTGTTGGCAGCGGCTCCGCATGGAACGATTAGCTGAAGGAGAACCTTGTCCCATTCTGTAGACTTCTGCGTTAGCTGGAGAACCTTGCCTGTAGACTCTGCGTCCAAGCTCGTCCCACAGATGTTCTATAGGGGACATGTCTGGTGATAGGGCAGGCTAATCAATCGTCACAATGTTCTGCTGCTGTAGATATTGCTGCATAATGCATGCGGTGTGCGCATGTGCGTTAACCTGCTGGAGAAGCTGCAAGTCTGGATAATTTGTGAACGCAGGAGCAACCAATGCATCCAGAACCTCTTCTCGATATGTCACAGCATTAACATTTCCACGGAAGACGTGAAGAGGCAAGCGATGGTGAAAACTGAATCCTCCCCAAATGTGAATACTGCCACCTCCAAATCGGTTGTGCTGACGAACACAGCAATCTGCAAAGCGCTCTCCACACCGTCGCCAAATCCGCATACGTCCATCAGCAAAGGATATATTGAATCTGCTCTCGTCTGTGAATAGGACAGCATTCCACTGCAGTCTAGTCCATCTGACATGTTGCTCTGCCCATTGCAGGCGCTGCTGACGATGTCTGTGAGTCAAGTTTGGCCCAACATAAGGTCGTCTTGCAGTAAGGCCTGTATCTCCGAGTCGTCGTATGACTGTCATTCGAGAGACTTGCCCACGTCCACCCACTATTGCTCTTGCTGTTTGACTTGCCGGGAGAGAACGATTCCTTAGGTGACTCAGCACAATATGACGATCTTACGCAGGGGTAGTAACTCGTGGTTGGCCACTCCGAAGTCTATCCCGGGCACTGCCAGTGGTTCCGTAACGTTCACTGAGACGTACAATAGTGCTGTGGTGGCAGTTCATCCTTCTGGCAATGTCCCGCGAGCTCATTCCGGTCTCCAACATACCAATGGCTCGTTGGCGGTCGTTTTCAGATAGTCGTGGGATTTCAAGCACATGTACTGGGTGTTTTGTCTCAACGGCCTTTTTATACCGAGTATACTGCCACAACGCGTACACATTTTCAGGGTCATAGCTGTTGGGAATCGTGTTGCACGTGTAACTTTCATTGGTTTCGTGTAGTCTGTACACAAACCCGTGGGTTGAATCATGCACTTTCCATTCCAGCAGCCATTCGCTCTCTACCTCATGACAAACACGGGGAAAATCCATTCTCACACTTTTTTTTTCCCAGCTTCTCGGCATCAGTATATATATAATAGTGGTGCGTTTTTAATGTGCTTCAGTATATTTCACAAGTAGTTGCGTTGCGGTAGCATTTTGTATTAAACAAATGGACACTGAAAAAATTATTTCCTGTTTTTTTTTTTTAAAATCTGTTCAAGTCTTATCATAACAGACGTCATCTGCTTGGCTTCACATCCGAAGACTGACCTCTTGCAGGAAAATACTATTTTAAGCTCTTGCAATTTTTTGTATAAAGTTTCTTTTCTTTCGTAAGTGCAAAAATGCGTATTGGATTAGACAAGCAGACGGAGTGAAGATAATCTCAGACCTAAGGGTCTTTTCTATTTGGACATGCGCCCTAATATAACCGACTAGTTTGAACGGGACGCGCCTCGCCAAAACAAGGCAAAACTTTATTTTAAAAAAAAAATGCCGTGTACATTTTGGGGTTATCTCCCTTATCTTGTGTTTCAAACAGAGCTGTGGAGTCAGGAGTCGGAGTTGTGGAGTCGGTCGTGTTTAAGGGACTTGGAGTGGGTACAAATGCCCCGAATCCGGCTCCGAATTTTACGAGACTTAAGCCAAGGCGGATCCATGTTTGATCCATGCAAAAGGATGTGGGGACGCTTAAAGAAATTGAAATAGCATTTCAAAGCAGATGCTTAGGGAGCCGCGCTATCGTAGTGGTTACCACACTGCACTGGCGATCGGGTGATCCAAGTTCGGGCCCTGGCGAGGACATTTGGAAAAGTGTCTTCTACCGGAACTTGGACTAAATTAATTCGAGTCCTGGCGAAGACATCTGAAAGAGTGCCTTCGACCGGGGACTGGAGTAGCCTGAGCGGCTCCTGAGCACAAACCCTCTGTGGATGGGAAGGAGCGGAGATGACACGGTCCGGGTGGGAAGGAAAGTCCACAGGCTCACCAGCTTCGCAATGCCATGACATTTTTTTTTATATCATTGGGCCGACGGACTGAAGCCTCAGTGCCGCTGGATAGGGAAAAAAAGCAGTTGCTTATTATTAACTTAGTACAATTGAAGCAGCGGAAGTGAAAAGTACTTTGTGAAATTTTTTAAATAGTGAGTTAAAAAAAAACAAAAAAAAAAAACAAAAAAACAAAACAAAAACAAACAAACCTTTTGCTGTAGAAATTAGAAGGTGCAAGAGTTGTGCAACTTGCGCTTCATGATTACATTATCTAGCACTGGTCGAGAAATTTGACTATACTTCTAAATTTATCGCTCAAAATACAATACCTTACTATCCCGAGATCATTATAGATGCTGCTTTTAATTGGTGTAACCTTTTCTTTCGTCACAAAAAGAGGACCTTTTGTGATTTTCGGGCGTAAATAGAGGACAATGCAAAGGGGTGGGGGTGGGGGTGGGGGAGAAGAATAAAAAAGAGGACTTATTAATTTCAATCTATTAATGCATGATTGTGATGACTACAGCTAGTTTTATTTAACTCCATTTATGTCAGATCGATGGATGTACAAATATACATCATCAACATTTACCTTTTCGTTCTCTATGAAGCATAAAAGTTAAACTTATCAGAGCATGTACATATATTCCCAGTAGCAACATACAGCTGCGAGACATGAACACTCATTAAAACAGTTGAATAAAAGATTACATCATTCGAAATGAAATGCTACAGACGGATGTTGAGAATACCCTGGACAGAAAAAAAAGACCAATAGAGAAGTACTGTACTCACTAAACGTAGAGGAAAATTGGCTCCTAAATACCATCGCAATAAGGAAGCTGAAATTTGTCGGTCATATAAAAAGACATAACATTCTACAAAAATTAGTAATGGATGGCATGGTCCCTGGAAAAAGGCGAAGGGTACGACCTAGACGACGGTGAATCCAGGACATCACAGAGAGTCTGAACTTGTCTTTGGATGATGCAGGTCGACCTGCCCAGAATCGTGATGCGCTCAGAGCAGCTGAAATGGAGACAACATTCTGGAGAGAATACGTCACATGATGATGATGAAGCATGAAGCTAATACTGCAGCTAACACCCTTGTAGGAATCCGTAACAAAACATTGACATGCTAATGAGCAGTGGATTCTGCAGCAACATCATCATCATGTTCCTTGTCGTTCCATATGAAGCATGAAGCTAATCCTGCAGCAGGTAACCCGTTTACAGAAATTATGCACAAAGAATTGACATGCTAAGGCAGCAGCTAACCCGCTTACAGGAATTATGCACAAAGAATTGACATGCTAATGCAGCTGTGGTTTCTGCAGCAACTTGTTTTGAATAATGAGGTTGACAGCAACATTGACAACCTGGTATTATTCGCCTAGTACAACATGTCTGAGGCAGTTAGTAATCTTCTTCTTGATTTGTCTCATACACGTAGAAATGTTGTCCTATAAATATATACACCGTAATCTAGTTACAAATACGAGTTATTCAACGGTCATTTGAAACATGGGACCTTCAGAAAAAATGTCAAGAATTTCGAAATATTGAAATATCAAATTAGATAGCATAAACGAGACAGGTGGTATAAATCCTTAGGAAAAGTATTCCTTGGATACAATTGAAAGAAAAAAAGAACCAGATGTTGCGTGCATATTTTGACGCACATATTACAAAAATCGATATGGCTATTTAATATGGGAAAAATATAGACATTCATTCATTTGTGTATGAAAATGCTGTCTATGGGGAAAGCGAGATAATCCATGTTTGATTCACACTTTTGATTATAGGAGTAATCGTTCTGGATATTGATCCGGCGCAAGGATATTGCGCTTACGTTTGTACTTATTTTTTAGGGCCAGAAAATATATTAATTTGCTTATTGTGTTTATGGCCTGAATTCATATGTATTACATATTATTAGTACAAGTAGAATCAGTCCTATATTGTATATTTTGGATGGGTAGGAGGGACTAGATTCTTGTTATTCCGGTCTAGCGGAAGTATGAGTTGTCTTGACAAGTCGTGATGAGTTCCGATGTACCGTGATAATGGCGGGTACGCACTTTTCAAAGGGCTGGTAGATTCTTAAGGAAATATGATTCATGAAGTGGTTTTCTTCTAAAGGAGATGGTATCTCTACTATAGTTTATGTTAGAGACTCTCCTAAGGTACGGTACAATGTATAATTCGGACTCCATGTATTGCCAGACCCTATTTTGATGATCTCATGTCGATTCGACCTAGATGGAACATTGTGCTTCGTATCGCTAGGGTCGTGTTTTGTATCGACAAAGATGACAGACTTTCCTACAGCGGTTATGGCTACGTGAATTAACCTGATCACCGTAGAGCTGTATGGGAACATTTATGAAATCATTTATATACCCATTATAAATTAACTCTGGCTTATATTCTCCTTCCTATGAATGAGTGAACGACAACTCAGGGAGGCGGCCATGTTAGATTTCGGTCATCATATGTTTTGATCACTGCCAAGAGAACAGATTATTTATCCTATTATCGGACAGTGACAGGGAGATCTCAATCTTGCTAGAAACCCCCTCTTTCGTGGTTTCATAATATATGCTACAAACTATGGACGTCAAGTAACTTTAGTTATTTACCGATCTGCCTTCACTGACGCGTTTAGTCAGATAGGGGGATGCGGCCATAATGTATCATGACAATTGAACTTTTGATGTACTGCCCATTATTTCTGAATGTGTCATGACTTCAGATCTGCTATGTATACCTACAAATTGATATGTCAACATACCATGATGTACTCGTATGTCCCAGTGTGTACGTCTGAATAAATTGAGTAAACAAAGATTCCAGCAGTCTGCATTGGTGCCTTGTAGACACAAGTGTATGAGTGGTTATATTGGTCAGCACACGAACAGTACACCATTCGCGGTAATCACACTCTACACTTCTACTTCATACATACACCATCCTGCGTCGGTTGGAGTGACCAAGTTTAGGGCCTGCTTCCCCTGGAGCCTTTGCCTTCCCTAACTCAGGACTAGGGTGAGTTACCCATTTACAGCTGGGTAGACTGGGGGCATGCCTGATCTCAACAACACACCACTCTTCCTTACAGAGCATACAGACTGACACTTTACAGAGTGGAAAGAAGAAAAGAAACTTTACACCAGACAGCAACAGAAAGAAAATCCATAGCGACAAAATACATAGAGAAATATTACCCACGCAACACCTGGACCCATGCATACACAGATGTATCAGCAACAAATGCAATAGAATATGGAGGTGGAGGAGTGTTTCTGATCTTAAGTACTGGTGCACACAAAACGTTGTCTGTGGTAACAGGCAAATTCTCTAGTAACTTCAGAGCAGAGGTAGAGGCCTTGACAACTGCAGCAGAGGTTGTAATGATAGATGAAAGCACAGAGAGACAAGTTGCTTTCTTTACTGATGCAGTCATTAATTGCAGCGTTGAAAAGACAAAATAATACAGACCTGGATGACCTCAGTATAGTGCACCACAAATTATGTCAACGATTCAAAAGTGTTGTGATCCAATGGATCCCATCTCATTGTAACATCACTAGCAATGAAGAGGCTGACAGATTGGCAAAGGAAGGTAGAAATCTACCTCAGCCTGATGCATGCGTAACTTTCGAGGAGGCAAGGAATTTTATCAGAATCAGATACAGAAACAAATGAGATGTAGAGTATCCAGGTCACACAAAATGATGCATACTACCAGCTCAACAGAAGAGAACAAGTGGTAATCTTCAGACTCCGCTCTGGCCACAACAGATTGAGATACCATCTATTCAACAAGCTAAATATAGGAACTACCGATCAGTGTAACTGTGGCACTGATAAAATGACTGCTGAACATTTACTTCAAAGGTGCCCAACATATGCGGAACAGAGAAAGCGCATATGGCCGACACCAGTACCATTCGTGGAAAAGCTCTACGGAGATACAAATAGCCTCAAACTGACTACTGCTTTATTTGAAAACATTCAAAAGGACGACGTCTGAGAGTGTACGAAGAAGAAGACAAAGGATACAATTTGACATTAAGTTCAAACTGACAAAAGAAATAAGAAAAACGGCAATGAGGTAGAAGAAAAAGAACCGTACAACAATAAGCAGTAAAAATAGTACACCTATTAATATCAGCATAAAGTCTCTTGCTATATAAAGGGCTATTAAGCCAAATGTTAATTAGGAAAATGAAAAAAAAACAACAAGTTAATGTCGTTTAGAAAAAGAAAAAGAATAGCACATAGCGAGAGATAGCGCCCACATGCATCACATTTGGAAGTATCTTGGAGGATAAAAACATCAGCATCATCATCATTATCATCATTATTATCATCATCATCCTCATCGTCATCATCAACATCATCATCTTCATCATCATCTTCATCATCATCATCTTCATCATCATCACCATCAACATCATCATCTTCATCATTACTATCACCATCATCACCATCATCATCATCATCTTCATCATCATCATCACCATCACCACCATCATCGTCATCATCATCACTATCATCATCTTCATCTTCATCCTCACCATCATCATCATCAACATCATCATCTTCATCATCATCATCATCAACACCATCATCGTCATCAACATCACCATCTTCATCTTCATCATCATCTTCATCATCACCATCAACATTATCATCATCATCTTCATCATCACCCTTCAGCTCCCCAAGGAACAAAGGCCTTCAATAAATGTCTTCCTGTCACGTGCCATCAGCGCAAGGTCTTTACATATCTTTTTTCATGCCCTTCATGTCTATTTCCAGTTCTCTTCTCCACATATTTCTCAGTATACCTCTGCCTCTTTTACCCTGTGGATTCCAGAAGAAGAACTACCTGGCAATGCTATCAACAGGTTTCCTCAGTGTCTCAATTCAGCCATCCATGACAGAAGAAGATCCTCTGGTTAAGAAGTGACAGACGTGATCCAAAGAAAGCCGAAAGGAGCCTGGGTTACCGATTAACATTGTTTCTGCAACTAAAATCTCCAGAACTGGCAACTGGAATGTTTGAGGATTAAAATAGAAGAAAGTTAAAATCTGATCACTAGAAAAACTAACCAGCAACACTTAAGGCCAGGTTACAGCTATTAGGTATGAGCATGCACAGAGACATGACGACTATTATGTAAGTAAACGCGGGCAAATGATAGCCACATTGCGAGAAACATTCGTGAGTGATGTGAACTCATAAATATATCGTGGCAGCAAAACGTACAAGGTAGGTGGTTAGCGCACTGGCCTCTCGCGGTAAAAGTGCCGGGTTCAAAACACATCAGCGTCACGCTCCAGTCTACCCAGCTGTAAATGTGGTACTTGACTCTGCTCTTGAGTTAAAGAAGGCAAGGGCAGCCAGGAAGAGAACTGGTTACCCCTACATCTTGATGCTGGACCTAGTGTAGCGGAGTCTCTAACACATCACTCATCTACGGCAGTATCTGCCATGGGGCTACATTTACCGTTTAAGAGGAACAGACAGTGATGCCATTATTATTAGCTATCATGCTTGGTAGAGTAGGTGATCATGTCTCTCCACAACATCCTATCTACAGTCACTCAATCAATACCATTTATCTCCCCTTTAGTCAGATTCCACTGGATTCCATTTCTGTTGTGTGATGTCGATGTTTTCATAACCCAATCTTTTGCTAGTAAGAAAAGAAATGGAGACAAGAGGCATCCCTGTCTAACTCCCATTCTAATCCTAAACGGTTCTGTAAGTTGTCTTTCATAAAGAACTCTGCATGTCATGTCTTCATAGGTCTTCTTTATTAAGTTAATGATCTTTATGGGAACTCCATAATGCCTCATCAATTTCCAAAGTGATTCTCTGTCTACACTGTCAAATACCTTTTCATAGTCCACGAATCCGATGTCTTTCTACAGTACTATTGATCAATTCTGTTATTGACTTCTTTCCATGCCGTAATGTTAATTGTCCAGTATCGTCTCTCTTTGTCGTCCTCTATTTATTTTTCTTTCTATCTTTCCTGTTGTCACAATATACTGCAGCGTCCTTCTTCTCATACCATGCCCAAAACAAATGGACTGCTTCCTTCTAACCTGAAGAAAAAGCTTCCTTTGCGCATTTGTCTCTGTCAGGACACCCTCATAGTTCATGTTAGCTATCCATGGTATTTTTAAGATTCCTCTGTAAAACCACATCTCTGTGGCCTCTAGGTATTTTCCTGCACGTTATCACCCTTGTACAGGCAGTGATAGCAGAATAAGAATACAAAAGGCTAATGAAGCTTTCATTACGCAAGAACATATACATCACAAGAAATCAGGTCCAACACAAAAGTGAGAACATTAAACTCATATGTCAAGGCAGTCATGTTGTATGGCTGGGAAACACGGAGAACAATTGAAATTCGTCTTCTTCTTCCTCGTTCGCCTTCAAACTTCCACATTTATGATTCTAATAAAGGCAGTAGTCAACTCATGGTTCCCGACATCTCCAAACAGATTTTCGTTGACAGAAGTGGGTTGTTGCCATATGCTACTCCGTTCATTACTGTAGGTTGGGCAGTACTGCAGCAGGTGTCCGACTGTCATCGGGCTGGTACCGCAGGTGCAGAGATCTGTTGCACCAATTTTGTATTTGTGGTATAGATGGTATCTCAATCTGTTGTGTCCAGCCCGTAGCCGAAAAATGATGACCTGTTCTTTCCTGGATAGTTGATGATATGCGTCATTTTTTAAATGGCCCGGGTGCTCTCTTTCCCATTGAACAATTGAAATGACAACAGAGAATTTTCAGACTTTCAAAAATGGATGCTTAATCAGAAGGGAAGTAATGAAGTGAAATGACCAGATCATAAATACGGAACTGAGAGAAAGGAATTAACAAATAAGAGTGGAACAGGATGTGAGGATAGAGACGTTGGATACGACACCCACTGAGAAAACTAGGTAACATTACAAGGCAGTCCATTTTATGGAGAATCCAGTATAAGAAAAAAAAAGAGATTTATTGATGAAAAGACGGGGAAGGGAATTAGAAACAGACATGAAAGGGTTAAGGAAGACCGAAAGACTTTGAACGGATGGTTTATTGATTGTTGATTGTTGATCAGAATCGCTGTCACTGCACTCCTGGCAAACCCATAGGTGCTTAGTATGCCTCAGCAAATGTCGAAGAGTATGAATGCTAATTGTTCCTGTTGCGCGTTGCTTGCATACACGCCAGATGCATCCTCTCATACGTCCATCCCTGCTGGTCTTACGTTTAATGTTAAATTCCAGCAATCTTAACCTTGATGATTCATCGATTGCAGTGTCATTCTTTAACAGTTGATCATTTATTGCCCTTAGTATCTCTCCCTTATCCATATCAAGTGCACCTTCTAAGGTTGCCCTTTAAAGCTAGTCTATCAGCTCTTTCATTACCGCGTACCTCTTAATGACCAGGACAGTAGATCCACACCAGTTCCTGAAGAGTCAAGCCTTCTACGGAGGTTTTCCATTCATGCCGGAGCCATCCACTTTGAACCTTCCGAGGCAAGGATTGTGAGTCTGACACAATAACTGCCCATGTTAATGAAGTCTCAGACAACCACTTTAAGGCTGCAGTAGCTGCCTCTACCATCATTCTCATGCTGGACGGATGGTACAAGACAAGAAGGCCTGATGTACATTTATCGAAGGTATTTGTTTCAGAGGAAGCCGAAAGGTTAATAAATAAAAATGACCAGAACAGCTGCCAAATAATGTAACATTTCTGAGTGTTAGGATCACAATCTAGTTACCTCTTATTTTCATCTTTCTTATTTTTCCCGCATCTCAAATCGTAATTATATTATTCATTGTATTTTCTTTATAGATGACGAGGCTACTCTAAAATCTGATTGAGAACGCAATTTTGACACGCGCATCATTCTACACATGACATTTTATGTTTAGCGTTGACAACAGCTCTTGGCCTTGATTTTTGCGCACGTAATTTAACAAAACAACGTTGGGTTGAAAATGACGTATGTCTATCTTGCGCCTCGTAGTATGGAACATGATGTTAGCAGATTTATAGATGTCAGGGAATATGTTGTCCATGTCATGCTGTTTAATATATTCATCATGACCATAGTTTTTATTTTATTTTTTTTTTATTTTAAATTTCGCATCAGAATTATCAAGGGCTTGCCATAGAGTAGAGATGTCAAGGTTAAATTGTTCATTACTGAAAATAATTATAAATGGCAACAGATAAGGAAGTTTAACCTCTTCAATTGTTTTATCGTTTTATTTTAACCTCTTTAGAGGGTGTTGGAGTGGCTAAGAGGTATGGTGTCCGATTCTAATTCTAAAAGTACCGGCTTCGATTCCCGGTTCAGGGAATATATTTAATGAAATTTTTTTCAGAACCAGTGGGTCTTAATGATGTCTAACTCCCCCACTGATCTCATGGGTAGTGAGATCAGATGCCTAGCCTTCTTGGACAAGGGCGAAAAAATAGGAGGTCCCGTGTGCAAGTTGTGCACGTTACTAATCCCTCGGCCGATGGAAATCATAAAGAGTAGGCCATACGGCCGCTGCACAGGTAAAATTTTATAAAGTAATAAAACCTACCCGCAACAAAAATATTTATAGAATGCGCGATTCCTTTATTCGTAAATTGGGATCCTCGCCGGTGCTGCTGAGTTCGTGCACTGTGGTGAGATCCTCCTTTTGGACCTAAGGGAGAAGATCGGAGCACTGATGGAGTTGTCCGTGTGCAATGAAGATGTTCCTTAAATCCACACCAAACCTCTTAAAGTGTGTGTGAGTGTGTGTGTGTGTGTGTGTGTGTGTGTGTGTGTGTGTGTGTGTGTGTGTGTGTGTGTGTGTGTGTGTATGTGTGTGTGTGTGTCAGCATACACATTTATGTCAGCTGTCATTATGAAAGAAGATATGAGAAAAAATGTTTTCCTAGTATGTTTTATTTTTAAAAATTGTAATGTTAAAATATCGAATCAAAATGAAGCTTCATTCATTCATTCATAACCCTCCACTCCCAAAGGAGCATAGGCCCTCAACAAACACATGCCAAGTCCTCTTGTCACGTGCCATCATCTCAAGTTCTTTCCACGTTCTCCTTATCACCCTCACCTCTGTTTCCAGCTCTCTTCTCCATGTGCTTCTTGGTCTACCTCTGCTTCTCTTGCCCTGGGGATTCCAGAACAAGGACTGCCTTGTAATGCTCTAAACAAGTTTCCTCAGTGTGTGTCCTATCCATCGCCATCGTCTTCTTCTCATCTCTTGTTCCACTGGCACTTGTCTAGTTCTTGTCATCAGTTCCACGTTGGTAACCTTGTCATTCCAAATGAAGCTTACTTAACTCTTAATATCCGACCGGCCTGTTAGGTCGGCCAACGATCGATCCTCGTTTTGCAAATTTTTTGGAACTCATTACTGCATATGTTGCATGCATGTTTAACACCACTTAACAATTAAGTTAAGTGCATGTCATAGATGTTTCATTTCTCCACATTTTGATATACAACACTTTATGTTATCATTATAAATAAATTATTTAATGCAAAATCAGTGAAGTCTAAAAATGTACTCTCTGAAATCAGCTCGTAAAAACGCGGTTTTTGAGCACGTATACTAAGTTACGCTCCATTTTAAGTCAACATAGCACACAAGTGAAAATTGGGATTAGTCTATATTCGGATAATTTATATTCTCCTGAATTTATACATGTGAAAATCATTTGTCAGAACACATTCCAAGTAGGTGTATTTGATTTTGTAAAGTGTATTTTCTTAAAAATAACTGCTTTTCCTGTGAAGAAAATCATTATTTTCTCAGAACCATATTTAATGTTACTAATGTTCTAATAACTTACATATTTATTAGTCAATCAACATGAAATTTGGCACAAATAATTTCCACTGGATAATAAAACGTTTATCAGATCCGATTTTTGATACCTCATAAAAAGTTTTTTATTGCAAATATTGTAAAATTTTGAAAAAAGATGGTTTCTATTTCTAGATATAAACTTTAACATTGAATATCTCAGGATCTACTTAAACTATCGAAAATCTAATCTGACAAAAAGCTTTAGAATACAATACTGAGCTTCGATGTCAACTTTGGGTCTTATACCTCAACAAATACATCCAATATGGCCTCAGTTTTATTGGCAACCAATAGCATTATGCCATCAAAGTGTTGACATGAATGTCTACTACTGTTGTACATCAGCCCTCTGCAGTTTTTATTTCTCTCAAGTAAAACATTATGTTGCTGTTCTCTTCGGAGAGATTATCCACAACCGAAAATTTAGTTGCTTAGCAAAACAACCTCACTTATTAGAGTTATGAAACTAATTAACATAGATATATTTATCAAAATTCAGTTAGCATTTAGTTGTATATTAACCCAGTGCAACTGTAACATAACTAAGCGTCGCTCACTGAATAGAAAACGTGGTCGTTCCCTATAGTGACTGAGATACTATAAATTCGATTATCCATTTCACACAAGCAATCCTAGGTTCCGCTGGCTGCTAGTGACAGGTAAGTATAAAGTACTAGCTTCTTCTTCTTCTTCCGTCCTTAGCCAACGACCGGCAAAGCAGTCAGTGGCCATTACGCCTAGTGGCGTCTTAAGGGCAACAGCGAATAGATTTTCTTTGCCGTTGTTCCCATCACGCCTAATGGCGTCTTTAGGGCAACGACAAATCAATCCGTATGCCGTTGTTTCCGTAATCAAAGTGACTGGCAAACGGGTGATCAGCCCGTTGGTAAAGTACTAGCTGTTATAAGGAAAATGTCTTACTTTGATCACATCTTCTTTTTCTTTCTTCTAATGCAGGTGGTCGAATATACGGCAAGTCTAAGCAATGGCAAAGGCTTGGGGAAACGAAGATTTTCCCCGATGCGACAAGAAAAAAGAAGTAAGTCCCCGTTTGACTGGTAGATTAGAGACAAACGGTCACCAGCGTCCGGGTCTGCAAAGGTTTCGAAGACCAAACAACCCTGGGGACACGAAAAGCCCCTTGTCGTTCAGGTGTTCACGTTTTCCCGTCTGCCCGAGGACAGTTAGATCATTAATGCGTGCAAAGGAGTACTAAGTAGGTAGATCTCCCCTGACTCACAAGAAATTTGAAGATGACCAACGACCAGCATGAAAGAGGTAATGTTGCTGCTTTGTAGACGAAGCAAATTCCATGAGTGAATAACTCCATGGGCTGTCTAGAACAATGATTGTCGCTGGCGGAGTTTGGAAGATTACGTTACTTAAGGCAAAAATAAGAGGGGAGGATACAAAAATCAAATATAAGAAAGAGGCAGTTCTAACGAGCAGAATATTGACAGAATGTATGAGTCAACTTATCACATGTAGCTCACAGGAATTTTACAGAATGGCAAGCATAACAACTGAGACCATATAAGCCGTTATGAACTTATTCTTATCCGGCCCTTATATGAGGACAATTATTGACTTGTATTTTCTGAGCGCTCAGCAAAATATTAATTTACTAGCTCACTACAGGTTATGTATTTTTTTGAAACTTAAGTCATACGGGTGCAAGTTCCCTTAGTAATGATTAATTCAATTATAGATTTATATTTACACATAAACAGGCTTAATAATCAGTTATTGGTTTAACAAGGTAAAATAAATAAGGGAAACAAATAATTAAATTTTATCATTACTGGATGATTTGGGTGGACAGTTTACAGAGTTACTTACTGTGCTAGTGCTTTTGTACTTACCTGGCTATGTATTGACAATATGTTGTCGTTGATTTTGGGTTCAGTCACTGCTGGTTCCCAGAGGTGTATTGGACTGTTCTCTCTCTTCAAGAGTCAAATACTGTGGCAGCAGCACGTTCCTTGCAGCATGGCCGGGTAAATACTTAGGTTATCAAGTCAAGCGTCCTCAAGACCTGTCTGATACAGGTGTCTAGCGTCGACAACTTGTACAACAAACGTAGAGAAAACAAATGCCGTTTTGTAAGTATCAGGTCTCCTGATCTGAACATCAGGCGACCTCCGCTTCTATCCACCATTTCATCTTCCTTAGAATTTTGCCCTTATCCCTGAGAATTAAATTTTGACCCATTGAGTCGGATGAAAGTGATTTTGGTTAGCAGAAGACGACAACTGAAAAATTCTATGCATTCATGTTTAGACATATTTAAACTTACAAACTTACTAAAATGTTAGTATGATAGACCATGATATCATCATCCACTCCCTGCTTCCTATGGGGCCTGGGGCTACCTCTGCTTTTGGATTCTTGTGAGGAACCCACACGAAGCAGTCACCATACCTTGCAGAGGTGGTTCGTGAGGCAAGTTATTTTACATGATGAGGTTGCCCATCTGCCATCAATGGTACCTATACCTTGTAGCGGTATGGCAGCTTGCGTACCCTGACAATCTCCAGAGCTATGCCAGTGGGAGTTTTACTCCTGGTAGGTTCAACCAAGCTGGACTGGTCTGCGTGGGTAGGGGTCAGACAAAAGCTGGTACCCTGGTCCTCCAGGTTGGGGGTTTTAGCATAGGGCTGACACCCCTGTCTATGTAAAAAAATAATGAAGTTACGGAAACAACATCAAATGACCAAACTTTGCTGCGGGATGGACATTCGGAGTCTGTGGCTCGTATGACTGTCAGTGGTGAAAGCCGAAAGGAAGCCACTGACATGAAAACGGATGTCCTGACCGCAAAACAGGATACAAGAATAGGATTTTGGAATGTCAGGACAATGTACGAGACAGGTAAACTAAGACAGGTCACGGCAGAAATGAGAAACTATAGGTTACACATCCTGGGGATAAGTGAGAGCAGATGGACAGGGGCAGGAAAAGTTAAAGCAGCAACAGGAGAGGCGGTGCTTTGCTCTGGAGAAGAGGGTGGACAGCACAGTGAGGGCGTGGCCATTGTTCTACAGAAAGGGATAGAAAGGACATTACTGGAATGGAGGCCCATCGGCAGCAGACTGATGCGATTGAGATTGAGAGGGAGATTCGCCAACGCTACAGTAATACAATGCTGCACACCAGCGGGTGATAGCGATGGGGAGGTCGGGGATGAGTTCTATCAACAACTGCAGAAAGAAATGGAGGACACACCTAGATATGATCTTGTTATAGTAATGGGAGACCTCAATGCGAAAGTTGGCACACACAATACATATAATGAAAGAACAATGGGGAAATGCGGCAGCGGAACAGCAAACGAAAATGGGGATAAGCTAATAAGTTTCTGTAGCATTAACAACCTGGTCATTGGAGGAACACTTTTCCCACATAAGGAAATTCACAGGTTGACATGGGAGTCACCGGGTGGTCGGGACGGAGACCAGATGAACCACATCATGGTTGACGGCAGATGGAGACATGCATTGCAAGATGTGAGGGTGGGGGGAGGCGCAGATGTGGGAAGTGATCACCATTTAGTAGTGGCAAAGCTGAAAGTGAGGCTGGGAAGGGCTGGGCCAACTGTAACTACACAGAAAAGGTTTGACATCAGCAAATTGAAGGACCCCCTTGCCAGAAAAGCTTTTGCGGCCGACATTAAGAAACGATATCAATTTGCCAAAAGCCAGGAAAAGACATTGACTGATGATATGGACCAGAATTTCGGCACCATTTCAACAATATATAAGGAAAGTAGCAAATCATGCTTAGGATTCCAGGAAAGGAAGAAGCAAGACTGGATAACACCAGAAACACTAAACACCATAAAGATGAGAAAGGAAATGAAAAGAAAGAAAACAGAAGCGAAGTCCCCCAGGTTAAAGCAACTATGTAGCGAACAGTACAGCCAGCTGGACAGGGAAGTTAAACGCCAAACCCGAGCCAACAAAAGGAATTTCCTAGACGATCTTGCAAAACAGGCGGAGGAGGCGGCGCTGGGAAATGAACGGAGCACAGTATACAAAATGGCTAAATTCGTCAGCGGAAAACGAGGTGCAGACAATATTACATTGGTAAGAGATAAGCAAGGAAATCTCATCAAGACAGCAGAGGGACAGGAAACAAGATGGGCAGAGCACTTCAGAGAAACGCTGAACAAGGAAATACCAGAGACACAATTGAATGTTCCTGAGGCTGAAAACGATCTAGATGTAAATACAGACATTCCACGAAAAGAAGAAATCATCGCAGCAATCAAAGGGTTAGAGAACAGTAAAGCTCCGGGCCATGATAACTTAAATGCAGAGCTATTTAAGACAGACCCTGAGCTAGCAGCAGAACTATTAGAACCACTATTTGCACAAGTGTGGAAAACGGGGACAACACCATCAGAGTGGAAGAAAGGAATAATTGTCAAATTGCCCAAAAAGGGAGATCTTGCAGATTGCAATAATTGGAGAGGAATCACTCTTCTCTCAGTTCCCAGCAAAATACTAGGCAGGATAATTATACAGAGAATTTCAAAGGCAGTGGACTACAAACTGAGGAAAGAACAAGCAGGATTTAGAAAGAACAGAAGATGTGTAGACCATATATTCACTCTCAGGAACATTATAGAGCAGTGCTCAGAATGGCAAAGACAGCTTTACATAAATTTTGTTGATTTTGAAAAGGCTTTTGACAGCATACATAGGGACAGTTTATGGAAAATACTGAGGTCATGACGCTCAATGTGAGCAACCCTGAGCCCATATCAGTAAGGAATCAGCAACTGACACAGACAGATACCTTCACATACCTAGGAAGCATAGTAACACCAGACGGTGGGGCAGGCAAAGACATCAACATCAGAATGAATAAGGCAAGAACAGCCTTCTTTAGCTTAAATAACATCTGGAAGTCCTCCCAATACAGCACAAGCACAAAATTAAGATTATACCAGAGTTGCGTGCTTTCTGTGCTTCTCTATGGTGCGGAATGCTGGAGAGTCACAGAGAAGGAAATGTCAAAATTGTCCTCTTTTCTCACAACATGCCTAAGAAAAATTCACCGCATCTTTTGGCCGAATACCATCACCAACCAAGATCTGCTTACTCGTAGCAAGCAAGAGGACATGCACACCATCATAGCTGGCAGACGCTGGAGCTGGGTTGGTCATGTCCTCAGAAGAGACCCCGATGCCATCACAAGAACAGCTATGTTTTGGACCCCTGAAGGAAAGCGAAGGAGAGGCCGACCAAAAACAACTTGGCGGAGGACTGTGGAGGCTGAGATGCAAATAATGAACCAGAGTTGGGGCACTGTACGAAGGATGGCCACCGACCGTGCAAAGTGGAATCAATTTGTTGTTGCCCTACAAGACGCCACTAGGCGTGATGGCCACTGACTGCTTTGACGGTCGGTGGTTAAGGATCGAAGAAGAAGAAGAAGAGGTTGCCCATGTGTAACTGTATGTCCACAACCCATTTATATATGTCAAACGGAAAATATCAAAAGATAAAATTTTATACCACATATTACCCCGATATCGGGCGAATTACTGACCTTTTAAACAGAAAACAACCGTAATATGTTGGGCAGCTGTTTAAGATGCCATAAACCTTTAGGTGCGTTAGGTGTCTAACTGGGTGCACGTGAACTAGGATCCTAGAACTTGGGGAGCAAAGTTGTGACTCTGTAGTTACTCTTTTCTAATTTTAGAATTCACTTCAAGACCTCTGTCTTGTCCTATAAAGGGATTCTAATTACTGCGTGTACCTGGCTGTATATGATTTCTCCTTGACAAAAATGGAAAGCAGTGAAGCAGTCATACAATGCTCTAGGTTAGAAGCTACATTTTCGCTTACACGCACATGCCTCTCCGTCAAGTTCCGTTGGGTAAAGATCTAATCAGAAGTAGTTTAGTTTAGTCTCCCAATGCCAAACCAATCACGATTAGACGTCTGATTTAGGTAGGGGCTTCCCTGACTCTCGTAGTGAACATTACTACATGACACATAACATAATGCCTCTTACATGTTATTCTCAAAATCATCTGAACATACTCCATGACCATATAAGGTCTTGCAACATCCGTGTTACTTGTCATGTTTACTGTAGCGTAAGGTTTTATAAGTGTGATGATAGTACTAGAGTAGAAGTAGAATTATCTCCAGAATGTGTGAAGTCCCAGTGACAGAGAAGTGTACTGGTATCACAAGTGAGTTACGGCTGTGAATAATCTGAGCTAGAAAATAGTATAAAGCATAGACTATAAATATAATAAGATCCAACACGAAAATAAGAATCTTCAACTCAAATGTGAAGTCAGTCCTATTGTATGGCTCAGAGACATGGAGAACAACAAAGACAACAACCAAAAAGCTACAGACTTTCATAAATGGGTGCTTGCGTAGAATAGAGGGATTAAAATGGTATGACAAGGTTACCAACGTGGAACTGATGACAAGAACTAAACAAGTGCCAGTGGAACAAGAAATGAGAAGAAGACGATGGCGATGGATAGGACACACACTGAGGAAACCTGTTGATAGCATTACAAGGCAGTCCTTGTTCTGGAACCCCCAGGGCAAGAGAGGCAGAGAAAGACCAAGAAGTACACGGAGAAGAGAGTTGGAAACAGAGGTGAAAATGATGAGGAGAACATGGAAAGAACTTGAGATGATGGCACGTGACAGGAGGACTTGGCATGTGTTTGTTGAAGGCCTATGCTCCTTTGGGAGTGGAGGGTTATGAATGAATGAATAGACTATAAATTGCCACCTTCGCTTTGTAACCACCTGTGATATTTAATTAAACTAGAAAAATAACTCAACTTTAACAGTTAAAAACTTGACAAGTCAAATGAGTACAATTTCATAGTTTAATACGTACATCTATCTAATTCTGTGATGAATGGTGAATGTTGGAAGATGGTATTCACTGGGTAAGTGTCACGAAAGGGGTTTGTTGATGTTGTTGTAATCTAAAGTTATCCTGGACCAAAAGATGTATCAGATGATACCAGGATAGTGCCAGATAAGAGACTGGTCTTACAAGAACTACCCCCTTTTCTGAAAAGAATCAGGGTGTATTGACATCAAAGGTAGAATCCAGCTGTATAAACCTCCAGGTGGGATGAGAGTGGATGTCTGAAAGTCTATTTGCTCCCTTTCACGATTCTCCCCTGATATTATGTGTTATTATTATTTTCTATTATGGCTAATTATGCTAGGGGCACTAATTATGGTCTATCTATATATAATATGTATCAACAAAACTTGGAACTCAATTTAAATAATTTTAGCAAGTCTGATGGTACATATTTACAATTTATTTAACCTATACCGTTTCTCTTTTCCGTTAGGTAACTTATAATGAATCAAATGTATTTACATAATGAAATAAATAAGCATAGAATATCAATTATCAAAATGAATCAATATGATGAATTTCACCTTTTGATTAACCATTATCTAATACATATAAGTTTTGTCACTCTTACTGGACTGTGAAGTAGTGATTATCATATTTATATCCATAAGGATTCATCGTACACTGTATTTTTATCTTTTTATTGTATATATTCGAGGTAGAGTCTGATGTGGTAAGTTAGGATAAGTAAATATAGTTATAGGGGACTTAGTGTACTGACTGAGATTTGCTGTGAAGGTATCTGTATCTAATAAGTTTGGTGTGTTACAGATGACCTTACTTGCTACCACATTTAGACCTCAATCAGACTTATTCTTGAATTTAGTGATGACTACGTTTAATGTCTAGGGTTATGATAGTGATGTAGTGTAATTCACAACAACCAACAGACAGATAAACACCTAAGTTAAGATCCTCAACAAATTGACAACAATATGACAGTCACAAACAACTAACACTCTAAAGATTATCTTATTACGTCAAGGGTTAAATTTTAACAAATGTATTGAATTTTTTTCAATAAATAGATATCCTGATTCTACTACACAGTGAATCAGGAATCACAATCAAATGTAAACACAATGTTTATGTACAAAATTTTATACAAAGGATCTTTGTCCCGACATATAATATTATAATAATATGAGTGTAATGTTGTGAGGTAGTATTATGAGGCAATACTGACTGTTTGAGCTAGGTTGTTGGTTGTCATTACGACTTCATGTGTTTGTTACTGGTGGAAATAATATTAAAGGATTCACAGATTCTTTTACTTTTTAAAACTATTACTGTCCCTCTTGGACTATTTATGTAAGTCAATTGAGGTGGGTTATACAAGGGTGAGCTGCTCGTGCTGAAACATTCTTAGCTTATATAGCGGCTGCAGGAAAACGGTATCCTCTGCTCGCTTGCTTCTCATGATGCTAAAATAAACCCACAATGGCTGATATCTTGGGCAAGGAGTCTGCTGCCAGAGTTCTGGATCAAGCAAGGCTCAGACCATGTGCTGCTATATTAACATCAGTACCACGGTCCCTGAAATAAGAAGGTTTTGCCTCCTTCTTCATAACTGATATATAATATATTTCCACACTGACGTACAAGACAGTACAAACATAAAGTTCAGAGCTGTAGGCCAACTGCTAGCTTTTCATGTGACAATATACACCAGTATTCCTCTCCCTAATGGTTACAACGCCTCTGCAATTCCAGCGTTAATCCCTTCTATACAATAGGATAGGTGTCATGTTACATATGGCAATCCAATATATCTATCTGTATAGGCAGTTATACTCCTCTCTGACAATCTTTACAAGGTGGAGCATTATCTAGGCTTTGCCTCATGTTTGCTACTGAACCCCCCACATACAGACATAATTTATCATTTCACATTCAATTTTCATATAAAATATATTTAATATGTCTAGCTTACCACAATTCAAGGAAATATTAAACAAGTATCGTTGGCTGGCGATGAATTCTGGCACAATTTTGATCTGCCGCTTTCCAGGCTTTTCCTTTATTAGAAAATTCTTAGCCTGTTCTCAACGTACTTGATTTTCACAAGATTTATTTTCAAAAATGGCAGTGAACTGACGCTTCTATTTGACCATATCTAACGTTCTAACCAATCAGGCCATGTTTACACGAGCCTGTGAAAAAACTATCCATCCTATCCGTTGCCATTAACAACAATATTTGTATTTGCAGTTAGACCAATAAGGTTTCGCCTTACATTTTATCACAGCCAATCAAATCGTATCTAACTTGTCGGCCTCATTTCCCCCAAAGCAGTGTTTTCCAAACATGCCATAAAAAAAATAAGCAGATATGATCTTGTGCTGTCAGTCAACCCCACTATAGTATTTTGGCTATAATTTGTTAATTAATAGACTATTTGCGTAACACATAACATATTCTTTGTCAGCAAGTCCTAAGGTACAAGAATATATAAGTTTAATGGGGCTAAGTGGCTTCGTTCAAAATATGTATTTTTCTATGATAGTCAAGTATTTGCTGTTACCACCTGTTCACTTCCATACTATGGGATGTCTTCTGTACTGTCAGACTAATGTCAGGAGCTTAGACATAAAACAGTAGAATGTCAGGTTTCCCAATAAGACTTTAAACCTGTTTTCAAAACCTAACCTCGTATCGTTAGTGTTTTTTATCACTGTTTATTTGAAAAAATCAGGCCTTCATGCGTTTCGCGTGTGATTGGCGTTCACTTTTTAATCGCGAGACGACGTAGTATTATTGCTTCGCTCCGTCTATCCTTTCCCGTCTCTGCTTAGCCCGTCTGTCTTTTTAGGTCAACTTTGTGTGTATAATTTCATTAATGTAGTATTTATATCTAGGTCATTATGCAGTGTGCCTATCAAGGTCGTCTAAGAAATACAGTACCAGTTTTATTTTTAGAAACGCGTGTAGGCTTTTGCGTAGAGTTTATGCAGACGAAATAGAAAAAGGAGGGTCTCTTGTTCAGCCATTATGGCGTTCCACAACGCAGGCGTACGCTATTGGGAAAGCACTGGTCTTTCATCATTCTTCTTTCTATTGTATTATTTCGTTCGGCTTTACATTTATGTTCTAATTTATATATGGGTATTTAGAATTTTTCACTACAATTCTCCCCACTTAAAACAGACATTATATGTCAGTCTCTAATTCTATATACACATAGATAAATTTCTATATATTTCTGGTGATTACCTTGATTCTCCAAGTTCTTTGGGTCAGGGGTCATGTTTCCCTGATGGACTGTGAGTGGTTTATGGCGGACTCTGAGGAGACAACGGAAAAGAAGAGCCATTGTTCCCACAAGGATGTCACTGCATGAGACTGATGCCAAACTGTGCATGTGACTGATGCCAAACTGTGCATGTGACTGATGCCAAACTCACAGGTCTCTTGGGATTCCCCAAGAATTCTAATTCTTTACATCCAACGCAATATTTGGTTGGTCGGGCTGTCAAATTCGCTTCTCTAAGTCGATCAAACAACATGTTCAGAGAGTCAATGTGTTCCTCAAATGTTTCTGTCGCTATAATGATATCATCCATGAAGTTTGTTATACATGGATTATTCAGAGGATCCAACAATTTTCTCATCATTCTAGAGAAGACACTGGGCGCATTTTTCAATCCAAATGGCAATCTGTTAAATTCATAGTGTCCCTCTGAGGTACTAAAAGCTAGATAAGGTCTAACCTCAGGCTTTACTGGAATCTGATAGTAGCCTTTGCTCAGATCCACCTTTGAGAAATATTTAGCTTTATTCAGCCTTGCAAACAGCTGATTTGTATCCGGCAATGGATCCACCTGACCTTCTGTGATAGCATTCAGTCTCCTGTAATCTATAAAGAGTCTATGTTCTCCAGAGGGTTTTCTCAAGAGCACCACACTGGAACTATACGAAGATTCACTATGTGAAATAATTCCTTCCTTTAACAAATAGTCTATCTCTTCCTTAAAAGCTTTCTCCTTAGCGAAAGGAATCGAATATGCTTTCATACATACAGGTGTTGGGTCTATAAGTTTCATATCATATTCCAATAAGTTTGTATGCCTCGGACGGTCCGTTAGCACCTCTGTATGATCATCTAGAACCCGTTGCACTCTCTCCTTCTGATCTTTCGTTAAGTGTGTACTGATTTTCACCTGTGCAGCTGTCTCACAGGGGGGTAATGGATATTCAAATGATGAAAGTGGTTCCTTTTTCATCTCCATGGCGATGGACAAGGTCAACAAGTGTGTCTCTTCCTGATGTTCTCTTTCCAAATATTTCTTCAAGAGATTCACATGATAGATATTTTCTTTCCCCTTCTTATCTATCTTATAATTTGTTTTAGACACCTTCTCTAGAACTGTATATGGACCTCGCCATCCAATTTGCAACTTATTCTGGCTACCGGGTAGAAGAAGCAGTACCTTCTCTCCCACAGCCAAATCTCTGTCTTTAGCTTTCTTGTTGTAATAGGCAGCATGCTTTTTCCTGGCTTGTCTCAAATTTTCATTGGCAAGTTTCCAGCCAGTTTTTAAACGAGTGGTCAGCTCATTCACATATTGGTATGATGATGTAATATTTTCCTCTGCCTTTTCATCAGTCCACGTTCTTAACAGTCTACATATGGACTTTGAATATTGTTGACCTGTTTTTACAGGTACCGGTATGGTCTCTTCCACTAGAAGCACTGTAGTGATGATTGTTCGTCCCAGAATCATCATTCACAAACCGACCACTACCAATTTTTTTCTTGGGGCTCTCTCCCCACTTAGAATTCTTGATGAGAGATTTCCTCTCTACATCTTCTTCCTCCAGTTTACATAAGTCCGATTGAGGGATTTTCGGCTTATCCTGGGGTAAGACATCTTTTTGCACTCTCTGCATAGTGGCCATTGTAAAACAGTCAATTGAAGATTGTCCGTGAAAAGGGGCTTCCCATTCCACTCGGTCCACTTTAGTATTCTTTCTATTGTCAGGCCTACGTTTGCCCAGTGACGTGTCCAGGTCCTGATCAATGTTCCCACTTGTGGGTGTTCCCTCATGTGCTATGCTACACCTTTCTACAAAATTCTCAATGTCCCACCTTGCCTTGGGCTAATAATAATTTTGAGCTACCTTTTGGATGATGGTACCTATCTTCTCATGGTCCCCATCTTTTTTCACATGTAAGCTCCTTATTAACTCTGCCCTATACTTTTTAGGAAGTACCAGCTGTCCCTGACCATTGGATCTAGTTCCGGCCTTCCTGTACATCAGTTTGTTCTTCATATAGAAGTCTCCTTTTCCTGGAGGTGTATGACAATTGGACAATTTCCTAAAACAAGGCTTGAGGGTCTTAACCCCAGCCTGCGCCTTCCTCATCTCATCTGGAGTGGTATCTATCAGAATATCCTCCTCCTTTCTAGAGGTCGACCTGACCTGAAGGGTGGCCATATGCACAGGTTTCCTTCTACAACGGTCAGTATCATGATTGTCCATCCGACAATTGGTACACCACCTCTTTTTTTGGTTGAAAGATTTTCTTTCATCAAATTTCCTTTCATCGAATTGTGGGGTTTTATTTTTATTATCATACCGTGGCCTATCAAACTGGTGCTTACCTTTGTTCTGATCTCTATGATCAAATTTATTAAAATTTTGTGGTGCCTTAAAATTGTCTACCTGTTTCTTTTTATTACCTGTTATCTCTGCTTGAGCTGCCTGATATCTTTCAGCAACATTTAGTAACTCACCCAGCCTCTCTGCACCTTGTTCCATGAGAAACTTTCTCAGGTCTGGAGCCATGAACTCCCTTAGCTGCTCTATAAGGATCATTTCCTTAAGATCTTGGGTTTTCCCCAGAGCCGTCCATTTCTCCAAGTATGTCTCTAACCGTGCAGAGAACTGGTGATATGTCTCACCTGACAGTAGTTTAGCATTCCTAAACTTTTTTCTATAAAATTCTCCATTCTTTTCATATCTTAGCAACAGAGCCTGCTTTAACATGTCATAATTGTCTTGGTCATCTCTGCTCATCTTGGCAAAAACGTCATAAGCTGTACCCCGAAGCCCTTGTGATAACTTTAAGCTCCACCTTTCTCTCTCTAACCCATACGTGGTAGCTAAAAGTTCATATCTATTTAGGTAACTCTCTATGTCATCGTCTTTCTCAACAAAATGATCTAAATGAAAACTCATAGCTGAGGTTGAGGCTCCCTGACTAGCAGTAGCATCAGAGCTAAAGAGACTGGCACCATTTTTAGGAGCATGGCCTTGAAATTCCAACTCCCTTAGTCGTAACTCGTGCTCCCTTTGTAATCTCTTATCTTCTGCTTCCCTCTCTGCAGCCAATCGCTTGTCTTTCCTTTCAGCAGCCTGCCTTCTTTCCTCTGCTTCCAATGCCTTAGCCTCCTTGTCAGCCTCAATCTGCAACCTCTTAATTTCTTTGTCAGCTTCTAACTTTCTTTCAGCTTCTTTCTCTAATCTTTTTTCTTCGCGTTCAATGAATTTGTCACATTCAGTTGTGACATAAGCAATCATAATTTGCCCGTCCATTCCCAATTCTTTAGCAGCCTGCACAGCAGCAGATCGAAACTTTGTAAGGTCTGCCATTTTCTAACAGGCAAATTTATACAATGTTTAACTAAACAATTCAATCTATGACTAATTATACTAAGGACAACCACAAGCACTGAGAGCTCAACCTTATCTATTTTCCACCCAAGAGTACCTTTTAAATTTGTATTATTCCATGAAGTGAACTCCCCCCAATATATGTGCTAGGAGAAGGTTCAAAATCCCGGCTTAGCCCCCAATATATGTGGTAAGTTAGGATATGTAAATATAGTTATAGGGGACTTAGTGTACTGACTGAGATCAGCTGTGAAGGTATCTGTATCTAATAAGTTTGGTGTGTTACAGATGACCTTACTTGCTACCACATTTAGACCTCAATCAGACTTATTCTTGAATTTAGTGATGACTACGTTTAATGTCTAGGGTTATGATAGGGATGTAGTGTAATTCACAACAACCAACAGACAGATAAACACCTAAGTTAAGATCCTCAACAAATTGACAACAATATGACAGTCACAAACAACTAACACTCTAAAGATTATCTTATTAAGTCAAGGGTTAAATTTTAACAAATGTATTGAATTTTTTTCAATAAATAGATATCCTGATCCTACTACACAGTGAATCAGGAATCACATTCAAATGTAAACACAATGTTTATGTACACAATTTTATACAAAGGATCTTTGTCCCGACATATAATATTATTATAATATGAGTGTAATGTTGTGAGGTAGTATTATGAGGCAATACTGGCTGTTTGAGCTAGGTTGTTGGTTGTCATCACGACTTCATGTGTTTGTTACTGGTGGAAATAATATTAAAGGATTCACAGATTCTTTTACTTTTTAAAACTATTACTGTCCCTCTTGGACTATTTATGTAAGTCAATTGAGGTGGGTTATACAAGGGTGAGCTGCTCGTGCTGAAACATTCTTAGCTTATATAGCGGCTGCAGGAAAACGGTATCCTCTGCTCGCTTGCTTTTCAGGATGCTAAAATAAACCCACAATGGCTGATATCTTGGGCAAGGAGTCTGCTGCCAGAGTTCTGGATCAAGCAAGGCTCAGACCATGTGCTGCTATATTAACATCAGTACCACGGTCCCTGAAATAAGAAGGTTTTGCCTCCTTCTTCATAACTGATATATAATATATTTCCACACTGACGTACAAGACAGTACAAACATAAAGTTCAGAGCTGTAGGCCAACTGCTAGCTTTTCATGTGACAATATACACCAGTATTCCTCTCCCTAATGGTTACAACGCCTCTGCAATTCCAGCGTTAATCCCTTCTATACAATAGGATAGGTGTCATGTTACATATGGCAATCCAATATATCTATCTGTATAGGCAGTTATACTCCTCTCTGACAATCTTTACAAGGTGGAGCAATATTTAGGCTTTGCCTCATGTTTGCTACTGAACCACACACATACAGACATAATTTATCATTTCACATTCAATTTTCATATAAAATATATTAAATATGTCTAGCTTACCACAATTCAAGGAAATATTAAACAAGTAACGTTGACTGGCGATGAATTCTGGCACAATTTTGATCTGCCGCTTTCCAGGCTTTTCCTTTATTAGAAAATTCTTAGCCTGTTCTCAACGTACTTGATTTTCACAAGATTTATTTTCAAAAATGGCAGTGAACTGACGCTTCTATTTGACCATATCTAACGTTCTAACCAATCAGGCCATGTTTACATGAGCCTGTGAAAAAACTATCCATCCTATCCGTTGCCATTAACAACAATATTTGTATTTGCAGTTAGACCAACAAAGTTTCGGCTTACATTTTACCACAGCCAATCAAATCGTATCTAACTTGTCGGCCTCATTTCCCCCAAAGCAGTGTTTTCCAAACATGCCATAAAAAAAAATAAGCAGATATGATCTTGTGCTGTCAGTCAACCCCACTATAGTATTTTGGCTATAATTTGTTAATTAATAGACTATTTGCGTAACACATAACATATTCTTTGTCAGCAAGTCCTAAGGTACAAGAATATATAAGTTTAATGGGGCTAAGTGGCTTCGTTCAAAATATGTATTTTTCTATGATAGTCAAGTATTTGCTGTTACCACCTGTTCACTTCCATACTATGGGAGGTCTTCTGTACTGTCAGACTAATGTCAGGAGCTTAGACATAAAACAGTAGAATGTCAGGTTTCCCAATAAGACTTTAAACCTGTTTTCAAAACCTGACCTCGTATCGTTAGTGTTTTTTATCACTGTTTATTTGAAAAAATCAGGCCTTCATGCGTTTCGCGTGTGATTGGCGTTCACTTTTTAATCGCGAGACGACGTAGTATTATTGCTTCGCTCCGTCTATCCTTTCCCGTCTCTGCTTAGCCCGTCTGTCTTTTTAGGTCAACTTTGTGTGTATAATTTCATTAATGTAGTATTTGTATCTAGGTCATTATGCAGTGTGCCTATCAAGGTCGTCTAAGAAATACAGTACCAGTTTTATTTTTAGAAACGCGTGTAGGCTTTTGCGTAGAGTTTATGCAGACAAAATAGAAAAAGGAGGGTCTCTTGTTCAGCCATTATGGCGTTCCACAACGCAGGCGTACGCTATTGGGAAAGCACTGGTCTTTCGCCATTCTTCTTTCTATTGTATTATTTCGTTCGGCTTTACATTTATGTTCTAATTTATATATGGGTATTTAGAATTTTTCACTACATCTGAATAGGCTGACCAGTGTCTTGGTTTTGCCACTTATCTTCTATGTAGAAATCAATCACTCTCCCGCGATGGACTAACACGTCTGTGATTGCCAGACAGTAGACGCTGGGTATCTGGCTCCAATGACTTTAAGAGCACTTGCACCTCAGAGTTCAACAGAGATGGATGATTCATGCACTTCTTGTAGTTTGCAGGATAAAACCTGGAATACAAATAATCACAACCCCTGCATGGTCCAGCACTATTCTGTCCATACACACAATGGACATAACAAACAGTGTCAAACATTGTGCTAACATATGCACAGGACAATTTAATTCAATACAACTCACAGCAGTTCACTGTGAGTACACTTTGCTTATAAATCCTAAGTTAGATCCAGTTGTCCATGATCCGCCTTCATACAATGATTTGGTCTAGTATAAAGCACTAAGTAATACCTTGATCAATTCCTTAAAACAATTTCTGTCATCCTTCCTTATGTTCCTGGTAAATGTTTCGTTCCTTTAAGAAATACTCCTTCAAACACTTTGTCAAACTTACAGACGTACTTTGGCCATCATTCTCAATTATTCTACACATTTTACAAGGCTGTCTTTCGTCTTCAAGAGTTTACACATGCTACACACTTCCTAACGCACAAGTGGATTAATCACAGGAAAATTACATAATTATATATATATATATTATATATATATATATATATATATATATATATATATATATATATATATATATATATCATCATCATGTGACGTATTCTTTCCAGAACGTTGTCTCCATTACAGCTGCTCTGAACGCATCACGATTCTGGGCAAGTCGACCTGCATCAGCCAAAGACAAGTTCAGACTCTCTGTGATGTCCTGGGTCCACCGTCGTCTAGGTCGACCCCTTCCCCTTTTTCCAGGGACCATGCCTTCCATCACTGTTTTTTCCAGACTATTATGTCTTTTTATATGACCGAAAAAATTTCAGCTTCCTTATTGCGATGGTATTTAGGAGCCAATGTTCCTGTACATTTAGTGAGTGCAGTACTTCTCTGTTGGTCTTTTTTTCTGTCCAGGGTATTCTCAACATCCTTCTGTAGCATTTCATTTCGAATGATGTAATCTTTTTTGCAACTGTTTTATTGAGTGTCCAAGTCTCGCAGCCGTATGTTGCTACTGGGAATATACATGCTCTGATCAGTTGTAACTTTGTTTCTTTGCTTGTGCCTTGCCATAGGTTTTTCATCTGTATTAGCTTATGTGAAGCAATTGCAAGTCTTCTTTTAATTTCTACTGCACAGTCGCCAGAGCTGTTAATGATTGATCCTAAGTATTCGAATTCATTGACACTTTCCAGTTCTTCGTTATCAATTTCAATTTCTGGTTTGGTCTTTACTTTGTCTGTTGTCAATACTTTGGTCTTCTTGGTGTTTAGGTATATATATATATATATATATATATATATATATATATATATATATATATATATATATATATATATATATATATATATATATATATATATATATATATATATATATATATATATATATATATATATATATATATATATATATATATATATATATTCTTACCCTCAGGCAATACATACAAGCTGTAACAGGCTGTTAATGGGCATCTGGGTCTGCCAGGCAGATGCGGTTGGCAAAGGTACAAAACGTTTACACTTTTACCGCTTTCTTCTGTTCAGCTGTATTTTTTAAATGTTGTGGCCTCAATTTAGCCAAGGGCAAGGTCTTATATACTAGTATCGGATGGCATGGGGCAAAAATTGTGTTAAAAATCTCAAAATGAGGCATAATTTTGCCTTCTGTTCAACTAGCAAAATTTTTAATATTCATTATCTTTCTTATTTATGGGGCGCTTTTGTCATTTAAAGCTTGAATTATTCTATGAATTATTCCGTATTGATCTATCTACTAATTGGTTAGTTTGCAAAATGCATTTTAATATATGCATGCTTTAACTAGCTAAATTGGGACTAACCTGATGTAACGAAGCCCTTTCCCTCGATATTTCTATCTTACTAAAATACTATTCGAGAAAGTTTTTACACCTACCTCTAGCGTAACATTCCCGTTGTTGAATTATATAATCCTTTCCGCTGATACTTCTTTATTATTTCCAAAATTAAATGGCACTGTACCATCGGTTACACAAAATGGGCCTCTATGTTCAAGCCTAGTATGTTTTACAACACACACCAAGAATGACGCGTTTTCATTGGCCAGTTTATCAGAGAGTTCTCAACATATGGCGTGCAGTATGGTCCGATTTACTCCTAAGTGTACAGAAAACCGTGTTGTGAGACAGACTAAATCACGACAGTAAGTATATTTACAAAGGATGATTGTATACTTAATTAATTAAGAAAAAGTCCGCATTGGATCTTCCAATTGAATTTATAAAAAAGTCTTCCACTGTGATGTTACACTAGTCTTTAGCTATTTTTAGAATCACCTAGTTGTCATCATTAACATTTTGACTACTTACTTATGTCACTGGAATTGGTCATAATCATACTCAACTTCTGAGTAAGCAATGTTCTTGGTAGGATCGACACAACACACTCGTTCTGATAATCGTCACTTTAGCCCACCCAAGACTGAGGGGGACTAAGGTTTTGGTATATGTACAACCACTGGGCTCCTGTGAGGTACCAGGCAGCTGGATTGACTGACCACTCGACTTCAGGTTTGAAGACTCAAATAAAAACCTGTAACAAGGAACGATATATGGCTAGACTGTGTCGTGGAACTCACATATCCCCTAGTGTATATGAGATGAGCGTGTCTCAGATGTATGCATGTCTGATGAATGATACATGGCTCAGTATCATTCAACAATATCGAGACAAGACAAGTGTCTACTGCAGAACATTTTCTCAAATAATATAATACATGAAGAAATCAAATTAATATGTTCATATGGGTATGATGCAACCATTTCCTTCCATATATAAATCCCAAGTCAGTGATGTACTTACTGGTAGGTTATAGGGATCCAGACAAGGACTATAATGAGTTATAATAGTCCTGACAAGGACTTGTTAGGTTAGTCCTGACAAAGACTGGTTGTATTAGTCCTGACAAGGACTGTGGAGGTTATACTGTTGGTTTCCATCTTCAGCAAGCATACCCGTACATACAAATATTAGGTCTGATACACTCAATTCTTAAATAAAACCTGAAATAAAATGATATTAATCACACAAATATCTATAGTAATTCTACATTCCCTCTAGAATCAATATAAGCTCAGTGAAGACTGTATTTGGTGAAGCAATTCTGCACGGCATACAGATAGTAAAGCATTAGGCCTGGGCAGCTCTCTTCTTCAGTCTCTCACTCTAGCTTGTCTAGTGTTAGTGTGCAATTTTAAATGTTGTTGTTGTTTTGATGCGTTGATGGGTGTAGAGCGGGCTCTTATCATCTGTCCATTCTTGCCTCTTCTCATTCCATCTTGGTCTACCCTGTTCAACCTGAAAGTTGGTTATAATTGGGGTATTTAGTGTCATTTTATTTTCTAGTTTTGTATTCAATTTAAATATCTATTTGTCTTTTACGGTTGCTGATTTTTATTTATATTAGTATTTGTAAATTTTATTTTCTCTTTTGTGTTGTTTATAGATAACTATTGTCCTTTACACTTGGTTTTAATTTGTATTGGCATTTGTTCTTTTTGAGTTGTTGCCCTATTTTTTTCTATACCTCGTTGTCTTTCCTTGTCCTATGAGTAGTTAGTTTTTGTTAATGCTTTGTTAGTTCTTGCTGTTTAATTTTTATTTAGTTGGATGTTTTCCCTGAAGTACTAACCTTATATGTTTTCCTTTGTTTTATGTATATATCTTTTAAGTATTGATTGGGCATCTCTTGGGGCATCTATACTTAAAACCTTATCACCTGTTAAGTCTATATTGTGATTTCTATAGTAAGTTTTTAATTCAAGCCTTTGTTGTTCATACTTTTTACAGTGGATCAGGTAGTGGTCTATGTCATTCTCTTCCTGACATTCTTGGCAGTGTGGTTCTTCTATCATAAAGTATGCTGCACCGAGACGGAGACGCCACAGTTTTTTGTTCGATGGTATCTTTAATTCTTCTCTGACCTGGCATGTCCTCGTTGGTTCATTTAGCAGTTGGAACGAATGTCTGCCTTTTCTACTTTCCTTCCATGTTGTCTTCCATTCCTCGTTTATAGTTTCCTTCACTTGGCTCTTGATCTCTGACCTTCCCAGTCCTGCTTTTATATTGTTTTTACTTGTTCTTCCATTCTTGGCGGTCTGGTAGTTAGTTTTTGTTAATGCTTTGTTAGTTCTTGCTGTTTAATTTTTATTTAGTTGGATGTTTTTCCTGAAGTACTAACCTTATATGTTTTCCTTTGTTTTATGTATATATCTTTTAAGTATTGATTGGGCATCTCTTGGGGCATCTATACTTAAAACCTTATCACCTGTTAAGTCTATATTGTGATTTCTATAGTAAGTTTTTAATTCAAGCCTTTGTTGTTCATACTTTTTACAGTGGATCAGGTAGTGGTCTATGTCATTCTCTTCCTGACATTCTTGGCAGTGTGGTTCTTCTATCATAAAGTATGCTGCACCGAGACGGAGACGCCACAGTTTTTTGTTCGAAGGTATCTTTAATTCTTCTCTGACCTTGCACGTCCTCGTTGGTTCATTTAGCAGTTGGAACGAATGTCTGCCTTTTCTACTTTCCTTCCATGTTGTCTTCCATTCCTCGTTTATAGTTTCCTTCACTTGGCTCTTGATCTCCGACCTTCCCAGTCCTGCTTTTATATTGTTTTTACTTGTTCTTCCATTCTTGGCGGTCTGGTCTGCCAACTCGTTGCCAGCAATACCTATGTGTGCTGGAACCCACACTAGCCTCACACTACATCCTCTGTTCCCTAGTGATGTATTAATTGCTAGAATTTCTTCCTTTATGTCTGGCCGGCTACATTTACCTGGGTGTTCTAGTGCTTGTAGTGATGATAGTGAGTCTGTAAATATCGTAACAGCTTCTGGTGGGTTATCTTCGATTATTTCTAGACTTGTAAGAATTGCTACCATCTCTGCGGTAAAAATCGATGCTCCTTCCGTTACACTGTAGCTCTTTTTTATTCCCCATTACAACTCCAACACCTAGTTGCCTACTATCACCCTTGGATCCATCAGTGTAGACAGCCAGACTTTGTTTAGTTAGTTGGTCTATGAACTTTCTACTTATCATTTTGGCTTCCTTATCTTCTATGTTTTGTTTGATCTTTTCAGTGAGTGAGTAGTCTATGATTGGTGTTTTTAGTTCCCAGGGTGGTATTTTGCTTCTGTATTTATTACTATTTTCAATTGTGTTTGATAGTTCTTTGAACTGCGTTAGGTCTTCTATAGTTCTCCACCCTGTTGGATATCTATCTTTATTTAAGGGGACGTCCCATACACTTGGTTGGTTTTTGACAAATGCTTTATGTCCTGGGTGGGTCACTTCTTGTGCTACTTTACTCCAATAATTTAATCTTAGTTCTTTCCGTCTTAGACCAAGGGGAGGTATGCCGAGAGCTACTTCTAGAGCTTCTACTGGTGTTGATATAAATGCACCTGTAATGGTTCTCATGGCTGCATTTTGAATCCTGTCCAGTTCTGCTTTATTAGAAGCTGCAGCTGAGTCATAGACTATGCTGGCATAATCCAGTTTCCCCCTGATGAAGGACTTGTAGAACATAAGCATTATTTTATTGCTGGACCCCCATCCATTACCTTTTACAATCCTTAGTATATTTAGGGGTCCCCTACAGCTTTCTACCAATTTGTCTATATTTTAATTATAATTTAGTTGTTTATCTAATGTTATGCCCAGAAACCTTGTTATTGAGGAGGTACATATTTTTTTTCCCTTAATGGTTATATTGATTTTGTTATTTTTTTTTTTTAAATTTCCTTTGCTGAAAATCATACCTACTGTTTTGCTTACATTAATTTGGAAGCCCCAACTTTTCATCCACTCTGAAACTTTGTCTATTTGATTTTGAAGTTTTTTGTAAACATGGTCCAAGTTTTTTCCAGATCGCCAAATGGCACAGTCATCTGCAAATTGTGATACTGCATTCTTTATGTCATTAAATTCATCTGCTAAATCATTTACAGCTATAGTGAAAATTGAAGGAGAAATAACTGATCCTTGAGGAATCCCATTCTGTTGTTCATATATTTCTGACCTATCATTATTCAACTGTACAGCAAAATACCTGTCCTGTAAAAAGTTTTCTAGATACCTATAGGTTTTACCAGTTATGCCAATCTTTTTCATTTTGTAAAGAGCTCCGTCTCGCCAGCATTCATCATATGCTCTAGCTACATCTAGAAAGACTGCCACTGTTTTCTCTTTCCTCTTGAATCCTAGCTTTACATCATGTTCTAATCTTACAAGCTGGTCTACTGTATTTCTGTCTGCTCTAAACCCTGACTGGTTTGGGCTATATAACTGTTTTTTTTCTAGGTAGAATTTAACTCTTTTATTCATAACAGTTTCCAGTATTTTACCTAGATGTGATGTTAGGGAGATAGGCCTATATGAACTTACATCATGGGCTTCCTTATTGGGTTTTAGGATGGGTACTATCATCGCTTTTTTCAATGCTTTTGGTATCTTTCCTAAGCTCCAGATTTTGTTATAAAGGGAAGTTATTATGTTTATAGTTCTTTTGGGTACTTTCTTAAGGATTTCATAGCTAAGTATATCTTGCCCTGAGGCAGTATTAGATTTATCTTTTATTGCATTAGTTACTTCTTCCTCTGTTATATCAGCATCTAAATAGTTTGTTTCATCTATCTGGTCTGGTAGTTCTTTTGAAAACTGTATCCTAAGTCTTTCTCTTCTCTCATTTTCTTCCTGTCCAAGACTACTTTTGGCACTGACTTTATAGAAATACTCGGCAAGGGCATTAGCTTTTTCTTTATGTGTTTCTGCTCTCTTTGGTAGTTTGATTGTTGGCATTATTGTTTTCTTATTGTTCCCTTTGATTGCCTTGAGCTTTTTCCATACTTCTCTAATTTGAGTGCTAGGTTTAAGTGACTGACAAAACTCCTTCCAGTTAGTTTCTTTAGCTTTACAAATTATTCTGTTAGATTCATTCCTAATAAGTTTATACTCATCATAGTTTTCTTCTGTTCTGTTATTTCTATATTTTTGTAAGGCCCTTTTTCTTCTCTTATGAATTTCTGTACAGCTTGTATTCCACCAGGCAACTGGTTCTTTATTCCATTGAGTTTCTCTTTTCTTATTAATGTTATTTATTGGTTTAAGGTGCTGTGGCATATTTTTATTTGGTATATATTTTATTGCTATTTTCAGAATTTCATTGGTCAGTGTTTCTGCCCACAAATCAGTATCATCTGATTCCATCTCTTTATATTCCATCACCTCCAGCTCTGATTGGAAAGCTTCCCAGTTTGCTTTTTTATAGTTGAAGGTAGGTTTCTCTGGTTCTGGGTTTGGACTAATATTTTCATTCATGGTTATTATAATGGGCAGATGATCTGAGTTTGTGTCTTGTAACACTTCCCAATTTACATTTGCTAGGTTGTTAGTTGCTATACTTATGTCTATTGCTGAGTCTGCCCTATTAGCTTGTGGATTAATTCTAGTTGCAGATCCATCATTTAGTATTAGTAGTTCATTGTTTTCTATGAAGTCAAGAAGGCATTTTCCTGCATTATCTGCATGTTGTCCACCCCAAGCATAATGATGGGAATTAAAATCGCCTACTATGATTGTTTTGGGGCCTAGTCTGGTGCTTATGGCTAGTATTTCTTCATCTTTAATTGCGCCATCTTTAGCATATACATTTAGAATTGTTAGATTGTTTGGTTCAACTGCTATAGTAACCTGGATACCTTCTATATTGGTTGTATTAAATACTTCCCAGTCTATGATTTTAAATTTTTCGCTAACTAAGACTGCGACACCACCTCCTCTACCTTCTTTCCTATCGTGTCTAAGTATGTTAAAGCCCTTACAACTATATCTACTATTTGGGTTTAAATGGGTCTCTTGAAGAGCATATATATCCGTAGTTCCTCCTATCTCTGCTAGTAGGGGTGCAAAATTCTTTTTGATACCCCTACAATTCCACTGTATAATTCTAAATCTTTCTAAATTGAATTTTAACATCATCTAGTATACCTTTTATTTTGGTTAGCTATCAAATTGCTCTTATTCTTTATTTCCTGTACTTGTGGACCCATTATCAATCAAGTTCTCAAGAAAATCCTCATTTATACTTGTCATTATATCCCTAACTTCTTCCGCTAAGTTTGGTAAAAGTGCCTCAAAATGATTTTTGATAGTTTCTTTGATAGTTTCTTCTATGTTGCTTTTGTTTTCCTGTTGCCTTTTGTTCTTTCTGACCACTTTCCTATTTTCATCCAATGCTACATTCCCTTCTCTCTCTATGTTAATCTCCTGTCTTTCACTTTCCATTCTTTTTATTATTATTTCACTTTCTTCTTTTAGTTCAGACAGTTTGACTAGTATTATTTCATTTTCTTCTTTCATTACAGTCAGTTTAGCTACATCCATGGGAAATTTGGTGCTGTATGGCTTTCACTTCTTGAAGCACTGCCTCTGCACTTTTCAGTGTACTTGTGTCATCCGAGGATGTAGTTGAATCATCTGACTGGTTTTTTGGTACTATTTTATTACTTTCTAGCTTGTTCTTACTTTCTTTTCCCATCTGTGACTTAATCATTTTGACATCTTCTTGCACACTCTTAATTTCTGTTATAACTTTAGTGTTCGTATAAGTATCGTTTTCCTTTAATTCTTTAATGACCGTTTTGAAAGGGGTTTGGGTTGTTATAGCTTCCTTCAGTGCTTTTTTGGTCTGCTGATATACTGGGCAGCCCTGGAATCTGGCGCTGTTGTTTCCTTTGCAATTAATGCATTTTCTGTTTGCGTTATCCTTTTTATAGTCAGTATCTGACTTTGCCTTTTCGCATTGTATGAAAGGGTGTGCCCCCGCACAAAACCTACATACTGCCTTCCCCCTGCAAGTGTGTCGACCATGGCCAAACTTCATGCAGTTGGAGCACTGCAACACTGGGGGAATGAAGGCTTCTGTGTTTTTTTGTGTTTTCCCAAATAGTACCGTCTTAGGGGGTTCCCCACCTTCTGTTGTTATCACTACCACTGGGGTTACGATACTCCCTTTCACTTTTATTCGTTCTATGTGCACCAGCTTTAAATCTGGGTTCTGTTTGGCCAGGTTCTTTAGAACATCCTCATCTGAAAGGGCTGGGTTTACCCCTTTAACAACACATTTTCTAGTTTCTTTTGCAATTTCTATTTCTATTTGGATGTTGTGGGCCAGTTGGATCATTTTTGGTTTGTCCTGAAGTTCTTGTAGTAAATTTTTTGTTTTTCCTGTTACATTTAGTGTTAGTATTATTCCACTCTTGTGTTTTTGTATTTTGGCAATGGCTTTTTTGTCAATGACTTTTTCCAGTATCACCAAGATTTTGTTGTCTGGGAGGGATCGAAGCGTGGCTTCTGTTCCAGCTATTTGTGTTATTTTGACTTTTTGGGGGGTTTCCTTTCGGTTGGAGTGTTCTTCATTTTCTCCTCTGGTTCCATGACTTCTTTTTGTTGTGTTTTCCTGATTGTCATCTTCCCTTGGTCCTATCTTTTTGTTCGCTGTCCTGTTTCCTGAGCTTTCCCCTTTATTGATTCTGCTTTTTGTTGTTTCAATCATGTCCTTTTTTTCTGTTTTTCTGATTTCAGGGTTCGTGGTCCTGTTTCTTTCTGTCCGGTTTGAAGTTTTGTCTTGTTCTAGAGTTTTGGCCATCGTTTTTCTTTCCCCGGACTGTTTTCTGGTTAATGGTGTCATTGGTTATTTTCCCTGTCTTTTAGTATGCTACTTTTTGTTGTCTTTGAATTATACTTTGATGATTGAATATTATTATTTGTAATCTTTGGCTTATTTTGATATGTATATCTTTTCCCCACTACGATTCTTAAATTAAATAGTTCCCTAATACTTAACCTTAACTACAATTGGCCTACTCTAATACTAACAAAAAATATAAATTATTCACCACTTAAAATATGTCTTTCAAAATGGCTGCCTGATCTCACTCAAGCTATTGCCACGTTGCGCTATTTAATTTCTATTATTTTTAACTTCTAAAATTAACTGAAATAAGCTAACACTGCAGATGGATAAAAAATATCTACTTATCTGAGATCTTGGTGCAATTTTAAATGGAGCGCTCCGCCTTTTTATACGTTGAGAGCGGATGCATAAGGGAGCACCTACGATTGGTTCGTTTTGGTCTTCAAAGATTTCATCCTTTCAAGCGAAACTGTGTATTTTCCTTACACACGTCTTCTCTGCACAACTACACTCTTCTATCCATCACTTTCTCCTATACTTCCTTTTATGTCCCCGATTGGGAGCTTCCTTTCCATATGATTGTAATTGAAATTAGTTAGGGCATGTATTTGTTATAAAATATTAAAGTCCAACATCTTGATAGTTTTTGATGTGATGACTAAGTCAAACTTCAATTTCCTTCCTAACTACTCACTCCCTCCAATAGTCCTTCGAAATTCACATTCTTGGATATATCCTCTGAGAAAACAAATCGCTCCTAACACTTTTTAACAACGCATGTGCTTGTAGCAAATAAAATTCCTTCCAGCAGTTAAAACTCTCGATATCTCCATATTGCTTGCCCCTTACAGACTCTTCCCCTTGCGAACGAGAGAGGTGCTGGCGTGTGATTGGCTAGTATCTTTAGCCTTCCAAGAAAAATTCCACACGTTGTAAAGACACTAGTAGAACTGTGTTCGTCTTTTTAATTCATTAACGAAGCGTGTTTTACAATCTTGCTACATTTACAAAAATCGCTACATCACTTATCTAATCTAAGTATTACGTGAGGCCAATCTCTACCAAGGTATTACCTTCTCATAGTTGTTTATTACACCAAAGTCCGGATTAATCTTGGGGTGTCCCACAGTTTGGTGGTATTAAAGACAGCTTTGTCTTACACCACATCAAGCGAGCCGTACTCATTGGTTCATTAAGCCATAAGTACACAACAGTAGTGCGAGCACTAGCCAGATAGTACTGAAGAGCAACAAAGCCATTCATTAAAGCCAGAGTGTCCTTGGTCCAATCAGCCATAATACTCAGTGCCATAGTCGGATAGTATTGAGGCGTATCAAATCCAGACACCATATCCAGAGTGTTCAATATTCATTACAGGCCGTAGTTATTTCAGCATAGGAAGAAGCATAGAAGTGATAATTTGTCTAAGATTGTGTCATAGTGCATATTTTGTTTTATTTGTCCGCAAGCAGTATACTGGTCAATTCATCATTGGCAAGTGTTTGGTAATTATTTGTGAGACCAAGGACTCTTCATCTTGTGATTGACACGGGTTGCTTCCGCTTTGCTCTGCAGTAGTGGTCCAATAATTGCCAAAACTCAAGAATAACTAATGTGGGTCTTCAAAGGCGTCTACCTTCGCACAAGATTACTCTTGGCAGAGTTGTAGATAGAAGGATAATGATGCGTCTACCTCAGTGCAGTGTTCACAAAGTATTCAGAATGCGAGGACAATGCTGCATTGGCTGAGCACCTTAACTCTAGTATCTGCAGTCAACTTTCGTGAAAGATTATGTAATCTTATAATAGCTCGTTCAAGCCCCCAGCTGAGTTACTTCAGCGAATTTCCTCTTATTATTATTTAGTAGCTCTGATTGAATGTATTTAAGAAATTGTCTGAGACATACGGATACAACACATTCAAAATGATTTAATCAACTTTAAATTTGGATAGATATAAGTGACAAATTTAATAATCACTTAGGTTTTAACAGTTATTAAAAATTGAATATTCTTTAACAAAAATTGGTCATCATCATATGAAGTTAATGGGGAATTATATAAGGGGAAGTTTCCCATGGCAGCTTTTATTTTACTACTTAGCTGCCAATGAGGTTTCTGCTCCCGCTGGTGTTTTGGTTCTTCGCAGATAGGTGACTGGATTGCTCACGTCCCTTGTCAAGATTAAGAGTTGCAGCACTTTTCAAGTAAAATCAGGGAGTAACTGCAAAGCTGGTCCCGCGTCTCTAAGACACTTCTGATGATGGTGTCTAGCGTCGACTTCAGGCTACTTATACCCTCACTTGTTCCAGAAATAGTACCCTCAACTGGTACCACCAACTAGTATGGCAAAAGAAGAGAAACGAATACTCTCTGAGTATTGAGTTTCCCGACACATACATATGTGTCCCACTCGTCCTATTCCACCATCACAACTATTTCAGAACTATTACCCTCTCTGAGAATTAATCTTAATCACAGTGGGCGAAAACTATCTTTATATTTTTTCTTCTTCTCTTCTTCTTCTTTCGCCCTGAAAAGGACGGTGGTTGCGTTGTGTCTGTTTACAACGTAGCTGTGATATCTGCACCTTTCGGTCGACACATCCGACTTCTGCACGGCATTTTTTAGGACCGGGTTTGCCTTCCCATTGCGATCCGTGCTTGCTCAGACAGCCTGCACTGCTGCAGACTGTTTCCAGGACCACCACGTGGAGGTGGAGCACGGTCTTGACCAGCTCTGGTTCGCTGGTCCTGACGCAGGCAATCAAGCTATGAGTCGCTGACTTCGGTCTCTATTGCTGCGTCTTGAGGTCCCATCTTTATATTTAAATTGAATAGTTTTATATTTAACTTTATCTGCAATGTTAACAATATAGTTTGAATATGTTTACATTTACATCAGTTGAAAAGGCTGTAAACTGTCGTTATATATATATATATATATATATATATATATATATATATATATATATATATATATATATATATATATATATATATATATATATATATATATATATATAAAAGCTTAGCTTAGTTGTGAGTGTACATTGACAAATATATATATATTACGTTATACATGGAGCGACAAACATTGCTCGTTATACACAGCTAATGTTAACTCACTGAACTCCAACACATAGGCACGATATCCGACGACTTTATGTCACAAACTTTATCATAAACACAATGACACAGGCAGACGCCGCTTTGGCCAAGAATCATAAGAAATGCACAATGTATGAGGTGCATGTGGTGGGTCGATATTACTTATATATATATTTGTGTAGCAGATGTGAAGTCAGCTATGCTAGCTCCTGAGGAAGTTTACCTTTTAACTATATGTCAGGAAACCTGTCTTGCTTCCACCAATGACTACCACCCGCTATGTATGTTATCCCCAATTTATATGTTATAATGTATGGATGTTGTGTAGCTACGTGTCTAGGGTATATGCAATGCATGTGCAGAAAATAACAACAACCACACTTTAAGGTTAATAAACAATTAAGTAAACAACCCCCTATTGAATTTTGGTCTGAACAATTGTTTTCAAATGTATTAAGTATAATTGAGTTGATTCATAAAAAACATTAAGATTAAACATTTATATACAGTTACACACAATCTAGTTTCACTACTAAAGTCCTTTTATTTCTGACTAGGAAGTGTTCTTGTTGTAATACTCTAGTCCAAACTAAAGCACATATTTTGGGGAATCACTACTGTCATCATTTTATTTAATCTGGTTGAAATATCAAATTGTGGAGAATAGTTCAGTGAATTCACAAGGCCCCAAAACACAGGGCTTATCTTAAGATAGGTGTCGAAAATTCTGCGATGTCCTGGTTATAAATCTTCCTCCTCACAGCACTGCTCAGCTTTCAGGATTCAAGATAAGGTAGGGCCCTCAAATCATATGGCCTCGAACAGTTACCAGGGTTGAACAACAACGTGACTGGCTCACTTCAGTTTTCACACCCAGAAACTCTGGAAGTAGAGGATTAATTTCCCCTCAAAATAATATTCTGACCTATCTCCATTTGTAACAGTTTTACAGATATCAACCAATCAAAAATCAGAACATAATACATAAATAATTATTTTCCCCCTCGGGTAGTGTGCTCTAGTATCATTAAATATCTCAAACATATTTTTTTTTTTTTTTTTTTTTTTTTTTTTCCCATTCCTAATACAATATTTATAATTTCATAAATACATTCAGGTAATAACATGGATTACATAAAGATGGCCAGTGATTTTCTGGCTATACTTGAACATTATTCATTAAAGTCTTTTCCCTTATTAATCTCTCTTTATCCCAACTTTTAAGTAAAACTGCAAGGATTTTATTAAGTTCTTTCCCCACAATGATAATATCTTTCTTAGCAACTCGGTGAAACAACACAAAGTTTGATGTTAACTTTACTCTTTATATAAATTTATATGTTCTATTATCTCCCAAAGTACAAGCAAAGCTGTAGGGCTTTTACATGAAGCTATAAGATTATCTAACCCCATTTAATGAGTGTACGTAACATGTTGAAATGGCACTTGTACGACTGGGACTCTCCCCTTCAAATATTCATTCATAATCAATATGGCAAACACATTTTCAAATACAATAATAATTATATAAATGTTGGTCTTACCGAAATATCGAATTTTTTCACTATGTAAGTAAATTACAGGCCATAAATGGTCACACAAGATCTCCTGCTGAATAACAGAACAGCGAAGGCATCTGAACACACTTGTCTGTAAACGTTATTAACTTTACATGTGAAAGTTTAAATTGAAAGTGGCAAGGAACGCTCGTCTTTCTGAGTATTTATTTCACTTTCTTAGTTATGCTCCTCAACCAATCAGGTGACTTCCGTTCCTACGCGTCTATTTTCAAAAGCTAACCTACAATTTTCAAATCAGGAGACACCCCTTTCTATGGCCTCAATATGGCTAGCTTCAGTAAAGAAATCCCAGGCACGTCTTTATATGTCTTCATTCTACCATATCGCTAGTATTATCTAAGTCATGTTAATCCAGAATGAAAATATTTACTTATTCTACCGTTTTGTCATCTAATGCATCAGGTTTCACACTTCTAGCTATTATTTTTACCCTTTTCGTCTTTCCTGTATATTTATTCAAATAACATATTTTTCTTATACAGTAGGCTAAAATATTTAGACTAACGCATATTATATATTTAACAACTAATTAGTAGCATTTTAATCTTCATTTCTAGTCTTTATTTTTCCTATCGCTCGTTTAGGCCATTTAGTTTCAGTTTAGAAATTCAAACAGGGTCTATGCATTTCCCCCGTTCTCTCCCTTGTCTTTTCCAAGAAATACACGATTTCCAACTACACTAACTTTCACGCATGCATTTTGGGTAAGGCTTGCAAGTCTGTAACGTCACATTGGCATTTTCAACTATCGGCGTTTTACGCGTTAACCCTTTAGGAACCAAGAAATAAAACTAGTCTTTTGGTGGTGTGGTAATACCTATGTTATTTTATACCTACAAACTACTAGATGCTATATTTTGATCGGTGAAATATCGGATATCATCACACATCTCCCCACTTAAGAACATGCTTGTAAAGCGAGTTCAAAATCCGAGATTCACATAGATCAAATTAACTTATTTGGCCTTATGACTCCCCTGAGTTTCTTCCAAAGGATGTCTACTCAGAAAATCCGCTCCCACATTCAGCGAACCGGGTATGTACTCAATGGAAAACGAATAAGGTTGGATTAGTAACGACCACCTTAATAATCGGGCGTTTTCATGCTTAGCCTGTGATAAAAATACGAGGGGCTGATGATCCGTTTGGACCACAAATGTTCTACCATAAAGATAGATCTGGAACTTTTTTATAGCCCAGATTAAAGCTAGACATTCTTTCTCACTTGTTGAGTAGTTTTGCTCCGCTTTATTCAGCTTGCGGCTAGCATAAGCGACTGGGTTCAGCTCCCCCTTTTTTGAATTGGACTGTTGCAACAATGTAGCCCCTAATCCTACGTTGCTAGCGTCCGTTCTTACCACAAATTCCTGAGTCAAATCAGGCAATTTCAAAATAGGCTTGCTAGTGAGTTTCTCCTTTAACTCTTGATACGCCGATTCACATTGAGCAGACCACACAATTTTATCTGGATTTCCTTTGCGAGTTAAATCCGTTAGAGGAGCACATATAGAGTTAAAATTTTTTATGTACTTCTGATAAAATCCACATAGCGACACAAACGATCTCACGTCCTTCTTGGTCTGTGGTCTAGGTGCCCTCTGTAATTTCTCCAGGTTCTTGGGGTCAGGGGTCATGTTACCCTGATATATCGTATGTCCCAAGAACTCCAACTCTTTACAACCAATATAGCATTTGGTTGGTCTCGCAGTCAAATTTGCCTCTCTGAGCCTATCAAATAGCATCGTCAAAGAGTTAATGTGTTCCTCAAATGTTTCTGTGGCAATGAGGATGTCATCCATGAAATTCGTTATACATGGATTTTTTAGTGGATCCAACAATTTTCTCATCATTCTTGAGAACACACTCGGAGCATTTTTCAACCCAAACGGCAACATGTTGAATTCATAATGTCCATCCGAGGTGCTAAATGCTAAATAAGATCTGACCTCAGGCTTTACTGGAATTTGATAATAGCCCTTGCTAAGATCCACCTTAGAAAAATATTTTGCCTTATTCAGCCTGGCAAACAGCTGATTTGGGTCAGGTAATGGATCCACCTGATTCTCTGTGACAGCATTCAGTTTTCTGTAATCTATACACAGACGATGTTCCCCAGAGGGTTTCCTCAGCAAAACCACACTGGAGCTGTAAGGAGATTCACTGTGAGAGATAATCCCTTCTTTTAACAAATAATCTATCTCCTTCTTCAATGCTTGTTCCTTAGCGAACGGAATCGTATAGGCCCTCATACAGATAGGTGTTGGGTCTATTAATTGCATATCATACTCCAACAAATGGGTGTGCCCCGGTTTATCCGTTAACACATCTGTATGTTCTGTTAGAACCTTTTGAACCTGTTCCCTCTGTTTCTTAGTCAGGTGCTTACTGACTTTCACCTGTACAGGTGTTTCACATGGTTTTAAGGGGTATTCCTGCGAGGTGAGTGGTTCATTTTTCATTTGGGTTGCAATGGACAAGGCCAGTAAAGGTGTCCCTTCCTGGTTTTCTCTCTCGAGATACTTCTTTAGGAGGTTTACATGATATATTTTCTCCTTTCCTTTCTTGTCTATTTTATAATTGGTTCTAGATATCTTTTCTAGAACGGTGTATGGACCTTGCCATCCAATTTGCAACTTGTTACTACTGGCGGGAAGTAAAAGAAGCACCTTCTCTCCCACATGTAATTCTCTATCTTTCGCTTTCTTATTAAAGTATGCAGCATGTTTCTTCCTGGCTTGTCTGAGGTTATCATTTGCAAGTTTCCAGCCAGTTTTTAGACGAGTGGTCAGTTCGTTCACATACGCATATGATGAGGTAACAGTCTCTTCTGCCTTCTCATCGGTCCACGTCCTCAATAGGGTTACATATGGATCTTTTCATGGCCTCCCAAATAGGGTTTCCGGTGCCATTCCGGTCGAATTTCTAATGAACTTTTTATTGGCCTCCCAAATAGGGTTACCGGTGCCATTCCGGGTGAAGTTTTAATGGACTCTTTATTGGCCACCCAAATAGGGTTACCGGTGCCATCCGGGTAAAGTTCCAATGGACTTTAAAATTTACAAATTTATTTTTCATAGCACATGTCCGGTCCTTAATATTGGAAGCCTTGTAATGAGGACGTTTTTGCCTTGTATCATGACTTACAAATCGTCCACTACCAATTCTTTTCTGGGGTTTTTCTCCCCACTTAAAATTCTTGGAGAGATCTCTCTACATTTTCTTCCTCCAGTTCACATAATTCCGACCGAGGGATTGTCGGCTTATTCTGGGGTAGAATTACTCTTTGTACTCTATTCATAGTGGCCATGTTAACACATTCAAGTGAAGACTGGGTGTGAAAAGGGGGTTCCCATTCCACTTTGTCTACATTTTTAATTTTATTTTTAGGCCTAAGTGTGCCCCGTGGCGTTTCTAGGTCCTGATTATTATTTTTCCCACTTGTGGGTGTTCCCTCATGCATTACGCCACATGCTTCTACAAAGTTCTCAATATCGACATTTACGTCGGGCCAATAGTATTTTTGAGAAACTTTTTGGCAGATGGTACCTACTTTCTCGTGGTCACCATCTTTTCCAACATGTAAACTCCTTATTACATCTGCCCTATATGCCTTGGGAAGGACCAGCTGTCCGTGACCATTGGATCCAGTTCCAGCCTTCCTATATAACAATTTATTTTTCATATAATATTCTCCTTTGTTTGGAGGTGTATGGCATTTAGGTAATTTTTTATAACACAGCTTGAGTGACCTATCTTCAGCTTGTGCCTTCCTCATCTCCTCTGGATGAGTATTTATAGGTTCATCTTCCTCCTTCCTTGACTGTGACCTGGTCTGCACTGTTGCCATAATCACAGGTCTCTTGGGATTCCCCAAGAAGACATAACGACATCCCAATATTAGAGGGTATATGGGTTCGTTTATAACTGCTGCTTTGATGATCCCTTCCACATAACGAGTTTTCACCTCTATCCTAGCTACGGGAAGTGTCATGGTTGCTATATCCTTAGTCGCCCCTTGTATCTCCACTGTCTCTGTGGTATACTGATCTGGGTTCACTAGGTGCGAACTGACGACTGAATCATAATCTAGACCTGTATCATAAAGGCACCTTATGGTGACCCCATTACATACAACGTCCTCACATACTGGGGGGTGATAGGGCTCATGTGGCTTAATAGGTTTTGCCTTTACTCCCTTGTTCCCAGTTTTCATTGCAGCAAAGGTGGAAGGTTTTCTTTTACAGTCATGGGTGTCATGGCCATCCCTCTTACACCATTTACAATATTTCTTTCCCTGGTTAACAGGTTTTCTTTCATTATATTGAGGGTTTCTGTCACGTTGTTCGTACCTGGACCTATCATAATATGGTTTATTCTTGTTAAACTTATCTCTATTGTCATATTTGTTCTGAGGTTGAATTTGGGGACCCTTATTATGATCTATATGTTTCTTCTTTGCTCCTGCCAACTCTGACTGGGCTGCTAGATATCTCTCAGCTACATTTAAAATATCCACCAGTCTCTCTGCACCCTGTTCTGTGAGAAACTTTCTCAAGTCTGGAGCCATGGACTCTCTAACCTGCTCCATCATAACCATTTCCTTTAAATCTTGGGTTTTCCCCAGAGCAGTCCATTTCTCCAAATAGGTCTCTAGTCGGGCCGAGAACTGGTGGTAGGTCTCCCCTGTGAGTAATTTAGCCTGTCTAAATTTCTTCCTATAAAATTCACAGTTTTTCTCGTATCTGACCAATAGTGCATGTTTAAGAATGTCATAATCGTCTTGGTCATCTTTACTGAGCTTGGAAAATACTTCATAAGAATTTCCCCTAAGTCCCTGGGATACTTTAAGGCTCCACTTATCCTTCTCCAACCCATATGTTGTAGCTAAACTTTCAAAACGGCTAAGGAAGGACTCAATATCATCGTCTTTCTCAATAAAAGGATCCAAATGAAACCCCATGGCTGATGAGGAGGCCCCCTGGCTTGCAGCTGAGTCGGAAGTGGATGGGCTAGTTCCATTTTCAGGAGCATGGCCTTGTAACTCTAACTCTCTTAGTCGTAACTCATGCTCCCGCTGTAACCTTTTATCTTCTGCTTCCCTTTCAGCAGCCAGTCTTTTGTCTTCCCTTTCTGCCTCCAACCTCTTTTCTTCTTTCTCTCGTTCCGCCTCCCTCTGTAGACGTTTTTCCTCCTTCTCAGCCTCAAGTTTCTTTTCCTCCAACTGCAGCCTCTTAATCTCAGCCTCCCGATCAGCCTCTAATTTCTTAAGTTCTCTAGCATCTTCTAACATAATTCGTTTCTCCTCCGCCAATCTATCAGCCTCTAATTTCTTAGCCTCCCTAGCATCTTCCCTTTCTCTGGCTATATATTTATCAACCTCTGCTGTAACATAATCAATTAAAATCTGTCCCTCCATACCCATTTCCTTCGCAGTCTGCACAGCAGAAGATCTGTACTTGGCCAATTCTGCCATCTTAATATTCTATCCAATGTGATTTAAATAAACCAAAATATCTAATTAATATCTAATTAACAGGACAACACAGAGCAATGTCAATTCACCAAAACCTCCACTTATTTACTTATTATAAAACTTTGGAAATCCCGGACGAGCCAATCCCACTATATGTGGTGGGTCGATATTACTTATATATATATTTGTGTAGCAGATGTGAAGTCAGCTATGCTAGCTCCTGAGGAAGTTTACCTTTTAACTATATGTCAGGAAACCTGTCTTGCTTCCACCAATGACTACCACCCGCTATGTATGTTATCCCCAATTTATATGTTATAATGTATGGATGTTGTGTAGCTACGTGTCTAGGGTATATGCAATGCATGTGCAGAAAATAACAACAACCACACTTTAAGGTTAATAAACAATTAAGTAAACAACCCCCTATTGAATTTTGGTCTGAACAATTGTTTTCAAATGTATTAAGTATAATTGAGTTGATTCATAAAAAACATTAAGATTAAACATTTATATACAGTTACACACAATCTAGTTTCACTACTAAAGTCCTTTTATTTCTGACTAGGAAGTGTTCTTGTTGTAATACTCTAGTCCAAACTAAAGCACATATTTTGGGGAATCACTACTGTCATCATTTTATTTAATCTGGTTGAAATATCAAATTGTGGAGAATAGTTCAGTGAATTCACAATTACATAAAGATGGCCAGTGATTTTCTGGCTATACTTTTAATTAAAAAACTCTCTTTATCCCAACTTTTAAGTAAAACTGCAAGGATTTTATTAAGTTCTTTCCCCACAATGATAATATCTTTCTTAGCAACTCGGTGAAACAACACAAAGTTTGATGTTAACTTTACTCTTTATATAAATTTATATGTTCTATTATCTCCCAAAGTACAAGCAAAGCTGTAGGGCTTTTACATGAAGCTATAAGATTATCTAACCCCATTTAATGAGTGTACGTAACATGTTGAAATGGCACTTGTACGACTGGGACTCTCCCCTTCAAATATTCATTCATAATCAATATGGCAAACACATTTTCAAATACAATAATAATTATATAAATGTTGGTCTTACCGAAATATCGAATTTTTTCACTATGTAAGTAAATTACAGGCCATAAATGGTCACACAAGATCTCCTGCTGAATAACAGAACAGCGAAGGCATCTGAACACACTTGTCTGTAAACGTTATTAACTTTACATGTGAAAGTTTAAATTGAAAGTGGCAAGGAACGCTCGTCTTTCTGAGTATTTATTTCACTTTCTTAGTTATGCTCCTCAACCAATCAGGTGACTTCCGTTCCTACGCGTCTATTTTCAAAAGCTAACCTACAATTTTCAAATCAGGAGACACCCCTTTCTATGGCCTCAATATGGCTAGCTTCAGTAAAGAAATCCCAGGCACGTCTTTATATGTCTTCATTCTACCATATCGCTAGTATTATCTAAGTCATGTTAATCCAGAATGAAAATATTTACTTATTCTACCGTTTTGTCATCTAATGCATCAGGTTTCACACTTCTAGCTATTATTTTTACCCTTTTCGTCTTTCCTGTATATTTATTCAAATAACATATTTTTCTTATACAGTAGGCTAAAATATTTAGACTAACGCATATTATATATTTAACAACTAATTAGTAGCATTTTAATCTTCATTTCTAGTCTTTATTTTTCCTATCGCTCGTTTAGGCCATTTAGTTTCAGTTTAGAAATTCAAACAGGGTCTATGCATTTCCCCCGTTCTCTCCCTTGTCTTTTCCAAGAAATACACGATTTCCAACTACACTAACTTTCACGCATGCATTTTGGGTAAGGCTTGCAAGTCTGTAACGTCACATTGGCATTTTCAACTATCGGCGTTTTACGCGTTAACCCTTTAGGAACCAAGAAATAAAACTAGTCTTTTGGTGGTGTGGTAATACCTATGTTATTTTATACCTACAAACTACTAGATGCTATATTTTGATCGGTGAAATATCGGATATCATCACAGTGCATAATTGGAACATCATCCAATGGAACGAATTTCATTATACTCAATATACTTTCTACTGTTTACTTTCCTACATACAACTCGCTTTCACTCCCTACATAATCTCTCCTCGCTCTAATCTCTCTCTCTCTAGAATGCCTTCCCACACATGACCCTTTTCACACCTGACCAGTCTTCACCACCACTTCGTTCATAACAACTCAGTCATGCCCGTGAACTCGACATTAGCGCTTACTGCTACTAATGCATTCATACCCACAGTCAAACACTATTCACTCACTTCAACTCACAACTTACATAAACACATCTAGCTCCCACTGGAGCATAAGTACTGACATTCATTCTATAACCGGTTCGTGATATCCACCCCTCCTTTTCTAAGTGAAAAACATAGTTTTTCACTGGATGGGTGGTAGATATCAGGAACCCAACCATCCAAAACGTAAAATTACATGTGTGGGCAACATCTATTGCATAAGTGTGGACACATGCCATCTGCAAATAATCAATAATAGCATGCTGAAAAAAATTACAATAGAAACGAGTTGCTAGAAAAATAGAACAGCAACCGTTTGGCAATAATGATGCAACTCTAATTACCCACAAAAAAGGTGATAGACATTACATCACTGTCATCAAATTCTACCGTACTGGAGAATATCTATTCTATAAACCTTTACTGGATACACAACATGCTATCAGAATATAGCTTATACAAAAAACGTGCAGAATACATTTGGCAAAACAATAATCTTGTACAGGTATCAGACAGTACAATGGAAAGGGTGGTTAAAAAAAAACCAACCAAAAAAAAAAAACTCCCATTTCTAAAGATATGTTTTCATAATCTCAATAAAGAATCTGCAAGAACATTTAATTTACCCTGAATGGAAAAAACAGTGAAGTTGTACTGTTGTAATAACAACGACCATCTTGTCAAACGCGAATTTGGTGATCTGGATGACTTAAGAAAAGTCAATGGACAATGGTCCGTTTCCAGCACAAAATGAGATCCTAACAAATACCTAAAGAATTTTGAAACAGCCCAAATAATAGCTAAACACTCTCTCTCTCTCTCTATAGCGGCATATTGCGTTTCAGCCGGAAGCAACTTCCTGCTGACATACATGACAAGATGTAGAAACCCATCATGATCTTGCATAAGACACGCACCAATGCCCACTGCAGAAGCATCAGTTCTCAGTACAAAGGGCTTAGCCAAGTCTGGCAGTAGAAGAATGGGCTTCCTGGAGAATACAGTCTTGATGTTCCTCAGTGCTCTATCACACTCTTTAGTCCAGACCACTCTGTTCGGCGTGCCCTTTTTGAGTGAGTGATGTCAGAGCTGCCGACAACGAGGAGAACCTGGGGATAAATTCATGATAAAAATTTATCAGACCGAGTAAACTACGTACTTGTTTCTTTGTTTTTGGAGGTTGCAAATTCAAAATTCTTCTAACTGTCTGATCATCATCATCATCAGTTGCCATCTCCACAACGAAGGTTGGCTGTAATGGATCTCCAACGTCTTCTGTCTCTTGTCTTGGTGATGCACTCTGATAGACTCTTTCCTGTCCATCTCTTGATGTTATCTTCCCACTTATAGCGCTGTCTTCCCCTTGCACGTTTGCCTTCAACTCTCCCTTCTGTTATGGTCTTCTGCAAGGTGTTATGCCTTTTTATGTGGCCAAAGTATTTTAGCTGCCGAACTTTGACCTCCCTCATTAGTTCTCTTTTCATACCTAGATTTTCTAGGACCTCCTTATTTGTTTTCATCTCTTTCCATAAGATACGCCGCATTCTTCTATATATCCACATTTCAAGAGCCTCAATTCTTTCTTCCAAATGCTTATTCATCGTCCATGTTTCTGCACCATACAGAAATGCAGAATATATATAACACTTTATGATTCTCAGTTTTAATTTGTGAGATAACTGTTTGGATGTCAGTATATGTTTCATGTTGTTGAATGTAGCTTTGGCCATTCCTATTCTCTTCTTGATTTCTGTTTCACATCTGCCATCTTCTGTTATTATATGACCAAGATATACGTAGCTCTTGACTTGTTCCAGGATTTTCCCATTTACGCTTATCTTTAATGTGGGTTTATCGTCTGTTTTGCTAATTATCATAGTTTTTGTTTTCTCAATATTTATGTCGAGTCCATAGTCATGACTTATACTGTTCACTTGCTTCACTAGTTCTTGTAACTCATGTTCGCTTTTAGCTAACAACACGGTATCATCTGCATATCTAAGGATGTTTATTGACCTTCCACTGATGTTCAGTCCTGGTATTTCCTGTATATGTTTGAAAATTTTTTCGGTGTATAAATTAAATAGGCAGGGGGACAGCACACAACCTTGTCTGACACCTCTTTTTATGTCTATGTATGGTGAATAATTCCTTCCCGATCTTACTGTGGCAGTTTGCTCCCAATAAAGGTTACTGAGTATTCTTATATCTTTTCCATCAATACCTATGTCTTTGAGGCATTCAATTATTTTCTCAAAAGCCTTCTTATAGTAAATGAAGCACATATACATACTTTTCTGGACCTCTGTATATTTTTCTGCTAATATTCTTAGGCAAAATATTGCCTCTCTTGTTCCACTGTTCCGTCTAAAACCAAACTGTTCTTCTTGAATTTCGCTGTCTACTTTACTTTTTATTCTTTACTGTATGATTTTGAGCAGTATCTTAATTGCATGACTTATCAGGCTGATTGTTCTGAAGTCTGAACATTCTGTTGCATTTGGTTTTTTGGGCAATGTTATGAAAACTGATGTCTTCATGTCGTGTGGGATATATCCTGTATTGTATATATCGTTGCATATTCCCAACCATTATTCTACATTGTGCCCATGTAACATTGCAAGACCATTTGTCCACTGTACTATGATGTATTAGGCACTTATCTGTTTGCTGTATGTGATTTGTGTGATCGATAATTACGATATGATTGTTGTATTGAATGACAAAACGACTTACGAAAATCCTTGACTGTAGAAGCAGTTCTATGTTCATGAACAAAATCTCAAACGTGTTGTAAGAATGACTAACTTTAGACAGATTCATTATCAGACGTTTGATTGTATCTATACCAAAGCTCTCCAGAGCTTCTATCACTTCAATTTTTATGTTATCCATGCCTGCTGATTTTCCTTTTTGTATCATATGAATGGCATTCTCTACTTCTGATCTGAGAATGTTTGGGCCTTCATTGGAGTCTGGTGATGGTTTTTTCGTCTGTTGTCCTCGAATAGTTCTTTTACGTATTCTGTCCATCTGTTGATATGTCTTTCTCATCAAGTAATATTACACATTTTTGTTCTTGATACAGCTTCCTCCTTGTGCAAACCGCGACCGATTTGATAATTTTTTTTATTTATCAAAAAAGGTGTTACATATGACCAGCTGGTTTTCTTCACAGAACTGGATAAGTCTGTCTCCTCTATCATTTCTTGTCCCTAATCCATACTGTCCTACTATTTTCTTGTATTTTCCTTTTCCTACTTTTGCATTCATATCACCCATTACTATCAACACATCTGTAGATTTGACTGGTTTAAGTGTGTGTTGTAGCTCTTCATAGTATTCTTCTATTTCTTCCTCGGCTGTGATCTTTAGTTGGTGCATAAGTTTGTAAGATTGATATGTCGAATGGCTTTGCTCTCATCTTTAGTAACATCATTCTGTCATTGTGTGTCCAGTATCCACATACGTATTTCTTTATCAACATTCCTACCCCTCTTTCATGTTTTTCTCCTCCTGAGTGTATAAGCGTGTACTGGTCTCTTGTTATGTAGCCTGTATCCAAAAGTCTTGCCTCTGCAACTCCCAGTATATCGAGTTTCATGTCTGTTGCCTCTAATGTAAGATTGTCAAGCTTTCCTTCTCCGTTTAGAGTTCTAACATTCCATGCTCCTATTTTTAGGCTTCTCCTACTAGTTTTTAGGTGGTCTTTCTCAGAATGCTCCCTTTCAACAGAATTTAAGGAACACTCGTCATTATGTACTTCCTTACTCATTAGAGGAGTTGCCTCTTCCCTGTTAATTTGTACAGTAGATTCTTCCCCAGGGGACAGAGAGTTCTCTACATATCGGTTCTCATCTTGTTGTTGTGATCCCATTACGTTCTGTAGGAAGTACGTGGTAAGGCCCCCAATCTCTTCCACGGTGGCTAGCCATTGTCTTTTTCTATGTTCGACATGCCTCTAGTGCACCACACACTTTGCTGTTTCGCTTTGCGAGCCGTTGATCTTCTCAGATTCCTCCGCCTCACTCACCGTCTCAGTCTTTGTGTACTAGGGATGGACATTCCCTTGAGTAAGATTGCTCCTACTCCACCCATGTAGTTTAGCCAGTCAGCAAAGACTGTTGCCCGGGATGTGGCCACCGCCGTACACAATCGGTATTCGAGGAGCCATACATGAGCTAGATAAAGAGAGGAGAACCAAATAGGATCCTGACTATCCTAAAACTGTCTGATGAACTGGTTTTAAAACATCCTGTCTTACTACATAGCCTAGAAACGTCATCTCATGAAACCCAACCTTAATCTTACTGGGTCTTGCTGTAAGGTGATGCACCCAAATGCATGATAACAGTGACTTCAAACCTTCTACATGTTTATCCCAAGTGTCATGAAACAAACAGATGTCATCAATATATGTGATAACATCCTTCCGTCCCCTCAAAAGCATTCTCATCATTTGCACAAAAGTTGCAGGGGCATTCACCAGTCCAAAGCACAAATGATTAAACTGGAAAAGACACTGAGAGGTACAAAATTCTGTAAGTGGCCTAGCGCCTTCTGCTAAGGGAATTTGCCAATACCCCCTCGATAAGTCTAGTTTTGTAAAATACTTTGCCCCCGCTATTTGGGATAGGATGTCCTCTTGGTTGGGCATAGGTTCCGCATCTATCACTGTGACACTATTCAAGTGGCTGAAGTCTATACATATCTGTAGGGATTTATCCTTCTTCCGCACGATGATCATGGGAAATGAGTATGATGATTCAGATGGGGAGATAACACCTAAGCGTAACATATCATTCACTTCTTTCTCAACTGCGGAAGTATAATGTAGTGGAATAGGATATGGTCTCACCCGGATGGACTCTCCACAGGTCAGTTTGATATCATGCTCAACTAAATCAGTTCTTCCAGGAATATCTGTGAGCACATCTTGAAAATCGCAGAGCAGTGACTACACTTGTTCCTCTAATGCTGTGGGAGAGATGCAGAAACCTCTACATCTCTCCATGACTCCGAAGCAGCCAATGGCAATAGTGGGATGTTTAGTTGACCTCCTCACCTTTCTCTCTATCGTCCTCGATGACTGCTGCACTAGCTACAGTAACTGTACTATCAAGAACAGCGTTCACAACTGGTTCCAGTTCAGTTGGACGTACTAGAATGGTTTTAGCATATTAAAATGGAAAATCTTCTCCTTCCCTCGGACTAATATCAGATAATCTACATCGGTAATCTGTTTCTTTACTTGAAATGGGCCTGCCAGCTCACTAGCAGGTGATTTTCCTTGGTAGGTAACAACAACCATACCTTGCTGCCAGGACTGAGGGATACAGGTTTACTATTCCTATTAGCGTACGCTCTATACCTTGCACCCGATATCTGTAATGCCTCATGCGCTATCGAACAGGATGTAATTATGCGCTCTCGCAAGTCAACGACATACTCATAACTTGAACTGACGCTATCATCAGCGTAATTCCCGGTCAGTAAGTCTCTCAAAATCTTCATGGGACCCCGAGGATTTCCCCCAACTACTAGCTCAACGTGTGAGAACCAGATGCTCTCATGTGGCATCTCCCTGTATGCAAACAAAACCGCCGGTAGGTATCTATCCCACAACTGCGGAAAATCTCCTGTAACTTTACCTATCATTCTTTTCAGTGTTCCATTGAACCGCTCGCAGACCCCGTTGCTCTGAGGATGATATGTGGTTGTGAACACTTAGGCTATGTCTAGCAGTTTAGTTATGCTATTCATCTCTTGTGAAATGAATTGCCGGCCCCTGTCAGACAATATCTCTTCAGGAAATCATAATCTGCTAAATAAGCTCATTAGAGCCTCTGCTATATCCTTTGATGTGATGGATTTCATTGGCAATGAATAAGGCAATCTCGTGCATAGATCAACAAATGTTAGAATAAATCTATACCCACGATCAGACATAACTGGAAGGGGCCCAATAATGTCTATAGCAACTTTCTGAAAAGAGTGAACTTCTAAATTTGTTGCTACTAATAGTGCCTTGGGAGTCCTTCCTTTCTGGCTTGTCTTCTGACACACTTTACATGACCGACAGTGAACCTTCACATCCCTATTGTATCCACGCCAGTAAAACTGGGACAACACTCTACAGCGAGTTATCGCAATACACATGTGAACTGCAAAAGGGATATCATGTGCTGTCTATAACACTGTATTCTTCAATTCCACCAGAATAACCCCCTGCCAAGTGACTGAATGTTGCTCCACAAAGCACCTGATTAGAATGGAGTTCCTAACCACAAACAAGTATCGAGCAGACATGGTATGCCGTATGTTCTTGGACTCAGCCAACCGAAACAAAGGCAGAAGTAAAATGTCTCACCTCTGCATGTCTGCGAAATCAGATGCTGTAATTCCAGCAACCTTAGGCACAAAAGGGATATTAATGGGTTGCGATGTCATAATATTTGCATCATCAGCCTTAGTCTGAGCCCTCGTCATTACTGCATTAGCAAACGAATCATGTCCATTTTCTCACTCCTCAATATCCTGATTGGTGCAATCATGAACCCCATTAACATTTCCAATAATGAGATCAGTGACGGAAGAGTCAAGGACGCATACTCGAACTCTACCGGACAAGAAAGGGGTGTCGATCTGCACAATAGCCAGTGGATTGTATTTGACATTACCACCAAATGTAATGCATTTGGCTATCTTTCCAATATAACAAGTATCCTTAACCAATGTCTTCCTTATGCCAATGGTTATACAACCAGTGTCCCTCAAAACAGATACAGGTTTATTCTCCACAAAACTGGTATGAAAATTTAAAATTGTTCTCATCAACTGATAAAAGGCAAGGCAAAGTGTGGCCCCATATTAAAATAGGCTTGCCATCAGGCTCGAACAATGGTCTGCACCCCTCACACTCCTCGCTATTAAATGTATCAAGGACAGTAGCTGAATTTGCATGTTCGGTGTTTTCCTTTGGGCTCTCTTTCAGACTGTTTCTTATCTCATTATAATTGGGGCAGTGAGAATCCATCTCTTGGCGCTTGTAAGGGCTTCTCCTTGGACCGACATGAGAATTTTTCTTTGGGCTGGCATTTGGACATCTTTGCGGGTTGAATGGACACCTCTCTGGGTTCCCCCACACTGATAAGATAGATGACGCCTTGAGCCACACTTATAACAACCCCTTCTACTGTAGCTTGACCCAAAAGAAGGGTACTGTCTCTTAGGAGAATATCTTCTGTACCCATTCCATCTTCTATTGCCACCATCTGTATCAACGTACCTGTCTAAGCTGCGGGCCCGAGGATGCATGTATGGCTTCTTCTCAATTTTGTCCTGAGCCACACAAACTGGAAAGGTCTCAGCAACTAACTGCTTGTGAATCGGCTACCCATGGTGAGCAGTGACATACTGCTGCCCTAGCTCCGACATAATATTTTTATCTTTTGGCTTTCGTTCTTGTAGAAAAGCCCCTAACTCTGGACTGCAAGATGAAATAACCTTGTCCTGTAGCATGAGGTCAGATAGCCCATCAAAATCTTTGACAATACCTGATAGTTCAATCCACCTATTGAACAGCAACTTGATTTCCACAATAAACTCACTAAAGTCGTTGCTGGTTGTAAGAAAAGCCTCCTTAAATCTATCACGGTACACTTGAGCTGTCAGTCTAAATCTTCAAAGCAGTGTCTCCTTCAAAGTGTCATAATTCATACGATCCTCTACTGGAAAAGCAAATACACTTTGTAAAGCACTTCCAGTGAGCAAATTATTGAGCAGATTGGCCAGTCCTCTTTCTTAACCTTCCAAGATACTGCTTCTTGTTGAAACCTTTCTAGCTAAACGTCCATCATATCAACGTCCTCAACAAAGGACGGGAGTCGCAACTTGAAAGGACGAGTAGACTCCTTAGTAGCTGGTCTAGAATTAGCAGCCTCAAGTTCCAGATTCTTCAAAGTAATTTCTTTATCCGCCTGAATTTCAGCTGTCCTTGTCTCCTCCTTCTTTGCTTCCCTGTCAGCTTCAATTTCAGCTTTCCTTGTTTATTCCTTCTTTGCTTCTCTTTCAGCCTCAATTTCAGCTTTCCTTCTTTCTTCCTTCTTTGCTTCTACCTCAATTGCCAACCTTTTTGCTTCCCTGACAGCCTCAATTTCTAACTTCTTTAGTTCTCTTTAATCACTGCGTTCCCTCTGTTTCTCAATATCAGCAAATTTTGTCTCAGCATCCGCAAATTTTGTCTCAGCCCATAATTCAAGTTCAGCCCCTGATTTACCAAGTGTTTGTGCCATGGTGATGAAATCCAGGAGACTAGTTATCCTGTAATATTTATCCCTAAAATAACTATAAAAACAAAATGATGCAAAGGTGAAAAGAAGTATACCACCTGATATGTCAAATGGTGTCTGGAAATTTTTAGTGGATGCTCCTCCACCTATGAAGAACGTCTGTCATACACAACAGATTTTGAACAACTCTACACACTGGGTGTACACACTGGGTCAATCTCTCACATCAGTCTGAAGGCATTACAAACTGTAATAGACCAAAACAAAATTTGTCTGCTTATGTTAACACAAATGGTATGATGATGATGATTGAAATAATAATCACAGAATACACGACACTACAACAACTGATAGGCCAGTGGAGAGTAAGTTATAGACCAAGAAAGTAAGAATAGAACTTATATTTACACCCAAACCTATCAAACGAACAAAAACAGGATATCGTAAAATAACTTATATACACGGAAAGCAGAGTAAAGGACTAAGACTCACGACAGAAAAACAGCACGAAAAAAAGATTAATATACAAGACAATAAGTAAACAAACTAACAGCAAACACCTAACACCAACAATCGTTCCACAAATTACACGAGGCTTCCCAACTCCCCAAGTCTTAGACAGACTGGGTTCCCTACATCGCAATTTGTCTCACAAAAACCTATTAAAGACAACACAAGGCAAATTTCATTAATGAAGATGGATGGATTGTGCTCACCACTCAAAACCACCCTTATACAGAAATCGAAATTAAATACTACCACACAATATGAACGAAACTAAAACAAAACATTGGACAATGAAGTAGCCCAAGAGCTCTACTCGTGCACCCTGCAGCAAGTGCAAACAGGAATGAATATATCAATATTTAACTAATAACAAGATCTAATATAAAAATAAAAATATTTTCGAGTACACCGTAGAAGTGATAGACAGAAGGAAGTCCAGATATGACGAAGCAAGTGCTAAGAGGAACTAGTATCAAAATAAATTAAGTTTCGTACACCACGTAGAAGTAGCAGACAAGATAAGGTTCAAATATATAACAACGAAATGCTGTTGAAGAAAGAATGAAAAAAAAAGAAAGAAAAAAAACTATTATTACAATAACTGTGGCGTTATAAGTTTATATTATTCCGTTGAGCAATTGTACTCGTTTTTCTTTCATGTGTCTAGGATTATTATACCAAGTGTCCTCAGGGTTCATTACCGCCACAATCCATCTATATAACTGTACTTCCAAAGACCCATATCAACAGGCATGATAGATCAACGTTAAACTCCGTTAACTTTTCCACATTTAATCACATGACACGGACATTTATTACAAGGCATGACAAGTTAGTTAAATTCAGCAATGTTCATAATCCGTTCCTCTTCCATCCCTGACTAGAAATATGTACACATTATTATCTGCCGATCTATTGATCATTCGACACTTCTCGAGTATCTACCATCTGGTAGTAACACACAAGCCGCCCCTTTCAGGGTAAACACAAACTCTGTCCATTTTTCCTCCAAACTACTCACGTCATGTGCACTATACACATAGCTACAAAATCATCATTGTGCCGCACTCATCAGCACTAAAATCTTGTTTAGTTTATGGCTTGTGGCGTGCAATAGCCAGCGCCACATTACCCCCCATCGAACTACTGAAAACATAGTTTTCAGACAGGCAATTATCATATGAAGCGAGATCAAATTCTTAAGATCACCGCTAATGCACTTATGATTACATATCAAACAATTAAATGATATCTATCTAGATTGCAATCAATATTTAAAGAAAAAATAATGTCAGTAATAACAATATGAATAAATAAGTAATTATAAGTGTGATCATCACAGTTAAACAATCTGGTCCGTGTTCGCATAGTGATCCAACTGGCTATATTGCCCATTGTTACAACACCTATGCACTCTCAACCTTGTTACACGTTAAATATGAAATACGTCTGTATTCGAGTTATTCCATAACTCTTAAGAGGGTGTCAGCCAGGACATTGTCCCTTCCCGCTATCGGGAGAACGTCAAAATCGTATCCTTGCATTTGTAAGGACCATCGGGTGAGACGTGCATTGGTTGATTTAAAAGTCTGTAAATATGTGAGTGATCTTTTGTCCGTGAATAATGTGAAATGCGTACCTACCAGGAACTTCTGCAATTTATGTAACGTCCATACCAATGACAATAGTTCCCTCTCCACAATAGGATATCTGGATTCTGCCTCAGATAGTTTTCTGCTAAGGTAAAATATAGGATGGTACTCGCCATCAAAGGTCTGTATCAAACATCCACCGATGCCCTTTAGAGATGCATCTGTAACAACGAGGAAAGGTCGTCGTAAGTCTGGTAGTCTTAGTATTGGACTTTTTGAAAATTTTGTTTTGATGTTCTGTAAGGCATGGTCACACTCTTTGTTCCATATTATTTTGTCAGGCATACCCTTTTTTGTCAGAGTAGATAGAACAGAAGTTAAAAGGGAAAATCGTGGTATAAACCTGTGGTAAAAGTTTATGAGTCCTAGCAAACTACGAACTTGTTTCCTAGTAGTTGGTATGGCAAGATCTAGTACCCTTTTTAGTATAGACTCATCAGGTTGTATTATATGTCGGCAATCTTATGACCCAGAAATGAAATCTCACTAAACCCGATTTCGACTTTGGAAGGTCGAGCTGTGAGGTTATGTATTCTGAGAGTTTGGAGCAAAGACTGTATCCCAGCGACATGCTCTTCCCAAGTATCATGAAAAATGCAAATATCGTCCATATACGAAATGAGATCTGTGCGGTTACCTAAAACGCGACGCATCATGCGTACAAATGTCGCTGGAGCATTCCGTAAACCAAAACACATGACATTGTACTGAAACAATCCCCTAGAAGTGGCAAAGGCAGTCAAAGGTTTTGATACCTCAGCGAGAGGGATCTGCCAGTAACCTTTAGACAGGTCAAACTTGCTGAAGAAAGTGGCGGATGATAGGCGTTGTAACAAATCCTCCAGCAAAGGCATTGGTTCTGAATCGGATATGGTCACCTTGTTAAGGCGACGAAAGTCAATACAAATACGAATTGACTTATCTTTCTTTCGTACCGCCACCATAGGAAAACAGAAAGGTGAATCAGACGGTGAAATAATACCCAGTTTTAACATACCATCCACCTCACTTTCAACCTGATCTCTAACATGTAGAGGAACCGCGTATGGTCGTAGTGAAATCGGAGTGTAATCTGACAATTTGATTTCATGAGTGATAATGTTGGTTCGTCCAGGAAGATCAGCTAGAACATCTTGAAAGGATACCAACAAAGACCGAATCTGATCTCTATGACCTGCTGGTAACTCCGTACAGATTATAACATCACTCCATGTCTCCGAAGACTTGATAGGTGCTACGGGGAACGTGGAAGGTACATCAGGAAAGCTGGTTTGTACCTCATCAACCAAAGCAATAGATGCGTGATGGGTAGGTTGGTTCATGATAGCATCACAAATGAATTGTAACTGAGGAGGACGAGTGATGTATGGTAGGAGCACGTTGACGTGGAATGTTTTTCGTTTACCCCTTATCTCAATGACGTAGTCCACGTCCGTTTTCTTTTCAACTACTTTAAATGGACCTTGCCATGTCACTAGTAGGTGATCTACTTTGAGTGGCAAGAGAACAAAAACATCGTCATTGATTGCGAAAGAAATTAGTCGTCTATCCCGATTAATGCGAGATCTGGTCTTATATTTTGCCAGCTCAGATGCTTCAGTTGCCACCTGACATGCATCAACAAGATGTTAACGTAAGTCTGTAACGTATTGATAACTGGATTTCCCATTATTATTATTTGCCTTAGATTCTATTAATAAATCATGTAAGAGAGACATTGGCCCTCTTGGGTTAGCCCCAAATATTAACTGAAAAGGGGAAAAACCTGTATGATTAGGAACCTCTCTGTACGCAGACAGTACAGCAGGAATGAAACGATCCCATTCCTGAGGATATGATGTAGTCACCTTCCCCAACAATTGTTTTAATGTCCCATTCCAACGTTCCACGACCCCGTTAGAATTAGGGTGAAATCTAGCACTAAGTGAGTGACGGATACGAAGTGCGTTGAAAACATCTGACATCATACCTGACACGAACTGAGCTCCATGATCAGAGAGGATTTCTTCCGGAAATCCGATGCGTGAAAATATAGACAGCAACGCATCTGTTACAGCCACTGTGGTAATATTCTTCAAAGGAATGGCTTCTGGCCATCTCGTGCAAAGGTCAATACATGTTAGTATGTACTGAAAACCTCTGGTAGACCTTACAGATAGTGGTCCTATGATATCAATAGCCAATTTGATAAAAGGACGTACAGCGATATCCGTGACCTGCAAAGGTGCTGATTGATGCGCACCCTTCCGTGCAACACTTTGACATTCAGTGCAAGATTTACAATAAGTTGAAATGTCTTTATTGACACCCGGCCAATAAAAGTGTGTTAGTAATCTATAAGCCGTACGGGAAATTCCCATATGTCTAGCAAATGGTACGTCATGCGCATTTGATAACACTAGTGCGCGAAATGATGTAGGGACTAAAACTTGTTTGAGAATGAAAGAATAATTATCAAAACATCGTATCATAATATTATCTTGAAATTGAAACCAATGTCTTGAATTTTTAGAATGTTTAATAGTTCGAGCATTAGCTAATGGCAATAAATGTCCCAAAGAAGAATATTGTTGTTGGTGAGAAATAGATACATTTTTGTCAATGTACTGACACGTTGCACTGAGTTGTGTGTGAATAGAAGAATTTAATTTACTTGTTTATGCAGCTTGTTGTGTTCTAGCGTTAGCCAAAGAAGGATGATTTCTCTCCCAATTAAGAATATCCTATTCAGAACACTCTTTAACACCCTTTATGTTACCAACAATTAAATCACAACAGGGTCGATCGAGACCACACACTCTAACTGTTCCTGAAAAGAAAGGAGTGTCTATTTCCACATCTGCCAGCGGATAAGATTCAATAGTTCCACCGAAAGTCACGCACTTCACTGAAGTACCCGTGAAACAATAAGGAGGAATTAGTGCCTTCCTTAGTCCAATGGTGGAGCACCCACTGTCACGTAAAATAGAAACGGGTCTGTCAAAGACAAAACCCCTATGTATGTCGAGGGAGCCGGCCCCATCATTTAAAGCCAAAACTGGAAGGGCATGACCGCATCTCAGGTACGTAGTAGACCCAGGTTGAAATAGAGTCTCACATTCTGTGCAATTACCACTATTTTCAAGATCAAAACTACATGCATTTGCGTGAGTGTTGTTGTCAATATTGTCATTATTATCCTTATCAACATTAATTTTACAAGCATGCGCTTGTGATCGTCCTCTACTTTGACTCCTACAAACATGTGTTTCTCTCCGATCCGCTGGACGGTCATACCGATAGTATCCCTTTTTGTCCGTGCGAGAAGAATCATCATGAGATGGTGGTGAGACATGATTTTTGTTATTGTAATATTATATGCATATTGTTTATTTCTATGCCATGAATTACTATTATGGTTAAAGTTTCGCCTCTCTCCACCCCGTGAGGGCGAGCGATTATGATGGAAACTGTCTCCACCTCTGTATGAGTTTTGATAGTCGTCCCTATACCGCCGGTCCATGCTACGCGTGCGTGATCTATCATGAGTGCCAGCACACGCAGGCAAAGTTTCCATGACCCTCGTCTTGCTTAAAGGCAAGTTTGGGTGTACGACCGAAAATTGTTGAGCTAATTTTTCCATTTCTCCTATATTTGTGGGCTTCCTTTCTTGAAGGAATGAGAAAATTTCAGTATTTACAGAAGATAAAATTGTGTCTCTTAAGACGAGATCATAAAGACCTTCAAAAGATTTAGTAATATTAGACAGTTCGATCCATCTGTTTAGACACATCTTCACTGAAAACACAAAGTCTTCGACATCTTTACCTTCCACAGGACCCATCGATTTAAATTTTAGAGGATATCCTTCCTCGTCCAAAAAATATTTGCGAAGAAATACTGATTTTATGGATTCATAGTCATTTCTTTTGTCATCGGCAATGTTAAAAAAGTCTGTAAACTTTCACCAGTAAGTAACCCGACAAAATGTTCAGGCCATGAGGCCTTAGGTAAATTTAAAGCAGTAACTCTTGATTCAAATCTCAAAAGAAAGAATCCTATATCGTCATGTAATGAAGAAAAATTTGGTAATTTTAAATTAATGATCTTAGACGATCCTGTACCAGAAGATTCTCTAGAACAAGAAGATTGTAAACGCAATTTTTCTAACTCAAAAGTTTTTTCTCTTTCAAATTTCGCTTGTTCTGCAGCAATTTCAGCTAAACGAATTCTCTACATTCTCTCACGTTCCCTCTCTTCTCTATCTCTTTCTTCTCTTTTTTCTCTCGCTCTTTTTCTTCTCTTTCTCTTTTTTCTTCTCTCTCTTTTTCTTCTCTTTCTCTTTTTTTTCTCTCTCTTTTTCTTCTCTTTCTTTTTTCTTCCTTCTCTCTTTCTTCTCTTACTTTGTATTCTGCAATTTCTTTATCTACATAAGATATCAAATCATCACCCGAGAAACCACAGTCCTTCCCATTTTGTATAAATCCTGCTTTCACTTTTACAAAGTCAGCCATTATAAAGTCAAAAGTAATGGGATAGAGATGCAAAATATCGCTCACAATTGTTGCTAAATGACTATACTTAGTCGTAAGGTAATTTAAACCTTTTAAAAACCCACTGTATTTACAGTATTTCTTCGTTTTGTGTGATATACTTTCCTATGAAGTATATGATACTTATCAACCAATCTCCTAATGTATCCGTAATAATCTTACATATAAATATGTCAGCAGATAAAATCTTATATAATCACCTGCAAATAATAAATATTGCCATTAATACCTGTTTAAAAGCATGCCATAACATCACATTAGACAAAAGACTAAAAGACAACGCTGGAAACAAATAAGGAAAAGACAACAGTGTAAAAAGTCATAAAATTATACAATATAATAAAACAACCGTTTCACCGCCAATGAACAGTACAGGACGAGATACAATCACATAGAACTGCTGTACATTATAAAAAGAAAGTCAAAGGAGACCTACGGGTACAAATATAATCACACTGAACTAAATAAGAAATACACGACAGTATGTTACTTGACAGCACAGCTAAACAAATAAGAAAATATTAATCTCAGTCAGAGCGGAAATACGACAGCACTAAATGCTGAATCCCTGAAAGAGATCAATACAATCAAAATCTATAGAACGACGACAACTCAACTCATCCAAAGATATAATTGATTGTCGCCCACACGAAAACATAAAACACAAAAGATACACAAAACAAGATGTGCCTGACATTGTTAGGACTGGAGACCATGACATTACACAACATATATTCACTTATCTGAATAAAAAAATCCACGACCGCCAATCCTCGCTGTAGAGAAGAGCATTCAACCTCGCACTGTAGCCTTGAATCTATGCAATACACCAGGTTCAACGACAGAATGTAAAGTCGAGTTTCAAAACACGTATGAGCGTCCTGTTCAAGACTTTCCACGTTCCTGATTACGAAATCGAAGTGGTCAGCAAATCTGTTTGATGTCGTACGTAAAAGATTAAATCATTCTTCTTGACCATTGCAGACAAACGAAATGATTTCTCGGACATCAGGATTGAAAGACTTGTCAGACTTGAAAGACTTGAAAGAATGTTCTGGATACCGTCACGATCCTCACGATTCGTATTACTATAGTTGTTATTCGTATAATAAATGTCCACTGGTAAGTTTACTTAAGGATGTAAAAGTCCGTTAAGTTGACCTTGATGTAACGGTTCATTATAACGATTCAACGTGGAATGGCCTCGAGGCGACAAGATTCATCATAATAACCTGCGATCGCAACATATGGTGCCGATAATCTTACGATATGTCCAGGCAGTCAAATGCATGATCAGCGACTTCAATCGAATATATGTTGTTTGGCATTAATGTCTTCAAAAACAGTCCAAGGTCTTGGCATGACCTCGCACCAAAACTGTGATTTCTTGTGATTTCAAACATTCGTTTTCTTGAGCAGTTTCCACAGTACAGCCTTGTATATCACTTCATACGATTACTTCATAATCAAAGGACGTAGCCCCCATATCTGTGGCGTTATAAGTTTATATTATTCCGTTGAGCAATTGTACTCGTTTTTCTTTCATGTGTCTAGGATTATTATACCAAGTGTCCTCAGGGTTCATTACCGCCACAATCCATCTATATAACTGTACTTCCAAAGACCCATATCAACAGGCATGATAGATCAACGTTAAACTCCGTTAACTTTTCCACATTTAATCACATGACACGGACATTTATTACAAGGCATGACAAGTTAGTTAAATTCAGCAATGTTCATAATCCGTTCCTCTTCCATCCCTGACTAGAAATATGTACACATTATTATCTGCCGATCTATTGATCATTCGACTCTTCTCGAGTATCTACCATCTGGTAGTAACACCCAAGCCGCCCCTTTCAGGGTAAACGCAAACTCTGTCAATTTTTCCTCCAAACTGCTCACGTCATGTGCGCTATACACATAGCTACAAAATCATTATTGTGCCGCACTCATCAGCACCAAAATCTTGTTTAGTTTATGGCGTGTGGCGTGCAATAGCCAGCGCCACAATAACCTTATCAAGGAAAATAAATAAACAGATAAATAAATAGAAATATTTTAAAAAAAATTATAGGAGATACAGTGGCATAAGTCAAGTAAACAGAAGACTGGAAATCAACAAAATTAATAATAAACTTAACTTAACAATGTCCTGTGTCCGCTGCTCCACTTGAGATAGGCACAGGGAGTCTTGGTGTCTCTGCTCAATGATGGACACCACAAACAACACACTTCACGTTGCAACACAGCACAGTCAAATGTCGAAGTCAGCTCCTTCGTGCAACTCAGCTCCTCCGTGCAACTCAGCTCTCAGTACATGGTGAACCAGATCTTCTTCACCACTGGTACAAGGGGTAGAAAAGGAAAATACCTCTCACACTGCTTACACCATCCCCAGGCAAGATATTACGATTTCAGCCGATCACAGCAAAACAATGGCCTCGTTATTCCATCACAAGACCCGGCAGACGATCTTTTTCGTATCAAAAGTCATGCCGAACTACACAGCACAGATTAATTGACGACAGATCAGCACAGTCATCACGGGGCGGAACAACACAATATCAGTGCGCCGAGGTAAACAAAACTGATTACCGCTTTTTCATCCTTCGTGCTACTCTTGAAAATAACACAGTCGATTCCGTCAAAACTGTCCCTTCGCCGCTCGCCAGAGATTAAACTATTTTTCGTTCCAAAATAATCACTGTCACCTATTTCCTTCTGCAGCTGTACCATTGCTGATTATCGCAGAAATGAATACTTCAATGTTACACATAAAGTTCCTGTGACATGATTTAAAAAAAATTGCCCTACTTCTTTGTTCCGCTTGAAATAATTATTCAACAGCAATTCATGAGAAGGCGAAATTTTCAAAATTCAGCAGTAAATTAGGGGTGGGTCTCTTCTTCCACTTACGAGTCCCCCAAAACTGTCAAGTGCTTAGCTGTGAGTGCACATTGACAAATATATATATTACGTTTTACATGGGGCGACAAACATTGCTCGTTATACACAGCTAATGTTAACTCACTGAATCCTAACGCATAGGCACAATATCCGACGACTTTATGTCACAAACATTATCATAAACACAATGACACAGGCAGACGCCGCTTTGGCTAAGAATCATAAGAAATGCACAGTGTATGAGGTGCATAATTGGAACATCATCCAATGGAACGAATTTCACTATACTCAATATACTTTCTACTGTTTACTTACATACAACCAACTCGCCTTCACTCCCCACATGATCTCTCCTCGCTCCAATCTCTCTCTCGAATGCCTTCCCACACATGACCCTTTACCATCTGACCAGTCTTCACCACCACTTCGTTCACAACAACTCAGTCATGCCCGTGAACTCGACATTAAAGCTTACTGCTACTAATGCATTCATGCCCACAGTCAAACACCATTCACTCACTTCAACTCACAAATTACATAAACACATCTAGCTTCCACCGGAGTATGAGTACTGACATTCATTCTATAACCGGTTCTGAACAAAATATATATATATATATATATATATATATATATATATATATATATATATATATATATATATATATATATATATATATATCTTCTTCTTCTTCCGTCCTTAGCCAAAGACCGACCAAGCAGTCAGAGGCCATCACGCCTTGTGGCGTCTTAAGGGCAACAACAAATAGATCCATCTGCCGTTGTTTCCGTAATCGTTGTGACAAGCCAACGGGTGATCAGCCCATTGGGCATATATATATATATATATATATATATATATATATATATATATATATATATATATATATATATATATATATATATATATATATATATGTATATATATATATATACACGCACACACACCTCTTAGTTTATAACTTGGCTATATCATTTGTGCTTTGAGCGTTTGATTGTATCATTGTCGTCTTCCGGTTAAACCGGAAGTGGGGGTTCTCCTTTCTTTCGAGACCCTAGAGAGAAGCTGAGCTGGAGATCAGAATGCCTGCTGAAACCTTCTTACTCTCAGTGAGATTCACCTTCTGTTTTTCACTCTTGGTGTCATGATTAGGCCTTCATATTTACGAACCCTTACCACAAGGGGCCTTGACGATTTTATCCCACTATTCAACGTTGTCATAAGACAAAACCCAAATCCCCTTGTGACAGTGCCCTCCATGTCTCTCTCCAGTTCTCTTCGTAATGTCGTTAGTACTACTAATGTCATTGTCCTAGTTAGAGTAGAATAAACCATTCAAAAAAATTAAAGGAAAAAAAATGAAACGTATTTAATTCAAGGAAATCATTGTCAATGGAAGTAAGAAAGATAAACTGTCAGAGTTTTATAGCGATAATCCTGACATGTAGAATCGATTCACGGAAAATGAGTATACAAGTTAAAAAAAAAAAAAAAAAACTCTAGATACCACGTGGATATGTGTTTACAGAAGTCTGCTAAAAATTCACAGGACAGGCAAAACTAGAACAACGAGGATGTCATGAAATAAGCCCGTGTGCAAAACTAGAATAACGAGGATGTCATGAAATAAGCCAGTGTGCAAAACTAGAATAACGAGGATGTCATGAAATAAGCCCGTGTGCAAAAGAAGCTAATTACCCACATTAGAATGGAGCAATCCACTTTCTTTTGGCTCGTTATGAATGAACGAACGAACGAACTTTATTTTCAAAGGGTTAAGAATTGGGCACGCAGGCCCGTCTTTCATTCTACCCTTCTTCTCTCTGTCATCTTACATACCGTATCCTCTCAATAGCACATGTATTTTGAGCATTATTTAAGCATACAACATTATCAAGGTAAAATAATAATAGTTATGTAAAGAAGGAAGCTGGAAGATACTGTGACAAGGAGAAAGGCTGATGGTAAAGTGAGACAGTGGGCCACAAAGAGATAGGATACTTGGTCAGTTTGACATCATGGGAAGAAGTCAACAATGGAACTAACTAATAAACAACACAGAGGGCAAGAGGTTGTGGAGAGACATGATCACCTCCTCGAGTAGGTACGGTACTTGTTGATGAGTCATTGTTTGCTTCTTTCACTAGTTCTGTTGGTGCCAACCTGGATTTACATTTTATTCATTAGAACCATAATAACAAATAATTCTAGCTCGACAAACTCTCTCGGGACACAGACGTTGACAGCCACATTGGCAAAGCTGAAACTATCTTTGCCCGTCTCACAACGCGTGTTTGAGGAAACTCTAAACTCACAATGAAGACCAAAACTGTGGTATATAATGCCTGCGTCTATATGGCAGCGAGAGATGGACAACCTATGCTAAGCATCTAACGTGTCTCGGTATTTCGTGGAAGGACAAAGTGATAATGTCGACAAGTTCTCATGTGCTGACCTTCACAACATGTATACACTGCTTAGACAGCGCAGACTACGATGGCTTGTCCTTGTTCAGCGCATAGAAAATGGTCGCATCCCGAAAGATACCTGCTACAGACAACTGGCCTATGGCAAAAAAAAGTTGGGTGACCGCAGCTGCGGTTCAAAGATGTGTGCAAGAGAGACATGAAGGCCCATGACATAAATCCAGCAATCTGGGAGGATGAAGCTGCCGATCGCACCAAGTAGCGATGCCACCTACGGCGCCACCTCATATTGGGCGAAAAGAAACTCTCACAACAAGCAGAAGAGAAAACGCGCAGAAAGGAACACCAGACCAAAAAAAAAAAAAAAAAAACAGCTCAGGATTATCACCTCAGGGGCGCATTCCCATTGTCAGTTATGACCGAAGGGGCGCATTCCCATAGTCAGTTATGACCTCAGGGGCGCATTCCCATAGTCAGATATGACTGAAGGGCACATTCCCATAGTCAGTTATGACCGAAGGGGCTATTACTTATTACTAGCAAATAATTAGACGGTCTGTTCGAAACACTGGTATAAACCAGTTATAAATTCATCAGAACGAAAGTACAGTAAATTCCTGTCCACCGCAAGATATATAAAAATGAGAATGCAAATATACCTGTCAAAGAAGGAGGAAGAAGCATTCAAACTGAGGACAGGATATATTTATGAAGAGTCAACAGGACTAATCGCAACTAGCATTAAAGAAGAATGGCACATAAAACACCCAGATCTAGATATAACATACGCATGATCATCGTTACCAAGAAGTAATCAGGTGATCATTTTCAGAATGAGAACGGGTTACCACTCACTCAAATACCAGTACTAATTGAAAATCCGACAGACAGACATGTGTCCATGTAAGGAATACAAACGAGCTGTAGAACGTGTCCTCGAATAATTTCCATTTTAGGAGAGACGCAGATTGGCTTTAACGAACCCCTTTCCCCCTTTTTCTTTTCGTTAAGGGAGAAACCGCATGGTTATGAAAGAAGCCTACGACAGATCGCCAAAGATATATGAATAATTAAAGGACACATTTTTAAGGATACACATTTCTATTTTAAAATGCACTAAAAATTGGAAATGATCTGTGATCCTTTTCACAACTGTGTGTACGTCACCAAGATCTGTGATCTTGTTCACAACTTTGTGTACAACGTCACCAAGTTATGCGACTCTTTCACAGCTTTAATCTTGCAAAATTTCTATTACACTTTAGGGTTTAGTTTGGTTTGGTTTTAAGGACTATCTTCATTGCACACGGACAACTCCATCAGTGCTTCGATCTCCTCTATTAGATCACACAAGGACGATCTCAGCACAGTGCACGAACGCCGTAGCACCGGCGAGAATCCCAATGTGTGTATATAGGAATAACACATTCTATAAAAATTGTTGTAGTGGGTAGATTTTTAAATTTTGGCAGGGAAGCCGCCTTACAGTATACTCTTTACGATTTCAAATGCTGTGGGATTTTTAACGTGCACAACCTGCACACGGGACCTCCTATTTTTTTTCACCCTTATCCGAGAAGGCTAGTCATCCGATCTCACTACCCAGGAGACCAGGGGGGAGCATAACAGCATTAGGACCACTGGTTCGTTCTGAAAAAAAAATGTCCATAAATTATATTCCCTCAACTGGGAATTGGAGGCGGACGCCATACCTCTTAGCCACTCTGACTCCCAAATCTTCAGGTTTTAATTTTTGTATGGCATGCCAAGGACAGGTTACTCGAGGTTCCTTCAAACTTTGGTAATGTAAAATGTACCAGGTTCATGTCCAAATTTCAGCTTCCTAGATCACCTGAAACCTAGTGAATCAAGAATTCATAGATTTGAAACATCAAAACAACCCTCATACCAAATTAAATAAATTGTTTAAAATGTATGTGATTATATGTGAGCGAAATACGAAGAAGTATTTCCATTTCTCTTAGTCTTAATTATAGTCCACGCGACGACAGAAACATGGAGGTCGTGGACAGCTTACATACGTTACAACTAAAGTTATCCATTCCTCGCTATCTTTCAGCTTCCGTTAAGTCAGGGATGAAGCTATTTTCACGCGCGCCACTTCAGTAGCCTGGCCAATCATCTCATTTAGAATTATCACGCGCATTCGTTCGCATCCGTGCTGCTTGAGGCGCGACACAAATATCAGTCGACAAACACACCAACTTAAAACTGTTTCCACCGCTTTGTAGCTACCATTGACAAATGTTTTGTTTTAGCTGTTATTAACCTTGACAATTTAGTTTGTGCTACGGTATTTACAGATCTGCAGGCTTTTATTCGAAAGGTAAGTTTTCAGTTATCTGTTTTGGCTTTTTTTTTTTTTTTAAACTTTTATTTATTAATTTTTTCGCATGGCTTTCCATCCGTTTAAATTCTCTTCAGTTTTTGTATTTGCGTATCCACCCTCTTCATCCATTCATTCATTTATTTCATACATAACCACTTCCGCTCCCTGAGGAGTTCAGGCCCTCATTAAACTCACGCCAAGTCCTCTTGTCCTCCGCCGTCAGCTCAAGGTCCTTCCACATCTTGTTTGCTTGCTGAACAGGATGGCATAGCCAGTTCCACGCCCAACCCTCCGTAGTCACATTTACGACATGCCTTGCACGTCAAAGTGTTACTTCTTCTTTTTCCAGAGGTAACACACATGCAATGTAATAACTAATAATAATCATCATCATAAACATAATTTTCCTTGTCGCTACTGACGCAACATAGAACAACGACTGCAGGTCATCTTACTACATGAAGCAAACTATTCAAATGACGGTAATAAAAATAGCTATGACTATAACCCTAAAAATAATAATAATAGTGGTAAAACAATACGATTATTCCAATGAAATAAACACTCACAGATTAAATGAAAAGCATAAAAGAGTAAACGACAGTTTTTAAGAGACGAAAACGGAAAAAATTAACTCATAATACCAACAGTAAATAACCAAGAAAAAGAAATACGAGCAATAAATTACGATGTAAATAGTTCAAATGAAATGCAGTCAATGTTAAATAATATATTTACATAAACTTAACAGAAATAAAAGAAAGTGATACTGAATATTGCAATTGTAACAAAAATTAAATTGATTAAAGTGTCACGGAATTGCCTCCCCTGCTTTGCAGTAGTGGTGTAACAGTGGTCAAAACTCAAGATTATCTAATATGGGTCTTCAAAGGTGTCTACCTTCGCACAAGATTACTCTTGGCAGTGTTGTTGATAGAAGAATAATGATGCTTCTATCTCAAGAGAGTTTTCATAACATATTTCAGAAGTCAAGAACAATGCTGCGTTTTGCAGGGCAATTGTTAACTTATATCTGATCCGCCGCCTTTTATGAAGAATTAAGCAATTTTTAATTTCAGCTCGTTCAAGCCCCCACCCTAATTTAGGAAGGATCCCGTTACACGCCCATTGAGGCATATTGGGAATATGGTGTTAGGCCCATATTTTCTTGACCATCGACACACTAGGGGTGATGTTGTCAGCATCAAGCCGGCCACCTTAACCTTCCCAGAGTTGCTCTGGTACCCAATAGGGGCTGGGTCGACCCAGGAGCCGTTTGCAGCCTTAACAAATCCCACCTCATTATTACGAATGGTTTTTGGTTATTTACAGAGGGTGTGTTTGAACAAGATGGTTGGTTTATAATTGAATTCCATATCGAGCATCGTGCTTATGAGATGTTGTGGAATGCCGTGGGCTTTGTGCAAAACTATCATTCATAAAGTGACCTTCAAAACGACTTGGTAAATGGGTCCACAGGTGACAGCATATTTATTCAAACGTAGCATAATAACATGTTCATGGCAAAGTGGAATTACATACATGTAGTGAATCTCCTACAGTCCTTGATACATCGTCTCATATCTGGCCTATTTACTAGAGGTGCCGATAACGGTTAACACCTAAGTAGTGATAACCAGCATATGGAGATAATTATTAATATGGAGATAATTATTATTATTTGCTCCCATAAAGGAGATTAAACCTAACTGCATAAAAATCGGATATCGAAACTTAAATACATTAAAATGCATTATACTTCAAAAACACATTCTCCGGAAATTGGGGTTAAAAAAAATCAAATTGAATTTTTTTCAAAAAAAAAG